>OY856187.1:329444825-329870918 GCA_963693315.1 Diogma glabrata
CACAAAGCAAAATAAATGTCCACAAGTCAGACTCGTGATTGATGCACAAGGGGTTAATTCTTTTTTTTTATATTAAATATTTAATATGGTTTTACACACAAGTGAATCGTCCCTCTGTAAAGCGTAAAATACATGAACGAATAAATCTCTCCCGGACGGACGCTGCTAGAAATGTAAACGAGCACCAAGAAAAAGTCGCTGATTAGAGTGACAAAAATTTGGTCAATTTTTATTCCACCAAAACACAGTTATTGATTGTTTCCAGATAAAAGACGGAGTTCCCCAATGATATTTCTATTAGTATGTGTGACGAATCTGTAATAGACGCATGTGAAACCGTTCGTTTATTGGGAGTTACAATTTCCAATGATGATGGGATGTGAAAGAGCGTGTCAAGAAAACTCGGTCTCCTCCTTAGATGTAAAAAATATTTTACGCCGTATCAATTACCCCACTCCACTATATGTGTTATTATGGTTTGCCATATTTTTGTCACTACCTTCTGTCACAATTGTCACTATAAGGAAGCAACATTATTATTAATAAAAATAAAAAAATTTAAAAATAAACTTACATATAGAAAAGCATATATTTTAATTTTTTAAATACTGTATTTTAATTATTCCAAATTTTTAAGTCCTATATTTGTCCCTTTATGGAGTACATATTGTTGTCAAGCTTGGAGCCCTGCATCTTTCCCCATCATGGTTCTTTTCGACTCTGTTAAAAAGCGTGCTATACAAATTGTTGGTGATCAAAATTTAAAATAAAATCTTGAGTCCCTACAACAACAACAACAAATCAGATGCATTATGTTTTAATTATTTTCCCCGTTGTAATCGTCAAACGGTTTGTGCAAACTATACAACTGTTGAGATCACTCACTGTCATTGTAACAAATGAACTGATTTGCCCGAATCTACCCGAATTAATAGTCTCGAGTACCATCAATCCACAAACATTTAAAAAATCAACAATCAATACCTCAGAACGCATGTTATTGAGGAACCTAGGTATTAAAAGGTATATCTGTGCTGCTGTGAAGCATATTGTAAATCCTATTACACACACTGAAAAAAACATGTGCTATTTCCAATCGAAATGCAATTGTCTCAACCTCATCGTGCGGTCACATATGGCGAATCAAACTACGAAATTGCTTCAACAACTCTACAATGATAAATCGATGATGATAAATCGATGAAGTTGAGACAATCACACGAAATATTTATGTGAAAATAAAATATAGTTCAATTAATCTCAAATACATAAACTTTAAAATTAAAAATTCATGATATAAGGCCAAAGAAAATTTTTTTCAGGGAAATAGTTATTATCTTTATTCAACTACTGTTATATTGGATATAACATATATCGGATATATGTTATATATATGTTATATTGGATACAATATATGTTATATTGGATATAACATATATTGGATATAATATTTTAAATAAACCTCATTCTGTTGTTAGGAAAATGTTATCGTGTAGTTGTCCCAATCACAGTGAAATTGTTTGCAAATAATTTTTCTGTGCATGAATAATCAACTGCCAACTTGAGGTTGTCATGAACTTCAAATTTTTTTTCAGTGCAACACTTTTTAATAAAAAAAACATCATACCAAAAATGGGTTCAATGCATAAAAGGCGATTTCTGGAGAAAGACAATTCATACGGTTGAATAATATTTCCTGAATCGAGAATGGAAGCATAACATCCTACAAATAAAAGCCCAACTGCTATACAAAAGCAAGTGAAAGTATAGAATCAATCCAATAAAAATTAGAACTACAAAATCACTCAAATACACACATTGAACCTATAACAAACGAAGCAAAAGAACAGCTATCTTTAGATATAGCAAGCCAATTCCGCCCATCCTTTTACGGTTCCATTGACAAGATGTTAAACTGTCACTGTGACTGTCACTTTCCTATTTCAATAGTCTCACATCTTGGGGTGCTTACCTGCGTAGCCCATTCTTGACAATTTTAATCCACAAAATAAAACCAATGTTCATAAATTTCTCAAAGAGCTATATCTCAAAACCTAGATGGCATGGTATTTTCGGATATTCAGATACCTTGTTTATAATTTATTATAACTAACACTAAACATGTCTAACTTTCCAACAAAACAAGAGATGGCGAAAACACCACAAAACTCTCCGAAAAAATTAACAGAGCAAAATAATGTTTTGAACAATATTTCACTGAGGGATTTGGACTATGATTGTTTTATATAATTTTGTTTTATAATAAATATTTCTTTTTAATGTTGACAACAATATAGCAAAACTAAAAAGTCCAAGCGGCACGTATATCCGCTAGAAATATGTAGATTTCGAGATCAGACAGTTTTGTGTGCCAGTAGAATCTGATGTATCAGATTAGTTTAGTTTAAACGAAACAAACTAATTTCAAACAGATATCGAACAAATTTTAAAAAGAAAATTAGCTACCTGTAAGCAAAATTATATCTATCCAATTTTGCAACAAACAAATATCAAATCTACCACAGAACATGTGTGTGACAATTTATGACACAAACCTACTCTATATCATATGTCGAGCAATTACTGCAAAATATCAAAATAGTTTATTTCTAAGAAAAAAAAATTAATTTCTTCTATTCAAATCTTTTATTTTTTTGACTGTTATAAGGTTGACATTGACTGTTATAAGGTTTTTGGAAATCGTAGTTGGGGATTGTTGCAAACTTTTTTGTTGAAGCCAACAAGTCAAAAACCTCTAACTGCAGCGGTTTATATTTATAAGAAACGGATTCAAATGTTTCCACAGATTCTAAATTTATGAAGATTTTAAAATATTAGTATCCAAACGGCCGTTATAACGGATTAAAAAAATAAATTTTTTTTCTAGTATAAAGCCTATAGTTCCTTAACCATGTGTCAGATTTTTCTGATTTACGAATTTGTCTAAGATATTAATAAAACACACATTTTTAAGAAAGGTTTTTTGATCTGGCTTCAAAAATGCAACCATGAGAGCGCCGGTTGATTCAAACGCATTTTGTGTTTTACAAGCTTTTTTGTTGGAGCCGCTCACTCAGAAACCTCCAACTGCAGAGGTCTTTTTTTGAAAGAAACTGATTAAAAAGGTTTCAAAGATTCTAAATTTATGAAGTTTTTAAAAATATTAGAATCCAAACGGCCGTTATAACGGATCTAAAAACAGAGTTTTTTTCTAGTATAAAGCTTCTAGTTTCTTAACCATGTGTTGGATTGGGCTGATTTACGAACTTGTCTAAGATATTAATAAAACGCACATTTTTAGAAAAGGTTTTTTGATCTGGCCTTATAAATGCGACCGTGAGAGTGCCGGTTGATTCGAAAAAAATTTTTTTTTTGCAATATTTTTTGTTGGAGCCGCTCACTCAGAAACCTCTAATTGCAGAGGTCTATTTTTAAAACAAATTGATAAAAAAGACTCCAAAAATTTTAAATTTGTTAAATTTTTTGAAATATTAGTATCCAAACGGCCGTTATAACGGTTTTAAAAAATCAATTTTTTTCAGAAAAAAGCCTCTAGCTTCTTAACCACGTGTCGGATTTTGCTGATTCACGAACTTGTCCAAGATATTATTACAACACACAAGTACAGAAAATGTTTTTGATCTACCTCAACAAATGCGACCGTGAGAGTGCCAGTCGTTTTCGTTATATCTCATATCGTTTATATATATATATATATATATATATATATATATATATATATATATATATATATATATATATATATATATATATATATATATATAAATATATATATATATATATATATATATATATATATATATATATATATATATATATATATATATATATATATATATATATATATATATATATATATATATATATATATATATATATATATATATATGTATATATATATATATATATATATATATATATATATATATATGTATATATATAAATATATATATATATGTATATATATGTATATATATAAATATATATATATATATATATATATATATATATATATATATATATATATATATATATATATATATATATATATATATATATATATATATATATATATATATATATATATATATATATATATATATATATATATATATATATATATATATATATATATATATATATATATATATATATATATATGTATATATAAATTTTTTTTTTTGTTTTTTCGTCTCCGCTTATCATATATAGTCGTTTGGTACAAAAATTTTTCCGAAATTCCGAGATGAAGCCCATTGCAATAGGTAGATTTTTATATGAAATCTACCTAAAAAAATAGTAGCATGGGGGTGTGACCTTAGGAGCCACGCCAAGAACTTGCTTTCAAGCTAAACAGTGAAATGGTATAATGAACTAGGACATGCTTTTATAGGGTATACCAATCTGATCCTATCAGAAATCATGTGGGATTTTCCAATTAACGTATGAATTTGGCCTGAGCTGAGCTCTAATTCATTTGAATAAATTTTATTTGTTTGAAATTCACTAGAGTTATATAGTTGTGTATCACTATCAGTTTGCGAAATTTAACATTTATACTTTCACATGCACATAAAATTGTCATTTTGTAATGCATCCAGAAATGCATGCCTTTTTTGAACTAATCCGGTTCTGATCCAGTATTAGTTCGGCTGATAAATCCGGTTTTGATTGTTTAAGGGGTTACGTTCCTGGTCAGAGTGCCTGATACGGTTCCTATCAGTAGTAAGGAATTCCGTATCCGTCCCATATCTGAGCCCTTACATAATGCTAGTCAGGATGGTGGTCTGAACGTTTAGTGAGCTTACATCCGTTTTATACTTCATGGGATGCCTAACTCTTACTTGAGATAATTATCATTTAAGTACAACAAAAATTATTTTATAGATTAATTTATATTTTAATAAATTTAGTTAAGAAATCGATGTGTTACCGGGTTTTAATTTTAAAATCCTCAAGGGCTATCGGATTTAACGGTTTTAGTCAATTTTGGAGGGTCTTGAAGTTTTTTAAGATTATCTCCGAACCCTGACGTGCTGGGGCCAAATCGATCTTGAACTCGGATTCTTATTGATAAAAAATCGGCAATCGTTAGCATAATATAAAAAAATAAAACGTGTTTTTTGTTTTTTCATTTTTTCACTAGTGACTCGAAATTTGTTAAGAAATCTAGTGACAGTTTATTTATGAAACAGAACGTGACCTAGGGTGCAGTGATCTTAAAAGAAATTATGGCGTTTTAGTTGCATTTGAACACACTGTTTTGTAGCAGCAAATGGATTGTGCTGAGAATCTTAATATCAGAAATTACATATATTTGAATTGTGTGGTATATTTTGTAGTGCATAGAGAACGCCAACTGTATTTAGTGCAGAATTGCACAGCAAAAATTTGTTGTTGTCAAAATGTTGTGTCTGAAGCTACCATTTCCTTATTCTATAGAACATAATTGTTCTTACCCCTTCGTTTGCTAGGGAGCCATTTATTTAGAAAATTCCAGATCTTCTTTCCAGCATAATTTTTCAATATTTTTAGACAATAATGTCGATAAAATCTAAAAAATAGACAAGAGCTTAACCTATAACCTATGTTTTTTAATGCCGGCAAACAGTTGATACAAATCTAGACAAACGGTAAATATAAACTGAAAGCTGAGACCAAAATATGCTTTTTAATGCTGTTTGAGCTTAATTAAACGACGGGTCCAGGAATGGCAGCATTTTCAATTTGCATGGCAAATTTGCGATTGCTGAGGTTTTGTCGTCAAGATTTGCAAAAATCTACTTTTTGGATTTCTAAAAATATAGGTTAGCCTCATTTTTCAGGATTTTGTCGATATCTGTGTGTAAAATAAATTGAAAACTATGCTGGAAGGAAGCTCTGGATATAACTGGCCGTAAATCGATAAAACTTTAGTATAATAGAAAATTTTCTAGTTTTGAATTTCTTCAAAAAAAGATTCAATAAACAACTGTTCGATTCATTCACAACTCACCTTGTGTCGAGTTTGAAAAAGAATCGATCTTCCAAATTTAAGTCAGATGGAAGGCGTTTGTTGATCATATAAATACCACAATTTCATGAATATGTTTTGTGTTTGCGATACAAATTAAGCGTAATAAAGGCTTCATATTTGAAATGGTAGGTCAATGACCTTCGTAGCATTATTCATTCTCATGATATTGATCTCTGATGTTTTTTAGTTTGAGCAAAACATTTTTACTGGTATATGAACCGATTCTGATAAAAAATTACTGGGTTCTAAGTAACTTGATGATATATCGTTTGCGATCATTTCCATTTATATCAATCAAACGTTGTTGAGAAAATGTTGATTAAACTTGACCACTATGCACACACACTTCTTATTTACCATTATCTACCATAAATTATTTATATTTGTATACGATTTATTTTAACTTAAAAAAATTAAAATTAAACAAAAAATCAAAATCAAAACACCAATAATAGTAGCGAAAATAGAAAACTTAGATGACACAGTTTCATTATTCTAATTACAGACAAGCGTTATATGGCGAAACTCAAAAGAGCCTTCTTTTCTTTTTGTTTGTTTTATAAAGATTTAATCTTTTACCCACAATATTGTGAATTATTTTTATGAAGCCTTAATTAGTGCCTTTTAAACAAAAAATTTATTTATAATTTATTTATATCTTTTGATAAGTTCGAGCACAATTTAAATTTAAACTTTCATTATTTCTAATTTTCTTAGCAAATTTCAAGCCACCCTGTATTAAAACTAGTGAAAAAATAAAAGACACGTTTTATTTATTTTACTATTTGTACTAACGATTGCCGAAGTTTCAAGAAAATCAGCAATGGTTGGATTCAATTTTTTTATTTTCTCGGCGTCGTAGAATTTTTACAATATATTTAGAAGCAAACGGTACGATTTTGATCTTCTTAGATATTTCTTGTTTAATATAATTGTGCATTTTATTATTTAATGTACTAACTAACCTATTATTTTTCCTTTTAAGTGTTGCTGTTGGATTAAATTGGATTAATTTTTTTTTATTTTTTATACAATAAACATTAGTCAAATAAGAACGCATTTACTTTCGTGAAGGTTGATTTAGAAAGAATAGTTCTATATCAACTATTGATTCCAAAGTTGGAATCTTTATGGACGGAAGTGTAAATTTAGAGCCCAAACTCAAGGGAATCATCATCTCCTGTTTATTGGTACTTCTTTATCAAAAATATATGTTGCAGAAATGTAAATCAATTATTCAATGATATTTTGTAAGAGTTATTAGTAAAACACCAATACCACAAATACCAATTCGACAATACCAATGACATACCAAATATTTAGATTAAAAAACTCGATCAAATGTAAATTTTCAAAAAGAACAGCATACTAGTTCTTTCGTCCCTTTTTATTCCACCAAAGCACATTTGTAATATTTGACCTTCGAAATTGAATCAAAAGTTATTGAAAATGCACTAAAGTTCGAATATAACGGATAACCTTAATTCAATAATCGATCATCGTGATATTAACTGTCCAGTCAAAAATGTTGTATATAAACCATGTTCACATTCAGTACTTTATGCCAATTAATATAATAATAATATATCCTTAATATCCTTAATATTTTATTGAATTACTTACCTAAACGTAACGTACCCAAAATTTAGCTAAACGTGCGATGGAAATTCTAAAATCCAACAGATTTCTAGAACTTACGATTTGGAAAACTGCACTTACCAATTTTAAACTGAACAAAGAACTGAGCTACCAATTACCGTCTGATCGTCGAAAACTAAACTTCAACATTTCGGTTATTTAAAGTGCACTCCAAAGTGCCTACACTGTATTTCTACTTTCAATTTTCAAACATCAAATCGGTCTTATTTTTATATTAAATTTTACATTTCTAGATATTTTCCTTTAATATTGTTTTGATTGTCATCACTTTCCAGACGGTTCCTTAATGGTTTAGATTGGATCTAGAAACATGTTACTGTTATTATTGTTTCAGCAGGTCATTGTCCTCATATTTAATTTTATTTTTGAATTCATCAATTTCTTGGAATTTAGATGAATATTTTTCATTTAGTTATGAAACAATTGAAACATCAAATTTTCAAAATATTTAGAATTATTATTTTGTTTCAAATATAATAGTTTCTCGAATAACAGTACAACTAAAACACGAAATAATTGAATTATTTAGAAGATGATGAATAAAAATATTCAAAATCAATTTTAATTCTCTACTTACTTCTGAGATTTCAATAAAATCAAAAATTTTAGTTAAATGAAAAACAGATTTGATATATTGTACTGTATTCGAGCCTGTTTCTAGAATTCTAAAAGAATTATTTACAAAAGAGGATTGTTAGGTACAAAATATTTACAGACCTACATTTACAAAATAATAGAGTGGCAACTGTTTGTTTTTGTTGGTTTCTATGGATTTTGATGATGGTTTTTTATATGTAGTGTTGTGTAAATGGAATTGGGATGTTCTAGGATCTGGCGGATCAACATCTCCAGTTTTGTTAAATTTAATATTTCCCGTTGTAAATTGCATTAAGGAGTGTGAGCTCGTCTTTTGGAATTAGATCAGGCCTTGGACAAACCTAAAGCATTTGTTGGTAAAAGAGTAGATAGCTGCAGCCGTTAGTTGATTTGATGAACTTTGAATAGCGCAAAGGATCGATATTCCTATAGTTCGGTCGAGCAGATTTTTCTACCAGTTTCATAGTATTAAACGCACACATTTACCATGAAAAAAAATTTTTAAAATTTATTTGGAAAGTTAACGTTTTTTGAATTTAGTTGTCAATAAAAATATTTTATTTTGTTTAAGATTACATTTGCGTGATAATTATTCTTGATTTGTTTTGACGAAATATTCAACGAAGTGAAGTTACCAGAACAAAAATTTGACGTAAAATATCGTCACATTTTTTATCACTTTGCACGGACGAACAGATTTTGGAGCATTATATTTGGCTTGAACATTAAAATGGTACACATTATTTTGACAATTCAAAATCAAATCAAAATATAATAAAAAAATAACCCTTGAATTTCATTTGGTTGCGATAAAATCTGTGGCTATATATTGACTATTGGATATCAATGGTTGTCTTTGTTAGCTACATCCAATATAGAAAATTAATTTGACCTCCACCAGTTGGTCTAAACTTTAGAATATGTTCCGTGAAAAACTTTATATCCGAATTTAACGTTAGTGAGTCAAAAAAAATCTACCACAACTCTCCATCGCTTGTTGTATTCTTCGATTTTTTCGGCACAACCAAAAACGATGAGTTCTGAAGATTACATATTACTTTTTAGATAATATCAGAATCAGACAAAGATATTATTTGATCCTTGCTTTGTTGCATATTCCATAATACATAACTAGATGTACCACTTGTTATCGGAACAAGACCCAGACGTGGTTGAATAGTCGATTTTCACTTGTCACATGCTATATCGTGGATTATTTAAAAAGGTTGATTAGTTTGAATGATTTTTCGTCTCTTATAGATTTGTGGTATTGACATTAAATTAAGATCGGGACAATTATTTAATGCTTGATCTACTCGACAAGGAAGTCCTGACTGAGCGGGTTGAAGTTTTCCAAATTTGTTTCGGATTAAAGTTGGACAACGAATTTTTACTATCCGTTTGTTGTTTAGATTTATAGCTTCATTCACCTGCGACAATTTCTTATGTGATGGTCAGCCAATTATTAATAATTACAAAAAACATGTTACTAATGGCTGTTCAATTTGATCGGTTGATTTATTCGATTAACACCAATTAGCTGAAAACCACCTACTGCTCTGAAGAGATTTATCGCATGCATGAATAAAGCATCTAATCAAAAATAAGTCACATTCACGAATTCTAACTATACATTTTTTGATTTTTGACCACTTACCACAATCCTGTAACCATGTAATATTTCAAATTTGCAACTATCGTGCCATGTATAACAACTTTCACAGCAATATTGGGATATTCTAGGATCTGGGCTCTGGCGGATCAACATCTTCAGTTTTGTTAAATTTAATATATCCCGTTGTAAATTGCACTATGAGTGTGAGTTCGTCTTCCAGCATAGGCCTTGGATTGGCCCAAGATTAGCTGTTTAAATGTGAAATTTCCATTAACTCATCCGAGACTTTTTCTTATTTCTTGCTATTTCAATATAATTGAATGATAATAGTAAACAAGTAACTTAATTCATTATTGGTGGAGACTTAATGCCAGATTAGGCAGGGTGAATTTAAAATTCTAAAAATATAAAATTCTCAATGCCAAGATGCAGTGTATTTTAAATATCAATAAAAATCATTTAGTAATAGAACTTGAACATCGTTTCAAAGCTGCAAAAAATTAGTCAAATGTAGTGTGGAAAAAATAAACGACCATATAAGCGGTAAAAAAGTGATCTTCAAAATCGAACTTAGCATCCTTGTGCCAAAAAGTTTTTTTTATCAAATGTGTTGTGTAGTAGACATTAAAATTTGCGTTACAGTGATTTTTTACACAAAATTATTTCCTAATTTAACGTATCCGTCACAAGTTACCTCTTTTGATCATGTGTATTAAAATCACAGAAAATAAAAAAGTGTATATCTAAAAAATTTTCTCAGATATCTAATTAAAATTACTACAATTGTGTTATTGCTTTTATAACACGCAATCACAACAAAAATTAAGGATTTCTCCTTGTTGTTCTATAATAAATTGAAAACACAAATTTTTCACTTGAGCCAAGGTCAAATAAAAACAATTCGTAAGAAAATAAATTAGTTTATCAAAAAGTAGTTAGTATTAGACAAACATTGTTTTACTCTAAATTGCAAAAACATATATATTTTGCTGATCTTTGCTGATTCGTAAATAAACATAATAAGTTTCGTTTACAAATCACAGGTCGGTAAGTAATTACTTACCAATCATGCAGCCGGTAAGTAACCGGCGGTAAGCAACCGATTGAACTAACCGATCATTGATTTCAATCTCAAAACATATATCCTCAATCGGTAAAACACTCTTACTGCCCTTAATACTTAAATAACTATTGTAATCAAATATACATATTTTATTTAAAATTAAACAAAGAAAACTTAAAAAAAAGTCAGACAAGTGCGAATAAAACTCGCTCGTCAAGGATTCCGTGAATGTAAAAGAACACAATATCAAAAATTATTGACAAAAAGTTGTGTTGTAATGTCTCTATATTTCCAGACCAAAGACGCATAACAAAATAAATGTTTAATCGTAAATGTCAATAGTAAATTACAATCAAATCTACATTGATCAAAAATGTTACTTTAGGTTAAATCTCATCCATAGATGTTTATGGTAACTCAAGAAAGATTCAATTACACCAGCTTGTAAATGGTTTAAATTTGATTATTTTTTCGTTCAAACAAGTGTTGAAATTTAGGGGGGTGGAGAGGCTACATACTAAAAATATTTTTTTTCCAATAACAAAAAAACAATAACAAAACAATTAATATAAGAAACAATACAATTTTTTTAGAACTTTGCGGTGCACGGTGCAATGCATGCATCGTGCACCGCAAAGTTCTAAAAAAATTCTAATGTTTCTTATATTAAGTGCTCCTTCATATGACACCCCACTCGCTTGGGTCAAAAATGGATTTTTTACTCGCCCCACACCCATCCCCTAAACACACAGAAATATAGTTATTTGAGACTTCGCTATGATTTTCATTCAAAATTTACAAATTTTCCTGTCTCTGCGAATTTTTTAAAATTTTTCTGTCAATCATCGTCGTAACGTAGGCAACGAAACGATCTGAATTTTGCAATTTTTTGACAATAACTCAAAAACTAGACATCGCAAAATTCTATAAAACAAATCGCAATGATTTCTAAATTAGGTGCTCTTTCAAATGACCTCCCACTCGCTTGGGTCAAAAATGGTTTTTTTACCCTCTCTACCCCCGTCCCTAAACACACAGAAATGTAATTATTTGAGACTTTACTATAGTTTTCATACAAAATTTACCAAATTTTCTAGCTCTGTGAATTCTTACAAATTTTTCTGTCAATCAGTGTCGGAACGTAGGGGAGGAACGGTCTGGATTTTGCACTTTTTTGTACTTAACTCAAAAGCTGTGCACCGAAAAATTCTAAAAAAAACTTGCAACGAATTCTGAATTAGGTGCTCTTTCAAATGACACCCCACTCGCTTGGGTCAAAAAAGGTTATTTTACCCTCTCAACCCCGGTCCCCTAAACACACAGAAATATTATTATTTGAGACTTCGCTATAGTTTTCATACAAAATATACCAAATTTCCTAGCTCTGTGAATTTTTTCTGTCAATCGGTGTCGAAACGTAGGGGGGGGGAGGGAACGGTCTGAAAGTTGCACTTTTTTGACAATAACTCAAAAACTGTTCATCGCAAATTTCTAAAAAAAAATTGCTATGTTTTCTAAATAAAGTGCTCTTTCAACCCAGTGAACACATGACATAAATATGACATCACAGGAAGGTCATATATGGGTGTATGACCATTGTGTGATGTCATATTTACGTCATGTGTTCACTGGGAAATTACACCCCACTTGACCACATTTTAAATAGTGTTCTTACCCCTCCTCATTTTCACCCCCTTAATAAATCTAATTATGAGAATATGACAATTTTATAACGTACTAATTTTTCTATCATTCCAAATACATTTGAAAATTTTCGATCAGTTAGGTTGGGAGCTAAACGAGGTAAGAAAACACAAAAAAAACGTCATTATTCAAAATTATACGAAAAATGGGGAAGCGTAAATTCCAAAATAAATTTTTAAGGAATACTGAAATGAAGCCCTTTCATATGATACCCTACTTGAATCTATAAAAAATGTATTTTCTCAAAGGTCTCACATCGTACCCCTGTAAACCAAACGAAAACCACTTTAGTTTTATTTGTACCCGTCATTTTATGTGGACAGATTAGTTTTATACTTACCTCAAATTTCAAATCCATAGCATTTATAGCTTACGAGATAATCGATATAATGTTAAAAACTTGTTTTACTCTCACCAATAGTGTTCCGTATAAAAACGGAACCCTAAAAACGGTCTAAAGTAAATACGAAATACAGCTTAGCAAAATCATAAAAACCCATGGAAAGTAACAATAATAACTGGTTGTCACTCAATTTTTTCTTTCAATATAAGTCTATATGTATTTCGTTTATAACAATGCGTATAAATTTTGTACAAATAATTTCTTTTGAATTCTCGAAACAAGATCGAATACAAAACAAAATCAAATCTTTTTTTCATTTCACTAAAATACAAAGTTTTTCATTTTATTGAAATCTCAAATTCGATTAATAAATAAGTTTCGAATAATTTTATTTATTATCTTCTTGATAATTCGATTTTTCTAATGTTTAGCTGTACGATTCGAGGGATTATTTAATTTTTTGTTCAGTACAATTAAATAGTTTTAAATATTAAACAATTGAATCGAATATTTTGTTTATTCTCATCACTAAATGAAAATTATTCATCTCAATTCCAAGAAATTGATGAATTCAAAAATATAAAAATTAAATATGAGGATAATAACCTGTTTAAACAATACTACCGGTAACATGTTTCTAGATCAAATCTAAACAATTAAGGAACCGACTTGAAAGTGATGACAATCAAAATAATTTTAAAGGGAAATATCTAGAAATGTAAAATTTAATATAAAAATAAGACCGATTTGTTGTTTGAAAGTAGAAATACAGTGTACGCAGTGGAGTGAACTTTAAGTAATTGAACTGTGGAAGTTTATTTTCGACGAAGGTGAATAAAAGTGGATGAGAAAGTATTTTGTAAAATTTTTGTTATATTTATGATTGAACTAAAGTTAAAATAATTTTAAGTTGAATTTATTATTTTTATTTATTGAAAACTATTGACTATTAAAGGAGAAACGTTCCTGTTAAGTTAGCCTGTTAGCAGAAGTTTAAAACCTAAACTTCTTCCTCGTACTTCAGTAACACGTAAACCAAAATAAAATATGAAACGATTTAGGGTATATTTGTAACAGTTTTGTAAAATATTATAAATTTTAAGAAATTGAGAAATCGCCAGAATGACCGATAATAACAGGTTTCTGTTTCAAGCCGTCAATTCAACCGATTTCTTAATTTCTTCGAATCCCTTTAACGAATGTTCTAGTTGCCGTAAAATCACCTTTGTTTACGTTTGTGTGTAGACTGTTTCCTTGACTTCTCGAGACCGACAGAGATAATAGATTTATATATCAATCATTTTGGGCAGATTCTATAAAAATCTGCCCTATAACGGAAATACAGACGTGACAAAGAAATCATTATATATTTGATCCATTGATAAAAACCAATTGTTGTTGAATTTATATAACTAATAGGTAAAATGTTTCTTTTAATTACAGATGGAGGGCTTAGTAAAAGAAATGCAAGATTCCGATTCTGGAGTTCCGGTTCGAAGTCAAAAGCTTTTTCTAACGTCGATTCCTTCAGCATTTATGGGTGAGTACTATTGAATGATTTAAATAAATCATAATGGCCGTGTTGCCTATCCTTACTCAAATTTTTTTAAAAAGGGAGATGGAAAAGAAAAAAATATATGTTTCTTGTTAAAAATATAGTGACCAATTTTAGAATTTTGGGATATATAAAATAAATTTTAGAGATAACCGTAAGACGCCTCTACTTTTTGTAGAAGCACACTTAAAAGAAAAAAACAACATATTTAGTCTTAAAAGTAAGTCATTGGCGCAGCTGTTGAGCGTTATCGCGTATCGTTGATTATATGTACGTGGCATTCTTTGCAACTCGGAGACCCCTTCTCTCCAAAATTGGTTATGGATTTTCGGAACGATTATGGGCAGAAATTGTAGTTTATTGTCTTTAGTTTCTAATGCCATGTAGCCCATTCCAAAATTCAAAATAGCAGAATTAATATAGTGGCTAGGAGCCACAAAGAGCAATGATATTGTTTTATGTACACATGATAGTTTATTAAATTTAAATTCGACTCGCTTTTTGAGGTTTCAGTGAAGAATCTAGTGTCATATTTTATGATTTTAAAATGGCGTATTAATTGTGGCTGTCAGTGGCGCTCACAAAATTCGATTATTGGCTTCGACCACAAATTTTTGAATTTTGTAGAAAAATGGGTGCGACTGAAAAAAAACCGAAAAATATGATTTTGTTAGAATTTTCACCATTAATTACGATAAAAATATTTTTTAAAATTTTGGGGGGAGCTAGTACGTAACTTGACGCTTCTTAGCCAGTAAGTCTATAGGTGTTATCCCTGCTAGGACACAAACAGCACCACTCTTAGAGCACTCAGTCTTTGTATAGAGGCCATCTTATTTCTGAGTGACACCTTCTCCATTCTCCAGGTAAATATCACGACGGTAGCAAGTAAAGCTCTTCCGTTCTGGTGCGGATTCGGGCGTTCTCTCTATTTGCCTTCTCACTGACGGTAACGATATGTGTCTTATTAGACAATCTGACATCTATCATCACCCTGAGACATCTAATGCTTGGTCGTGAGACTATCTCTTGGGTACCTACTTCCAATGTAATTGTCTCTATTTTATGCTTGCAGTAATTGGTACGGCTTCCGTATAAAGTTCTGCAAGCTGTAGACCAATGAGTTGTAGACCACAGTTGTATATGTCTCACAGTTATGTTGCAGACCCCTATAATCTCCTCATGTTGTTTAGCTGTAACACCTACTGCGATATCGTACACAAATCCAACCACACTTACCCAATTCTTTACAGATATTCCAAGAACAGCATCATACACAACATTCCACTATGTGGGACCTAGTACTGAACTTTGTGGGACCCTATCATTTACTGTATGGTGTATTTTACAGCCATCTTTCGTGTTATACTAAAGTATTCTCTAGCTAAAGTAGCTGGCAATTATTTTAAGTATGTTGGTACCGCCATCGGGGTTTGGGCATCAAAAATTCGTTTCCATTTAGCTGTGTTGAAAGAATTTTTCACGTCCACCGCACAGCATTTTTCTTTTCTTCGGAGCCAACTTGTGTCAGAAGTTGCCTCTTCTGTAGCATCCACTACGACCTTGATTGCGTCAATCGTAGAACGCGATTTGCGAAAAACGTATTGATTCTCCACCAGGTTACCTACCCTACTGATGGCTTCTTGTAACCGGTCACATATAATTCTCTCTAAGATCTCTCCTGACGTAAGAAAGCAGATAATGTGGTATGAAGATAGCTCTCCAGGTGGTTTGTTCCATTTCGGTAGCGAAACCGGATGTTTTTCCTACCATTTTACCGGTTCCTACCATTTTACCCGTTCCTACCATTTTATCTTCTTTAAGACACCCGGTATACACCTGCCAACGTCACTGGTGGAATATTTTCCACCGTATTTCCTGAATATTTCAACTCACAGTAAAGGTGTTGTGGAAACAGCTCTTTTACTATATTAGCTAGCATCACCGGATATGTGGGTGTAAGAGAACGTTAACAAATAAATAAAATAAATAAAAATAAAATAAATAAAAAATATTAGAATGTCTACCTCCAAGCTTTTTTATTAGCGTTTTATAAGGTCTACCTAATTCCAATCTAGATTCCCAATATCGTCGCCGATGAGTTGAATCTTCATGACATCTTTCCTTGCTGATATTCTCTCCGTCCTCGGTGGCATTTCCTCACACCGCCGCAATCTCCTCGTTCCACCAAAACACGGGCTTTTGTGCATTGACAGCTACCTTTTTGGGCATTGCTGCATCACAAGTTCTACTAATTTAACCTTTGCGCTGGGTGGTTTCCATTTTGGCTATTCATAACAGGTAACTCTCCGTCATCATATGCAGGAAAAAGTCTTCATCGAACATCTTGGCTTTCCAGCTAAATGTGCTTCCTAGTCTGTCCTTTCAAGATCAAAAGGTTTCGATCAAATAGCTCGTACACGATAGTTTGATGGTCATTGTGTGTGTAGTCTTCACTCACGCTCCATATCGTTCTTTCTCCAAAAGAGGCACTCATGAACGTGAAATCAACTATAGAGCTCAGATACCTCCTACGAAAAGGGATATTACCCATGTTACCAAGAAGACAGGAAGACTCGCAAAAGCTCCCAGAAACGAAGATCCTCCCAGTTATTTTTGGGCTCCCCCACTCCACAGCTTAAGCATTATATCTGTCGGCCATTAATAGTGGTTCCCGTGGTTCACGTGCATCGTTTACTAATCTATCTCCCTGTTGAACTAAGACGTGCGTAGCAGCTGTACAGATAAATACCATTTATCTTCGCTCTAACGTAGCCAGGCTCAATACCACTTCTAGTTTCCTGGAACAGTTTGTGACAGTATCTGTCACAAACCCACATGGCGGATTGATTTGAAATGTCTGAGATCCAGACATAGGTGTCGTTCATCTCCCTAAGCTGCTCACTTGTAATAGCGTCATCCACTCCTCAGTTGTTGTCTGGTGCAGAAGGTTCTGCGCAGCTTCAGAGTGGTTTAGGCTTATTTGAACAATTTTTATTTGCGGTTTCTACACAACGTTTCTTGATAGACTGGACATTTGAAACTCCCAGCCGCGTGTTCGTTATTAGTGACTTATTTTCATTGTGGATATGCACTTGGGCATGTTCTTGGCAAAATGTTTTGTTCCACTCCACCACATTTCAGGCAAAACTTAGACATATCTCTGTCACTTCGAAGGTTCGCAGTTTTATGTCCGTACCCAAGGCACCTACAACATCTTGTTGGATCGACATTTTCAAGGATTCTCCAGGAAACCCAGTCAATCCAAATCTTTCCAGCTAAGATAATTGCCCTCTGCATTCCGCGATAAGCCTCATTGAGGTTGCTTCCCTTTGTGCGGGTACTGATAAGATTACGCTGCATGCTGGTTTCAACCTGTCAATTGAAAGAAGTTGTGAAGTATGATGTTTACCTTTGATTAAAATTATGAAGGTTTTGCGGAGACGGCCGAGTACTTTGCAAGGACCTTCGTATGGAGTTGTCCAATATCCGAGTATTTGCAGCTTTCCAATGTTTAAGGGACAAATATATATTTTTGCTTTGTAGTGCGTGGTAGTGTTGGAATGAAGTATTGCATAGTATTGCGCAGCTGAACGATAACTGTGTCTGTAGTTGGCATAGTTGAAGAAGGATTTTTGATGAAGAGCTCACCGGGTACCTTGATTATTTGTCCGTAAACCATTCCAGCTGATGACCACTTTAAATCTCCCTTCACTGTTGCTTGAATTCTGAGATATACAATTGAGATTTCTGAACATCAATTGATAGTTTAAGATTGGTTTTGATATCCGTGGAAAAGTTTCCCCGGTGTTTAGTCCCTTGTTTTTTATCTTTTATATTTTTTTGTTTTTGTCAAAGAGTTTGTCAAACTTCTTTGTAAACAACGGATGATAGACTAAGTTTTTTGATTTAATTGAAACTACAAAAAATTTTCAAAATTGTGGTTTATTGCCCAAAACGTTTCTGTGGTTTTTTGCCACCTTCCTCAGTTGGTATATTCTAAAAACATTTATCAAGATTAAATACGAAAACAATAATGGTAATGATAAAAAAGAAGGAAAAACTTACATGGATTAGTATATATAACAAACTTAATTTAAAAACATTTAGTTTAAAATTATGATTAAAATTGGTTTAAAAAAAATTTTCACTATTTTAAAAAACATTAAGTTAGAATTGTTAGACATTAATTAAAAATATAAATTAAAATAAAACAAATTAAAAAAATATAAAAAATTGTAAAATTGTCTTTGTGACATTGTTTTTAAATGTAATGATAATAACAAAAATTAATAAAATTGATTTGAAAAGAGAGTTAATTAGAATTTTATTTGCTGAAGAGAGAGAGTTAGTTGGTTGTTTCTGGTTTGTGTCTTGTTTTTTTATATGCTGTTTCTATTAGTTGTGCATATGTTTTACTTAGGTTCTCCGTGTCAGTTCTGAAATTAATTGATTTTTTGTCTGCAACAATGTGTAACATTTCTTGTGTAACGTTACACATTGTTGCAGACAAAAAATCAATTAATTTCAGAACTGACACGGAGAACCTAAGTAAAACATATGCACAACTAATAGAAACAGCATATAAAAAAACAAGACACAAACCAGAAACAACCAACTAACTCTCTCTCTTCAGCAAATAAAATTCTAATTAACTCTCTTTTCAAATCAATTTTATTAATTTTTGTTATTATCATTACATTTAAAAACAATGTCACAAAGACAATTTTACAATTTTTTATATATTTTTAATTTGTTTTATTTTAATTTATATTTTTAATTAATGTCTAACAATTCTAACTTAATGTTTTTTAAAATAGTGAAAATTTTTTTTAAACCAATTTTAATCATAATTTTAAACTAAATGTTTTTAAATTAAGTTTGTTATATATACTAATCCATGTAAGTTTTTCCTTCTTTTTTATCATTACCATTATTGTTTTCGTATTTAATCTTGATAAATGTTTTTAGAATATACCAACTGAGGAAGGTGGCAAAAAACCACAGAAACGTTTTGGGCAATAAACCACAATTTTGAAACGATGAATTTTTTGTAGTTTCAATTAAATCAAAAAACTTAGTCTATCATCCGTTGTTTACAAAGAAGTTTGACAAACTCTTTGACAAAAACAAAAAAATATAAAAGATCAATTGATAGTGTTGTAACGGGCCATAAGAGGATGCGTTCGACTATGCCATTGGCTTGCGGATGGTAAGCCGTTGTTTGTTTCCGACGAGATCAGAGGAGTTGTGTAAGCTCTGAGAAAAGATTGCTTTCGAATTATGTTCCTTTATCAGTGGTAATATGGAGAGGAACAGTGGTAATATGGTTTTGGCAATGGTTGTTACAAACATATTGGTTATGCAGTACGTGCCGAGCAGTCGGATGAAACGAGCGACACAAGTAAGTAAGTATTGAAATCCGTTTGAATATAAAAGTGATCCTAGCCTATTATACCTAAGTGGATATGTTAAAATCGACCGGGTGGAATTTCGAATTTTGCATGAGGTAATTTGGTGTGACGTTGAACTTTGGAACGTTGACAAGATAAACAAAAGTTCGTCCACTGTGTTACATCCTTGTTTAAACTAGACAAAACGTAGCACTATGTTATTAATTTATGCATAGCAGGGGCACCAGGATGTGACAAATTGTTCGACGTATAGTGCTTTTGCGATGCATGGGGAGTTGTTCGCAGTGGATATTTCCCAAGTGATTTTTATACTAGGTAATTTGAAAAGCTCTAGTTTCATGTTGGAACTAGTGTGACGTCTGGGACCAAAAAATAAATTATGAAGTTCCACGTCTGCCTTTTGTGCTTGCATGATTATTTTGTAGTCGAAACGAGATTCGAATGTGGCCGTTTCTGTTCTATAGTGTGAGAGAGTGTGTCTGCCACTAAATTATCGCTCCTATGGATGTGCTGGATGTCCGTTGTGAAATATAATCCAAGTGATTTGATTGTTTTGCAAATCTTGACATGATTATTTTGGCATTTGGATGTCTTAATATGAATTTCGAACTCCAACAGCTTTTGAAATAATTGATCAAAGTGAAGTTTGTGTTGTTTCTCGGCTTGGACTGCCAAAAGAATGTCGTCTATGTAGACAAAAAAGTCTAGATTTCGAAGTACATCGTTCATCATTTGCTGAAACATTTGGGCAGTATTGCGATTACCTAATTGCGATTACCTAATTCGGGTGAATTCAAATAGACCAAATGGGGTAGTGATTGTCGTTTTGTAAACGTCTTCATGTGTGACGGGAATAAGATGATATGCTTTGACAAGATCGATTTTAGAAAATATTTTGAAACCATGTGAATGCATTCAGAAGTTTTGATTGTGGGGTATGTCGAGACGTGGTCGAGATACTGGTAGTTGTCCTTCAGTTACTATATGATGGCCCACGTTAAGACTTTCGTGTTTTATTTTAGAAGAACAGACATGTCTGCGCTAGCGTCTATTAAAAAAATGAGTTTATTACTTTTATCTTGGATTAAGAGATGGTTAGAAATTTCGTTTTGTGTGGCTGCCTTCTCGATCCATTTTTTGTCTAGTTTTTTCTATGAACTTTCAACATCCATGTTGCTACTGAGGCACCGAGCCATCCATTTCTTTGCTCTAGTGCCGAAACGTGTGGTATCACAGGAATGTGAAGTGATGTGAATTGGTGCCGGTGAATTGGTGGTAACGTTGTCTTCTGGAATATGAAGTGCTGCGTCCTGTAATCGATGATCGTTGATCGTTGGTATATTGGGAGCTTTTGAAAACATTCTAATCCACAAAGATTGTATGATGTGTTGTTGAAAGTTTTCGCCCGCCAGTGACTGCTGTGCCACAGCATGGCAGAAGGCCATCTGCCCCCATGTGTTGGTCACAAATTAGGACTCGAGCTTGTGTTTGCTGACGGTGATAATCAGGTGAAGAGTGCTTCTTTGATCGCTTTGTATTTATCGACCGAAGGAGTTGAATAAAAAGGTCAGTAATGTGAATGCTGGTGATAAGGGGGTGACAATGCTTGTATTACGTGAGTGAATTTTTATGTAGGGAAAAATATCTAATGTCAAACTCAAATAATTTTAATCAAACTGAATAAAGCCGAAGAATCGTGATAAGTTTTACGAATATAAAGATGGTTTCAATTCATAATAGATTTTGTTTTTAGTGAAAAAAACAACCAAAATCATGAATATATGTAATATGATAATTTTCCCTCATACCACCAGACTCAAACCCAAACCCTGAGATTAAGAGCCTCATTTTCTCGTAAAAACTAGTCGAGCACAACTACTAGTGCAATTTTAATAAAAGTGATGCGATGACAAAAACAGATTTTCGAATTATCTCTTACGCTAGGATCGGAAGCCAAAACCTCGGTCAAACCACTGCCTTTGCTTGCTAATTTTATTCTCTCATTAGTATTTTCATCTAGCTTAAAACTATGAAAGTTGAAGTCAAACATTTAGTACTATTTGGCTACATATAACATTTTTACTTAATTGTTGAGTTTTTCATCATATTTATAACACGTGTCATTAAAATAACCTTCTTACAGAAAAATATAAAGAATTATATCGATTAAAAATTAAACTTGATTTTTGAACTATAATTTTACATAAAATCACAATAACTTATTATTCTCTTTTAGTCACAGAATAATTAATTCCTTTGAAATTTTATTTTAAAAAAATCGAACTCTTACTCCAATTAACTAAAATAAAAAATTGCTGATACATTTTGTTTTATCCTTCTATATAGGTTACGATTTAATCGAGTGGCTAATGGAACGATTAACAATAGAAGAATCCGAAGCATTAAATATAGCAAATCAATTATGTTTACATGGTTATTTCTTCCCTGTAAATGATGCAAAAACACTTGTAGTTAAGGATGACTCATCATTGTATCGTTTTCAAACACCGTTTTACTGGCCATGGCAGCATAAAGCACCTGATAATGTAGAATATGCAATATATCTAGCAAAACGTTCATTAAGAAATAAACAACGACACGGCCTAGATGATTATGAAACCGAAACGTTAAACAATTTACATAAAAATTTAAAAGGAAAATGGGATTTTATAACGATGCAAGCTGAAGAACAAGTTAAAATTGCTAAGGAAAGAAAAAAGGGTGACAAAATTGTTGGTGATTCACAGGTAAGAAAATGAAAATATATTTGATAACATTTTTTATAAGTAAATGGTTGACTCAAGTATTTTTTGGACGGCTACCCTATTCTAAAATATTTATTTGTCTGCACAGGTAAAATAATTAAATTTGTCATAGTCAAAATAAAAATTAGTTTGCAATTTGCATCCCTAACCTACGAGAAGGTTGAAGGTTTGCATCCCGAATAACTGTATGCTCCAGAATAACTGTATGTAACAAAGTATGTTAGAGCTGTGTCAGAAAGAAGTCCAACCTCAAGGGTGTAATGAACACTTGACCTGCTAGTTATGTCACTAAAAGGAAGCAATCGGATAAATGCGTGCCTAGAGAGATTTTTTCCAGCAAGCTCAGTCATGGGTGTCCGAGAAGCAATTTCCCCCAGTTTCCCAGAACATTATATTAAATTTTTCACTCACCCCATGATTGTATCGGATTCAACTTCTCCTGCCCACGTTGTTTCAGCCAATCACATTAATTAACAATCACACTAATTACACTAGCTTACAAATTTTGACCCTTTTTTGTTTCCCTGACTAAAACCAAATAGACCGAGAGCCCACGACAGCCAGACCTTCGTTATTTTATAAAAGCTGAAAGTTTTTCTGCGCATACCCCCTACTCAGGTAGGAACGATTAGCGACATATGAAGTTTGGATCATAGTGGCTTTGGCAGGGAGCAGGTACCAAAGGGGCCTCCACAGTTTCGTTAAAGTATAAAAGCTAATTTTTTTATATACTCTTCGGGATAGTATTAGAAGTCACGTCACTCATTGCCAGACACTTACCATCGTGGAAACCCCCTGCCAGACACTCTTAAGCTTTAAAGTCACGTCTTCTAATACTACCCCGAAGAATGTATAAAAGAATTACCTTTTATACTTTCACGAAACTTTGAAGGCCCCTTTGTTACCTGCTCCCTGCCAAAGCCACCATGATCCAATTTTCATATGTCGCTAATCGTTCCTCAGTAGGGGGTATGCGCAGAGAAACTTTCAGCTTTTATAAAATAACAAAGGTCTGGCCGTCGCTGGCTCTTAGTCTAAAACTTTTATTGTGAATTTTGACCTGCTGACCACGAATATCATATTTATTTTTTTAGTTTAGCTCTTGTTTTTGAGATATTCGCGATAAACCAATTTTTTCGATGAAACAAAATGTTATTTCGGTTTTTAGATTGCATATTTTACAAAACAAACAAATTCAAAGTATTAATGAAACAACTGCATAGTAAAGATGCCAACAGACATTTTAAGTTATTTTTCTAAAAATCCATCAAGGATTCTGGAAGTTACATTCAAAAAAAGTTGAAAAAAAATGAAAAATTTATGTTTTTAAAAAATTTCCCATATTCAACGCCATAAATTTTGAACAAACAAAGATTATATTTTTTTTTAAATTCTTGCAGCCCGTGGTAAATAAAAACACGAATTTGGTGGAGGTTGCACCAAGTTATTCAGGTTTTTCCAAAAAAGACAAAACTCAAAATTTGGAAAAAAAAATTTTTACTAAGAATAATTTAAATTCTGCAACATAATTGATTTATATTTAAGTTGTTAAACAGATTTTCGAATAAAAACTGTGCGCCATTTTGAATTTTCCTTATTTCAACCGCGTTTTTTCTTTATTTTTCTTTTTTTTTTGTGCCACATCGTAAAGAATGTTTTACAAGTTCAGTCGTTCTCGAACATCAGTTAAGAATTCTTTTAAAATAGTAAAGGTTTTGTTAAATTTATTTAAATGGCTTCTCAAGAAAGAAAGAATATAACAAAACACAAAACTAAAAAACAAAACACAAAACGAACGAACTTCAAAAACTTTGCAACGAATAATTGTACATAAAGAATAACAAAAACGAACGTCCGTCAAAAGATTAAATTTTACAGATTGTAGAAGTTATGAGAAGGAAAAAACAATTGCATATATATATATATGAATTCTTTCTATTATTATTGTTAATTTTTGTTGGTGGTATGGATGCTGAATAAAATAATTAATTTAATTTAAGTTTTGTAGGCTTAATTTAATTTTGTTTTCATTAATTGCTGTGAAATAAAAATGTTTGTTGTAGCATAGAGTGATGGAGGGATGGATGAGAACTTTTTTGATTGAATGTTAATAAGAGAATGAGCTGTTTGACTGTATGGTTCGTTAAAATGAGTAAATGTGAGGTTGAGTATAAATCCTTTATAGTTTAGTCCTTTATAGTTTATAGATTATAGTTTTAATGCCTTATAGTTTAAGCGATGGTTCTTTAATTTTTTTTAAATAATTTACATTATATTTAATGAGCGATATTTCTTTTTAATCGCAAGAAGTTTTCTTCTTTATTTCGCATCTCTTCCTCTCTGCAAATAGTTTGGAATACCCTTCGCTAACTTTAGATCCAAAGGTCTTAATTTTATGGGAATTGTTACTTGTTAATTAGGAATGGGTTCTTACCTATTTACTAGGGTCTTTAATTATTATTTTTGACTGGAATATTTAATGTTTATGCAAGTGACCGATGTTTCTAAATCGGTCAGTGCAAACGAACGATCCGGTCAGAACGGATCACTAATTTAACTGAAGCTACTCATCACTACTCAAGACGTTTCAAGTGAAAAAATAATCCAAAATAATTTTGTGTTATTTATGGAATTTGCATAGAACATCCTGCTAAAAAAATCACTCCATATATAAGAATTGAATACCTTCATTACTCTGGCATAAAACTGAATGAAGATAAACCGTGGATGCCGAAAAATAGTTATGGCAACTGCAACTTAACACATTCAAGATGGTGCAGTAGAGAAAACTTTCATTTAACGTTTTAAAGTTGTGTTACGACCAGGTTTTAACCATAACTCAATCTTAACTCGAAAATCTGTATAAAAAAAACTCATTTATAAATCAATTATGTTGCAGAATTTAAATTTTTCTCAGTAATACGGGTTTACAATATGAGTTACAACAACACATATATACCTTTTAAGACGTAGGTCCCACAACAGCTTGCGCTCTAAGGTGTTGATGAACGATTTTTTAAACCTCTGCGGATTGAAACCACCTGAGAATATTGATTCCGGTAAACTATTCCATTTGTAAGCAGTTCGGACAAAGAAGTCTTTCTGCGACCTGCCAGTGTGACAACGTGGGATCTCGACCATTTGACTGGTTGCACTAGCCGATTGCCGAGTGAGACAGGGGTAAGAATAAGTTTGAGGCATGATGCTGCTGATTTCATCTGAGCACTGTTGATGACGATATTTGTAAAAAACAACGAGGTCAGCAACAGTGCAACGATGTTGTAGGGAATCAAGTTTTGATGTCAAATCTCGATCACCCACAATTCGTATAGCCCACTTTTGAACAGAGTCCAAGAGGGCCAAGATGGAAACAGAAGCAGCACCCCAAACTTGACAACAATACCCCATACAGGGACGAATATAGGACTTATAAACTTGGAGCAATTGGTATGAAGTGAAAATTTTTTTGCCTCTATTTAGGAGGCCGAGTCTTCTAGGTGCGCTTTTTGCCATCGTCATTACATGATCGTTCCAGAGTAGGTTATTTGAAACTGTGGCACCCAATAAACTATGGTTTATACCTTCACCTATTGGTTCATCACACATACTGAATAAGCATATTATTATTAGATAATAATATTGGTATCACGAAAGACGTAGACATAGACGTAGACGTAGAACAGCTCTGAGAATCAGTTATCTGAACAGAGACAGCACGATGATCACTGGAGATGCAGCCCTCATGGACTTTCCAGTATTTTATACGGTTCATCATACAACATGACACTAAAAAGACGTCTACTGACGACTCGCCGTTGTTAGCATATGTGCTTAGATGCCCAGATTAGATTACCACAAAGAGACTCCATTGTAAGATGAAATCTTCAAGTCTCTGCTATCAGTGGTATGGTTGAACCACATTGTCCATCGAGCGTTAAAGTCACCAATTATTATTACTGAAACTTTTATATGGCTTAGTATCACATCCAGTTTATTTAAATGGTCCTTGATAGACTATCGAAACTGACAGGAGAAACTAGATAAAACGCTCTACACGGGTATATAACCTCTACACAGACACAGTTGTGGAAACTTATATGTGGGCAGGTATGCAATTATCACCATTTGAGGCAATTATCCCCTGTGGTTGTATCCCCTGGAGTGTATGTTATTTCATAAACCAGCTTCCACTTCACTCACTGTGTTGACCTCCTGTGCTCACATAATGTCCAAATTATGAGTAGAGACGTATTCACGCATCTCGTGCACTGCAAACACTGAGTGATGCAAATTTCATTGTGCATTTTTCAGATTCAGACTCAACCCCGAAGCTGCATTGGTGTGTCTATTCATAAAGATTTTTATATCTCATGCACTCCAATTCACGATTATAGCTGTGGCAGGTGCTAACTTCTATCTTGTGGACATGTGGTTTGCCATTTGTTTTACAGGGTACACACTCAGGTGCACAAATTGATAATTCTACCTCAGCTCTGACCCCCTTTATTACGTGGCTGAACATCAGAAAACCGGCATTTTCAGTTATATCATTGAGATCAGAGTCAAGGTCAGTAATCAACAGAATGCCTTTGTCTCTCATGCTTTTCATCGCTTTTGCTCTCAAACCCCTGTCAAACTGGTTGACGTGAGTTGAAAGACTAGCTTTTATATCATTGCTCTCCTTGCCAGGCAGGTGGATTGGTTCTTTTATTTTTGTTTGTTTTTTTTTTTCTTACGTTTTGGCTTTTGCCACGCTTTTTCTTTCCCTTTTCCTCTATCCACCAGCTTTGGTCCACTCCTCGTCTAGTACTCTTACTTCATTGGCTGGTTCAGTTTCACTTCCTTCTGAGTCAGTCATGTTTTCATTCGTTTCGTTTCTTTGTTGCTGCTATGGGACAACAACAGTATTTGACTGTTGCCAATCCTGTGTCTCAACAGTTTCAGCATATGAGCTTTTAATGTTTTTCTACTGTTTTGTTATACCTGAATTTTTACCCAGACAGCGGTACCTTCATATTTTTACTTTTTGTTTCAGTTTTTGATATTTGAGTTTTCGTTATCTTATATTGATTTAATAAATCGTTGACTCCTTTCAGAATCACAGATTTCATGTTTTCGCTTTTGTCCTGTTTAGCTTCGAGAACAGAAACATGGATCAACATAGTTGTGTATACCATTTGTGTTGCGCTTACCTCTCGGCTCAGGTTATTGATTGTCTACTTTGGAGAACGTTTTGTCATTTCAATTTCTTTATCATGGAGTACCTCATCGTCTCCGTTTTTCTCACTTCTGCTTGATCGAACTCTCTTTAAATCCAGTTCTTTGGCAAATTCAAATTCAGGATCCTCGTTTCTTTTAAAATAAGTTGTACCATGTATTAGCCGTGTAAATTGTTTTTACTGCACCTCAAAAGCGTTACCTTCACTTCGTTTTCTTCCTGCAAATTTGGAGAGCTTGATCACTAGACATTTTTATGCGTTTCTTTCATAATCTTGGTTATAATAGTTAATTTTTTATATAAATAATTTGATTAAAAAAGGCAATAGAACCTAAAAAAGCAATTGTATCCTTATAAACAAAAGTCTGTAGAAGAATTTTTCGTTTTGATTGATGAATCAGCATACTTTTTCTCGCTTTTTCAGAAGTAGAAGACGAAGGTATAGATGTGTTGGAAGAACATAAATGGACGTTATATCAAGAAACCGATGTTTATATGGCAAGTTTTGTGTTAAATTCTCTTCAGATTCTTCGGTAAAATAAATTTTGTATCTACTAATAGAAACTCGAATGTGCTGCACTTTACGTTCAATTTCAAAAGTTTGAACGTCGCAACTGATGACTGAGCAAGGACGTTCGTTTGGTGTTTTGAGCGATGTGCTTACTAAGTATGTAAAACAACATGCGAAAGATACTCAAACGCTCTGAAAATGGAAGATTTAGAAGAAGCTTTCGTGAGACGAAGACTGCATTAAAGTGTAGTTTCAGCTCAATCCAAGCTCAAGACATAGTCCTTTGGTATTCAAATTTTTAATCCCTTTCAATCCATGGTCCCTAATTTTTAACTCTTTAGAAGACCATGGCAATGTCTGTCGACCTTGTTGTTTTTATAATTATTGTCACCATTAGTACTTAGATGAAATACATCATGCCCGACACAATTTATACTAGTTTAACTGTTGTATGATGACAGACTGCAAATAGAATTATTAGTCTGAATAATATAAATATTATAAGCATAACTGATTAATAAAAATTTTATCTTTCAGGAACGAGCATACTGGCGAGTTCATCGTCCACCACCCGGACAATTCACACCACTTGAGCCATGCCCTGTACCATCACGTGACCGACAAGGTAAACCACGACGTCGAACCATCGATGATTGGCAACGTGAAGTTGATATATTAACAACATCTCTTGGTCGTACTCGTATGAAGATGTCTCAAGCCTGTGAATCTCTTGTTACATATTGTGAAACATTTTCTGATTATGATCCAATGATACAACAACCGTTACCATCGAATCCTTGGGTATCGGAAGACATTTCGTTTTGGCAGTTAAATAGCCCTATTGTTGATATACCAACAGAAAAAAGAGTTCGCCGTTGGGCTATTTCCATTGAAGAAATTGTATCTGATCCCACTGGTCTACAAGAATTTACAACTTATTTGAAAAAGGAATATTCCCATGAAAATATTAGATTTTGGCTAGCTGTAAACGATCTGAGAAGATCATCACACTCTCTCATTCCTATAAAAGTTAAAGAAATTTACGAGTAAGTACAAAATTTGTTAAAGGATTATGATTTTTTATATAAATGAGATTATTTTTGTAGAGAATTTTTGGCACCAGGTGCTCCATGTGAAATAAACATTGATGGAAAAACAATGGAAAATGTACAACAAGGGTTAAAGGCACCATCAAGATTTGCTTTTGATTCAGCTGCTGAGCACATATATGCGTTGTTATTGAAAAAGGATTGTTATCCAAGATTTATTCGTTCGGAGCATTACAAATCGTTAGTAGCAAGTGGGATTCAACCATCACATAAGAAACGATTTTTTGGCTTTGGTGGTGTAGCAAAGAAAAAAAGTACAACAACAGCACCAAATCCTGCATTGCTTGCACAGGTAAACAGAATTTATGAATGTCTATCATGAAATTAAAAATCCAGAGTGGTAGATATCCACTTGAAATAGGTATATTTCTTGACCAGACAGATTTGAATCAGTGAATCAGATTAATTAAAATAAAAAAAAATTTGTTACAGAACAGGTTTATTTAGGATTTTGAAAGATAGATTTGGTTACTATCCAGTGCTTAGTCCATAATAGATCAATTCACTAAAATCATTTTTAACTGTCATAATTTTGTAATTTAAAATATGAGTCTCATTTTGTTTTGGTATATACTATATTTTGTATGTTTAAATTATATTATATCCAGATAGTCCAGCCTGCCCAAATTTTAGAAATAACTTTACACTTTTTATCCGTTTTAATGGGTTGGGAACATGGGCGTATTTTCAATGTTCTTTGTATCTTCTTATGAAAATACTGCCTGTTTGACCTAAAACAAATTTGAAACAATCGCATTTTTTTAAATAATTATTTTTGTATCCTGTCGTCAATCTTTGGAATCATTTTTGTTAAGTATAAGTTCTTTATTATGATATGTGCTGACATGTTTAATTAGTTATTTCTTTATCTTATTGCTTTTTAAGTTTGTCAATTTTTTTAGTTCCTGGAGTTTGTTGATACTTAATTTTTTTTAAATAAAGATCGATTACAGCATTGTATCCCTTCTTTTTGACTTTGGTTTTATATTATTTTGTTGTTCGTATCTTTTTTGTCTAAAACCACAGAAGTTTGTATTCGTTTTATAAGCATTTTTTAGCACACAATAAAGTAAAACAATTTATATTACCATACAAAAAAATTTCTAACAACTTTTTAAATTGTAACACTTTATTTCTAGAATATATTAAAATATAAAATATCGAAAACCATAAAAATATTAAAAGAGGTGTTTCCAAATAACATAGGTCAGCGATTTTACATTAAAAGGTTTTTTATGTAAGACAAGATATATCAGGCATCTTAGGTCCCGAATTTGATTGACAGAAAAATATGAAAAATTCACAATGACTGAAAAATTGTCAATTTGTTTGCATAAACCATTTAATAATGTAAAATTTACAAACTAATAGTTAAATCTAATTCGACATTATTTCGCAACCTTACTCACATACTTAGGGCCCCAATATTTTATTTTAGTACCTCAGCTTCATAATGATTATTTTGTTCTGTTGTACAAACTTTATCTCAATTTCGCTATGTTTTGTGCTTTGTCACATAATAGAATTATTTAAGATTTTGGAAGATTGATATTGTTAGTATCCCTTCCGTACTTTGGGTTGGGAAAAATAGTGTATTTTCAATGTTCTTTGTATCTTCTTATGAATATCCTGCCTGTTTGACCTACAATAATTTTGAAACAACTGCATTTTTGTTAATAATAACCGCATAACCGGCCTTTGAATTAATTCCTATGATGTTAAGTAAGATCTTTACTATGATAGGTGCTGATATTTTAATCAGTTAATTATCTTATTTCTTTTTAAGTTTGTTAATTTTATTGGTTTGAGTTTGTTGATGTTTCTGTTTGTTCTTTGCTTAATTACTTTGACCTTCTTGATAATCTATTTTGCATTAAATCACAAAATTTTGTAGCATTTTTAACACACAATATAAAATTAAACAAATTTGGAAAACTTTTTCATTAAAATATATTAAAATAAAAAATATCAAATACATACCATCAAATCATTAAAAAGTTGTTTCCAAATAACATAGATCAGCGATTTTATATTAGACGATTTTTTTATGTTGGACAAACAGGTAATTACCATTTACCAAAAGAAACAAAAAAACAATTCAATACATTTGAAACATTTATTCTAAGAACGCTGGTGCTGTGAACTATGTTGGTTAAACAATTCAGTGGTCCTCTCCAATAAGAAATAGAAGCTTAAAAAAATTATTTGAATTAATAAACAATAATTTTATTTATTTCGAAATTGTAAATTTTCGTGACAGTTGTGATAGTTGTTTCAACAAATTCCTTCGAACGACCAATGGAACATAAAATATAGCCATACAATAATATAATGAAGTGCGACAATTATTCGAGGATACGTTTATAGTTTTCTTTTTTATAATAAATAAAAGTTGCAACACCATATATGATTCTAAATAATTATTTTTTGTATATCTCATAAATTCAGACATCTGGGACAACAGCATCGAGCGCACAAGGTAATTTGACACGACGTCGTGGTAGTGATCGCAGTTTATCAGGATCAGCACATGAACTAGCCGTATCTGGTGTTAAGGATAATTCAAAAGTTCCGCATTCACATAGCCAAAGCAATTTAAGTGATATTCCATACAGGTAACATAATTTCAAATACTTTGTTTTAATATAAATTAATAATTATTTTAATAAAACAATTTTTTTTATTTTACCAAAACCTATATATTTATTTGATAATTTTATTAATATTATATGAATGTTTACTCGTGATAAAAAAAACTATAAAGATCACCCTTAAAACAAATATAATAATTTGTTAAATTAAATTTAATATATTTGATTTAAATTTAATAAATAAAAATAATGTTTTTTTAATATTTCTTTTGTATCTTAATGTGCTATATTATATTTGATTATTTATTTATTATTTTTTTCATTAAATAAAACTAATCATAAAAACTTAAACAATTAACAATGTTTTAAAAAATTAATTTATTTTTTGATTATTTAATTTTAAATCATTATTATTTGTATTTTCTTTTATTTTATTTTTCTTTAAACATGAAAAATTACAGGGGTGATATGCCATCAGGTGCGTTACCAATACCAATGGAAATTCAAATTCTGACCTCCAGCACGTCAGGAGGAACAAATGATGCAAATTCTAATATTCAGTAAGACTTATTGGAAATTGGAAAAATGTTAAAATCTAAAATTTAAAAAAAAATATTTTTCCAATTCCTGTTTATTTTTTTTTTTAAATTTTTCAAAAATAACTATATAAATATATAATTATTGAGAAGAAAAAATTAAAGAAAAAAAAATTCTATCTGAATTGTTTTTTTATTTCCTAAACTTCATTCTTGTCTTTGTGTTCGTAAATTTTTAAAAACATAATTTTAACAAAACCGGTGACGTGGCACGGTGAACGAGACTTAATTCGCATCGATTGAGCATATTTACCATGACATAGAGTAAAAACATTATCCGGAGCACTCTAAAGAGACGTAATCTTCACTAATTTTTTATCTTTAGAGAAAAGTTAATCAAATTTAAAAAAAAAAACAAATCTAATTTTTATATTTTTCATCCAATTCAAGTGAGTTTCAGTTATTTCGCCATATTTTATGATATGGGTGAAGATTAGGTTTCTTTTCCCGAACCGCGTCACACATACTAATTACATTTTTAAACTTATTTCTATTCAGTACCAGTTTTTTCTTTAGTTAATTTTATTTATTTGTTTTATGTTTGATTTCTGTTATTTATTTGTTAATAATTTAAATTGTTTATTTAAAATAATGTATTAAATTCGTTTTTGCAAATACCTGTATAAGTGTGTATCGTTTAACTCATCTAGTTGTTGCCATGAATATATCAATTTCTGTTCATTATATATGCAGTGAAAATTTTATTTAAATGTGTAGTCTTGTTAGTGGTATTTTAATTGATTAATAAAATTAATTTAAATATTATTCTTATTTCTATAATTTAATAACGGATTGAAATTTTTATAATGAAGCTCTTCATGTTTCGATGACCCACGGTCGAGGTTGTAAAATTGTTAGAGCTATTCTTCATTTATTATTGAAAGTTGTTGAAGTTTTGTTGAATTTTTTTGTTCTGACCAATCTGTCAGCTCTAACTAACCACTCTATGATCCTCACTCGATAGCGTGAACAACATAGTATTTCGGCTTAAAAGTTTTCAAACAAGGTAAACTTCTTATTTTTAGTTAACATATAGCATTTGTATTTCATAACTATAATTTAATTACATGTTATAAATTCTAAACATTTTATGTAACAAACAAAACTTTATTATATTTATCGCATGTAGCAGGCGATAAATTATAAAAAATAATTTATTGTTGTTTTCTAGTTTCATTATATAGCGCATTCATTAAACTAATATCTATTTTTCCACCACAAAACTTTTGATATTATATTATAAATTTTTTATTAAAATGTTGTACAACCTTTCTCACCTGCAACATGCGACAAAATCATAATATTATTATTCAAATTTAAATCAATTATAAAAAAGTTTTAAAAAGTTAGTTAGACTTTCAAAATAACAAATTATTTTAACAACGGGTGGATGTGTTCGTGGTATGTAGTGCCCTTATGTCAGTTTATAACATTCAATACCATGAATGGTATTAACTAAACTTGTCATGTTTTACTAATTTCCTAACCGATTGTTGGAGAATATCGCAATATATTGAAATATATCAAGTGTCCTAGTTAGTTTTTTCTCTCTTAAGCCTTACGATAACATTGCCAATATAGACCTATTCCGAAAATTAATTAAAATTGTGCGTAAAATCTGACTCACTTAATTTTATAAAATAAACTCTAAAATATTGAGTGCCAATATATTCTACATTTTTCAACGACCAAACTAATAATCGTATTTTGTGAATATATTTTACGTTAAACAAAAACACAACAAGTATACGCCCCACATAAAACAACAACTTTTTTCGTTTTTTTCCTAAAAAACTATTTGCAAAACATATTTTTTGAACTTTTTTAGTCCTTAATAATTTCAGTAATATCCTTTCAATAATAAAGAATAATAAAGATTCAACATTACATTCCTCAATTCTTTAAAAATTTTAAATTTAAAATAAAAGAGACCCATAGGATGTGTCTTCTTGCAGCTTTAATGGACTGTATATATTGGCAAATACCTGATGGCATTCACTTGCGATATTCAGAGAGGTGAATTATTTTGCTTTGCTAAGCCGATCAAATATTTCGCCTATATTTGGCAAGGGATAAACATCATTGATAGTGATATCATGCAGTTTCCTGAAATCGACGACATTCCGCCATTTTTTACTACCGTCACTTGCTTTTTTTGGAACAATATGAATTGGAAAATTTCAGGGAATGCTACTTCTTTCTATGATTTCGTTATGTAACACCTGATTAACTTGATTATTAATTTTCATTTTTTAGACACAGGAGTCGATATTGCTTGAAATGTATTGGTTTTGCATCAGAGAGGGTCAACCTTATGTAAAATTATATCAATTGTGCTAATCTTATCATCTTATCTAGGTGGAAAATGTCATTGGATTCACGACAAAGTTTTAACGATAGATTACTTTTCCTCGCTATTTTAGATAGTCTATGTTCAATATCATTATACCAGGAATACATTTTATATAGTAATAATTCTAGATATGCTCCTTATTAAGACTAAGAATATTTTTTTGAACAGTTTCCTCGTTTGCGTTAACTATACTAATTGTAGAGACCCCATTATTGTACGAAGCTCCAGCCCGGGCAGTCAAAATGAAGCTTAAAAATTCTCTCTCTTTATGAAGGTATGACGATTACTACTGAATACTATTGAACAAAGATCGAATTTTAGTTTTTTTCTTTCAATGCACAATGTAAATCATAAATTTTAGGCATAAGATGATGATAATTAAAACTCTTGAAGAATTAATTGACATTTTTACACCGAATTTACAGTGATCCCACAATTGTCACCAAAATTTGTGGTGATTCGAAGTTACGATTTAATTATTTATATTTTAGTAAAAAACTCGAAATCATTCAAAGAATTCAAATTTATTATTTTATAATTTTTAAAATATCACATTTTCTTTTAAATATGAAAATTAAACTGCTTGTTTTTAATTTTTTCAATTGATCTTTTAACAAACATTTCCCCTTAATTTGTTACACAACAAGATTATATATAAAAAATATTATAGAATCGAGACTATGTTGTAGTTTTAGGGCGTTCATAACAACAGTATAGAAAATTATTTTTTCTACGTCATTAGATGAAAAGTTTATTTTTGTGCAGGCTTAATCCCTTGTGGAAATGAATATTTTTACAAATTGTAGTTGCAATGGTATTTTTCTGTAATTTTACAAATTTTTTAAAACAAAGCAACAATGAAAAAAACAGAATATGAATTTTGAATGTTATGTTGTCGATTTTTAATTTAATAATTTATAATAAATATCGTTTATACTATCGCTTAAAAATTACATTTCCTTCGCGAGATGAAAACGTTTTACGTCCGTGAAATTGTTTACTCGACGCTAACGCGGCTCGTGAACACATTCTCACTCACGAAAAAAGAGTATTTTCATCTCTTACAGCAAAATGTACTATGTTTGAAAAATTGCACAAAATTGTTTTTTGTTATTATCAATTTAATATAAAAAAATCTTTGTAGCAATCCATGACAAATATTTTTTCTCTCAAAATCGAAACAATATACATAAGTTATTTGTAAAAATAAACAAGATCTGCCACCTCAACAAATTATTGTATACATAACAAAAAAACCACAAACACAAGCGATTTAAAAAGGAATTCCCAATTAAAAGAATACCCAAAAATATGTTCGAAAAAATCAACGTAGCTTTTTTAGATCGTTTTTATTAGCCTAGTCTTTTTGTTTTTTAAATTTTCAATTCATTTTAGTTTTTCATTTTATACGGATAGTTTTTTGTGAACCTAATTTGTGTATTATTTTATAATTTTTTTATATATTTTTTTTCAACTTGAAAATGGCAATGTGCCGAAATATTGTTTTTATTAATTAAATAAAAATTAAATTTTTAAGACTGATATAAGTGTTTTCAAAAATATTTTTTTAAAAAATAAATATCAAACAGTCAAAAATACTAAAATATATATTAATACAGCGTATGCACTATAAAACGCAAAATGTTTTTCATAAGAAATAAATATAACAGTTTTCAGTTAAGAGAACAGTATGACTATCATACTAACTGCAGTATCATGAAATACATCCATACACATGAAAAAAACAACAAAATAATACCGAGACGAAATTTTCTTCAAAAATGTAAGCAAAATAATAAAGTTCCAAAATTTATTGAAAATAGAATTAGACATGTATATAACATCAGTGATACGAGCCATAAACTACATAATATTATAAATAAAAAATATGATTTATTAGCCAAAGATGTGTTAAATTTAGAAATCAAGGTAGGTTTTGAACAAATTAGATTTTTAAACAAATTATTGTTGACAATTAATGAGTTATTAAAACGAAACTTAAATACACCTGATTTTAACTATCTCATCAACTCTCAATTAATTTTCAATGAAGATTCACAAATGGTACACCAACATAAGTTGGATTTAAAATACAACAAGTTAAATTTTTTTGAACCAATCCTACAATTTAATCCACATAATATTGCAAATTTGACAGATCTGGTGATTCCACAAAATATTCAAACATTATTAAGTTATGGTCCGAAGTTTGCAAATCCAATTAACAATAATAATATTCCTGTACCAAAAATGATATCTGAACTGAATATGAGAATATATTTTCTCAATATCAAGAATCAACTTTAAAATCTGAACATAGAACACAAATAACAAGCCAAATTTCAAATTTCATACAACGTAACCAATTTGACAAAATTAGCTCTTTTTTAATTCAAAGTGAAATACAAACTAAACGCTTTTTAAGAAATAACCCACAAATATTAATAACTAGTAGTGATAAATCCAAAAAAACTGTAATAATGTTTAAATCGGAATATAGTGATAAAATGTTAGAGATTTTGAATGATAGCAACACATACAGGAAGATTGATAAGGATCCTACAACACGTCTACATAACAAATCCCAAAAAATAATAGACCAAATTTTTGATGACAACTATATTGACGTTCAAATTAAAAACTCACTTAAAACAAGAAACTCATTTGCTCCACGTTTACATGGCCTTCCAAAATTACACAAACCAAATGTACCTTTACGGCCAATTGTGTCCAGTATAAATTCTCCCACATATAATCTTACAAAATTTTTGAATAATATACTAAAGGTACTAACCAACAAAAGTAGCTTCAATATTGTAAATTCAAATAAATTTAAAGATTTTGTTGATACAATAAAAATACAAGAAGATGACATATTAGTGTCCTTTGACGTAGTATCTTTGTTTACAAATATTCCAATAGATTTGGCGTTGAACGAAATTCAAAACAGATGGGATGAAATTAAATATTTAACAAAATTACCCAAAGAAGTTTTTATTGATATTTTAGAATTTTGCACAAAAAACAATAACTATTTTTCTTACAATAATAATTTTTATGAACAAATTGATGGTCTTGCAATGGGTAATCCGTTATCGCCAGTGTTAGCAGATATCGTCATGGAAAAACTTTTAACAGAATCACTGAACTGTTTATCTAGGAAACCAACTTTTATTAAAAAATATGTTGATGATATAATAATGGCTACACCAAAAGATATAATTACCTCAACAAAAACAGTTTTTGAGTTATTTGACGATAATATAAAATTTACAGTTGAGGAAGAAAATGATAACAAAATTAACTTTTTAGATCTCCAGCTCATTAGGAAAAATAATTCAATTATTACTAATTGGTACAAAAAAGAAACAACATCGAATAGATTATTAAATTATGTATCAGCCCATCCTTTTACAATGAAAATTAATGTAGCTAGGTCTTTTGTTAAAAAAGTTTTTAGTCTTAGTGACAAATCTTTTTATGGAGATAATATAAAAGTTATTAAAAATATTTTAAAAGAAAATAATTATCCGTCTAAATTAACAAATAAATTAGTACATCAAGAAATTAATAAATTAAACCATATTACATCAACATCCATTACAAATAATAACACACAAATTAACATTCAGCAAAATATAACTTTACAACAACAAAATCCTAGTTCCAGTCAAAATCTTCAAGCTCCGTTATTTGGGTCTGTAACATATATACCTAAGTTAACAGATAAATGCCTAAAAATAATAAAACAACATACCAAAAAATCAAAAATCGCCAATAAAATAACAAACACCATTTCCAATAGCTTATTTTCCAAAACAAAAGATAAAATAAATAAATTCGACCAAACAAATCTTATATATGAAATACCTTGCAAGTGTAAAAAAACAGTGTATATTGGACAAACCAAACAACAACTAAAAAATCGTATTCTTCAGCACAAAAGAGATGTTCGAAATAAAAGTGATTTGACCGCATTAGCAAAACATAGCATTAATGATCAACATAGTTTTGAATTCGATAAAACAAGAATATTGGATCTAGAAAAGAATTCAAACAAAAGAGATATCCTTGAGGCTGCACATATCCAACTTAAATTACCGATGGCATGTAATGCACATACTGATACCAAATTTCTACACAGTGAATATAAATACTTGCTAAATTTGAAAAAAATATGTTCGAAAAAATCAACGTAGCTTTTTTAGATCGTTTTTATTAGCCTAGTCTTTTTGTTTTTTAAATTTTCAATTCATTTTAGTTTTTCATTTTATACGGATAGTTTTTTGTGAACCTAATTTGTGTATTATTTTATAATTTTTTTATATATTTTTTTTCAACTTGAAAATGGCAATGTGCCGAAATATTGTTTTTATTAATTAAATAAAAATTAAATTTTTAAGACTGATATAAGTGTTTTCAAAAATATTTTTTTAAGGAATACCCAATTATAATTTAAAATATGACGGAAAAATTACAATTCCTCAGCTACACTTCAACCGGAAAATCCAAACACTGAAAAAAACATGTTTATTTCCAATCGAAATGCAACTGTCTCAACCTAGCCGCGAGGACAAATATGGCGAATCAAAAACCGAAATTGATTCAACAGTTTTTCAAGTATAGAATGGTGTAGTTGAGACAACCGCACGTTATGTATGTGTCAAAATTAAATACAGTTCAACTAATTTTTTTTTGTGTGTGAATAATAAATTGTTAACTTCGAGATAAGGTTGTCATTATTTTAATTTCTTCTTCAGTGTATAAACAAAAAGTTTTTGTTAAAATAATTAAGTACAATAAATAAGTGTTTCAGTTTTATTAATTAAATCCTCGAATTTCAAGTACTTACATTTAATCGAGTTGTGTCATCATAGATTATCTGCATTAAATTTGTAATTCAAAAAAGGAAAAAAAAACTTCTTTAATAATTTCTCCATCTTAGAACCTTTTCAAAAAAATCCTTATTCTTTCAATTTTTAACGATTACTGACCCAGATGTCATTTGTTTTAATTTAACAAAAAAGAAAAAAAATTTAGATAAACGTTTTTTTTATATCGTTTCCTAATTTTAAGCTGCTCACTGTCTCACGTCTCTTTTTATTTAGTTTTTTTTATTATTATGATAAAAATTGAATTTTCGTCTTTTCTTTAATCTGTTTCCACAACCCTTAAAATTGATCAATTTATATGAGATTTAAACTTAAATTTAATATTTTGTACTCCTCTTGTCCTCTTTATATAGGTTTTTTTATAAAAGTTGTTTAATCTTCTTTGGTTCTTTTGAGTTGTTTCCCAAACTTTGCTAATTTAATTATTTGTTTCTGTAATATCTCCTTTTTTCCTTGAATATTGGCATGGAGGGATCAGTTTTTCAGTACGCATCAGTACGGATCAGTACGCATGGAGGGATCAGTTTTTATTAATTTGTTAATTTTTTTCTATTTTTTGATCCACGGGTGTGACAACCCCGCGTACTCCAGTCCCTGCTATTGGCATATGAGTTAACGTGAGATATCACATACCACTGGCAATAGCAGTGAGATATCACTAGCCAAGGTGATATCTTAGGGGTGCTGGCGGATGAACTGTATTCAGTCAACGGTAGCACTCTCAATCTTAGCTAATGAATATTCCTTGATGCTGGAACGCTGTAGCTTGCCCGAAGAAACGAGCCTCCATATAACTATATATCTGAGCTTTAATCATTGAAAAATATACTGCGTCCCATAATCAAGGATTATGCCATTAGCTGGACTATTGGCAAACCAATTTTAGTTTTGTTCCTGCGAATTTTTAAAACAAATTTGCTTTTTATCTCTTATTTTATTTTTATTTTCCCTATTCTATCACGAAATATTGGCCTATGTCATATTTTATATGTGATAGGATTTATGGTTTAGTTATCCATTATTTAACAAAAAAATATTAAAAATAACAAAAAAAAAACAGATTTGCGTCCATTAACATCCTTAGAACGCATGTTGTTGTGGGACCTTGGTCTTAAAAGGTTTTTATGTGTTGTTGTGACACATATTGTAATGCCTACTACACATCACATTATATTAAAAAAAAAAAAAAAAAAAAATTAGCATAGGTTTCGATTTATATCGTGTTTCTATTGCATGTTTACTGCTGTCATTGCAAACTAAGGACTTAGTTTACAGAACTTAATTTACAAGTATTAAGAGTTCTTTTTTTATTTGAACACTTTTGATATTTAATGTCTTCAAATTTCCTAAAACTTTCAAAATATATTAGTAACACTGTGATAAGAAAAAGTGAAATTTACCCTCTCTTTAATCTGACGCATTTGGTCTTGAATCAAGGTCAAAGTTTAAGGTCACGAGTAAATTGTATCAATTATATAATCATTCTACTTCATAAAACCATGGGTGCCCATGACATTACGATACGAAGTAGATCTTAGCATAATTAATTGGGTCACTCACTCATGGTTTTCAGGTCCAAGGTCGTTCGAAAATGTTGTTATCGTTGTTTGTTGCGTTGCCTTGTTATCGTTCCCCAATGTCTGCTAATGCCAAAAGTGACCCACAGCAAGAACTATTGGATTAATTAGGCAACCAATGATAGTACTTAGAAAAATTGAAAACAACATGGGTTGCTCTTGACTTTAGTGTTAAACGGTCTCAAAGTTGATAGTTTCTCAAAAAAGGCCAAAATTCAAGATCAATTACTCTAAAAGCCATGAGTCAATAAATTTGACACAGAGCTATAATTATACTCCGTATTGTGTAGTTTAAGGTCCAGCATGAAACTTCTTAGGGGAAGTATTTGTTTTTTAATACATGATTTTTCATCGTCGAATATGTGTTTTACAAAATGTATCTTTCTGCACATTTTACCTATTTTTCATGCTGTTTTTGGTTTTGTAATGATCATAAATCAAGTTTTTATTAGAGCCATAATTGATTTAGTAAACAATTACAAAAACGCTATTTCACAATACCTCTCCCCTAATATAAGGTTACAATATATATTTTTATTTTGATGGTTTTATTTTGCTTCCATTTTGTAGTTCCTTTAATTAAGGATTGAACTTAACCGTCTTACTTCCTTCCGATAGCCAGATTACAGTGCGGATTGCAGCTTTACCATAAGATCCCAAAAATAAATATTTTTTTAAATAAATATTTAAAATTTGGAAATTGATTGGAAAGAAAGATAAAAGAATAGTCACCAGGCCCTCGCCGTTTTCATTTGATGGTTAGATTTTACACTTCGTGAGGCACTTGTCCTTGAAGAGTCTAACATCTTTTGTATATGCCATTGTTTTTGATTTAGCCGTTTTTTCATTCGGCAAACGCCGAAACTTAACTATTGCCCGAGGATCTTGGAAATTTACTACCACAATTTTGTTTTTATTAATGGAGGGTGAATTTTTTTAGAAAACAACAATGACAAAATGTCAATTGCCGGACTCGACAATTTTTTGTCGCACAAGGTCACCCTCGTTTTCTAAAACAAACTTCCACCGTCATTATTAAAAAAAATTGTGGTAGTAAATTTACAAAATCTTCGGGCAATTGTAATGTTTCGGCGTTTGCCGAACGAAAGAGCGGCCAAATCGAGAAAAATTGCATGCACAAAAGTTGTCGGACTTGTCAAATAGAAGCGCCTCACGAAGCATGAAACATGTGGTAATCATTAAATGAAACCGGCAAGGACCTGGTCACTAAAGAATAGCTTGGCAATTCTTTTTTCGAATTTAACTAATAAAAGCTAATTTTTATCTATAGAATATGAAACTAAAATCCGAACAACATCTAGTCGCACAATAGTGAATGACATTTGTCTGAAAAAATAGAAGTTTTCTGGACTAATAGGAATAGGGTTGTACAATGATATTTTTCAAACCAACTGCTCCTATATTGCTACAGAAAACCGCCAACAAACATCAGGTCGTTTTGATTAAATGTCACATGAAATGTCGTTTTTCGCAAAAGTTGTGATTACTGAAAAGAAGTATTTACGTAAAAAGAAACGGTTTTCTGGAGCAATAGGAGTAGTTGGTTTGAAAAATATGAGCTCGTGTTTTGAACCCTAAATGGAGAAGTTTTTTTTTAGTTTGTGTATCATTTTTTTACTAAATTATCTTAATATATGAATTTTCCGGCAACGTATTGATGTTTCGTGTCAGTTTTGTAATAAACTTCTAAACAGAGATAAAATAAGTTTACTTTTATTAAGAGTTTTATGTTTAATACACATTGCTGGTCCAAAATTAAAAACAATGTGTTAATAATTTCCATTTAAATTTTAAGACATATTCACTTGCTACTTGTAATACCTCGGGTTAATGTTTCTAACCCTTTTTCTCCATTTTTAATGGAATTATAATGTCAACCATATACACCAAAATATGTCCTTTTGATATTAAATCTTTAAAAACAAAATGCACATACCACTGAAAGACTACTACTGGTGATGGACATAATCCAATGAAATTTTTAAGAGTTCGTAGTGCCCAGTAACAATTGCCGTTTATTTGCTACTACTCTCTTCAACTAGTACGTAGAAAACCCGTTTTCTAAATCAAGAATTCTAAATAATTTAGCATCATGTAGTAGATCTTCCAATAGAGACAAAACATACTAATCCTTCATGATTTCTCTGTTAAATTTTCTGTAATTGATACATAACCGTTTTATATTGTCCTTCTTTTTTAACAGCACAATTGGTGATTAATAATCCCAAATACTTGGTCGTGTTATTTTATCTTCTATCCACTGCGTAATTTGTTCATCCACCTCTTTTTCTCCTTGCTTTGATAATCTTCGGGGTGCTTGCCACATTAAGTAATCGTTTCTTATAATTATTTTCATATATGAAAAGGAAACTCCTTGGACTTGTTTGTCTTGGATCCATCAATAATACTCTCAACTTTTGTACAATACATTTTAATACCACATACGTCTGCCTCGTGGAAAGTGGGTAGAGAAAACAGTGGATTCATAATTTTTCTAATACTTATGGTATTTGAATTTATTTCGACTTTTATTCCTTGCATATTATATATTATAAGAGACATATTATATATTATAAGAGCAAATAATAAGTCATGAGTATTTAATCATTAATTCTTACTTGTTTGCGCTTCATATGTTCTCCCTGGGCCAATTTTTTTTTTGTGCGATTAGTTCATGTGCCTCCCTGATTTGTTTGGATTTGGACAATTCCTGGTTATTTGTCTATATTCGTAGCGTTTATATGTATCCACCTATGTATCCAGCTTTGCCGCAGTTATAACATTTAGGTGCATCTTTTGATCATGGTTGATTAGTTATCTCTGGACCAATATCCTTTTTAAAACTCTCATAGGTTTAAAGCTTTACTCTAAATTCATTGAAATTTAACGCACCATAAAACATTGCCTTACTAGATGAACCGCCATTATCCCCATGATTGTATACAGTATGACTCCTTTTTCATCCGCAATTTATAAAGATCTAATATCTCTTATTGTGAACAAATAATCACTAATAGATTCGTGATTTCCTTGTTGACGTGCCAATAGTCTTGGATGCACCTCCGCGCTATTAAGCGCAACTGAAAATTCTTCTATTTAAAATTTATTTTAGATTTTCGTAGCTCGTCAGATATTTACCTAAAGTTATGTGCGAAAGAAATTTTTTTAGTGAAGGTAACGAAAAGAAATACAAAAAACAAACGGGCACTTTAAATAATTAATTTTAGTAATTTAAAAACATTATAATAATTTTTTAAAAGTTTTTGTTTGACATTTTTCATGTCGGTTTACTCATACATAAATTTATTTGTTTTTAATATTAGGAAAATTTGTCAAGATCAAAAATATTTGTTTTTCAAAAACTTCTCCTCTCAACCCCCTCTCCGCATAACATTTTAAGAGATAAACCGACTGCTATAGTTTTTAGTGAATTTTTTTTTTGTTCAATGATAAGGGGGACACGAAAAAATTTTGAAAATAAGTCAAAAACCATGCCTTTGAAAATAATAAAAAAAATGTTTTAGACTAGAAAAAAATCACCTTTTATATGAATTTACACATTTCAAGACACCCTATAGTTTATACAACAATTATTGTGTGCACGAGTCTAGTGCAAACAGGTATTCCACACATGTGTTTTTCATCGTGAAAATTTTATCGCATCCAGTTAATCTTAGGTTAAAAATATTTGAGCTGGACACGATTAACGACAGTAACACTTGGCATTTCATACACAAGCATTTTAATGTACCAATTATTTTTTACTTCTCTCCCAATAAAGCAGAGATCACATTTTATGTTGCATTAAAATATTTGTATTTGATGAAAAAGCGAAACAATGCTTCGATGATGTGAACTCCGGCATTTTCGATTTCCTTGAATATTCAGTAATTGTTAGTATAATAAAAATATACAATAGATTTTTTTGATTTTTTCTTTAGTTTTGACATCGGGTTGCTCGAAATTCAATAATAAATTTAGACACAACCAAAGATTAAAGTTAAATTGTGCTCGAACTGGTTAACCGATCTTCGTAATTTTTTTTGTTTAAAAGGCTAGTGAGGCTTTATAAAAATATGACACTGATAACAAATATTTATAGTTTTAGGTGATTTTTTTTATGAACCTGAAAAAACATTTATTAATATTTGTTTATTACACTAACGATTACCGAAGTTTCAAAAAAATCGGAAAAGGTCGGGTTCAAATTTCTTATTTTATAGGTGTGTTGATTCGATTTTCCATCTATTGTAAAATTGTAGTTGTTGTCATTAAATGTTGTTTCAATACATATAATATATATTTATAATATATTTTTGATAAAATTCTTTCTAAAAATTATGTGTAAACTTTTTGAATCTCAAACAAGCAAAATAAATACCAAAATGAATTTTGATTTAAATTTTATTTATAGGGAGCCATCGAAATCTTTTAGTGAAAATTTAGAAACAACAATGGAAAGTACTGCAACATGTGCCGTTTGTCCTTGGGATACAAGTGAACCATCACCTACAATAGCACCAAATGTGTCTGTTTCAATATGTCCATGGGAAAGCGAAAGTTTAACAACGACTGAGCCACAACCAATAACAAATATTCCTACAACGTCGTTTACACCGAGGTGAATGTTCCATAAATATTAAGATCAAATTTATACATAAAAATATTATGTTTGTGTATATATGTTTTATTTCTAACAGTGAATCCACTATTACATCAGATATAGGTGAGCTTTCCGAAAGGATAAAACGATCATGTGGACTACGGCAGAATACATTGGATTGTGATTTTCATAGTACCAAGAGACTTATGTCAACTGTTGTGGAACATAGAAGAGCATCTGTTACAGTTGCACCAAGGTAACAATAAACACAAACTCTTTCCAACAATATCCATCTTGATCTTTTATGGTATTTTATACTAACAGGTTTTCCGATCTGCAGTACCAAGCAAAACGGCCACAGACAATAGATCCACTACCCACAGGAACTAGTACATCGTTTTTATCATCGATATGTATGCCAACACAAAGCGTATCACAACATTCACTTCCATTGGTGAGAGCCGTTAGTTTCGAAGATCGTGATTCAGGAAATGTGTTGAAAAAGCCAATTTCTGGGGAAGATATAAGTTTGAATTCAAAAAATGTTAAAAAAGTGAAAATAAAATGTAAAAATGATGATTTAATTGAAACAAAAACAATAATTGATACTAAAAAAGATAATCTGAATTTAAATAGTGACAGTGTAAAAACAATTAACAGTAATATTAGTATAAATGATAACATAAAACTACTACCTAATTCTAACGTAAGTGCTAATTTAACACAATTACCAATTAGTTCGGGTGTCAGTAGTGAAGGTATAACAGTGAGTATTTCAAGTACAACACCAACATCTTCATACAGTTCTCCACCAGTTATCAACGTTATGATTTGTTTAGCAATTGAAGTAGAGCCTAAAAATAATGAAAATCCAGCAGAAGAGGCAACCGCGGAAGTTGTTGAGCATCCTGTAGATATTTCTATGAGTTTGGACGATCGGCATGATTCGATAAAAGATGAAATACAAGTTACAATTGACCCACCATCAGGATTTACTTCACCAGAACATTATCCAAATAAATGTAGAAAAATGTTATGTGATTTACATAAATATAGCGTTGAAGATGAAATTACGATCAATGAAGATTTATCACCAACAACGGATGAATATCAAGAATGTATGTCATTTCGACATCGTACTATTGAAGATGGTGACACTGAAGAATATGATTTAGTTACAGGTGAAACTTTAGCTCCGGGCTGCGTTGCACCGGCACCAACCCCAGCACCATCGATTGCACCATTAGCCGAAGTTGAGGTTGATCCACCCGACGAAGAAGGTGATTTGGAACCAAAAGAATTTATAGAAATTAAAGAAGTTAGAGAAGAGGAACAAAAGAAGAAAACTCGAAAAAGAAGATCACACGAAAAAAGTGATAGTCAGGACAAACCATCATCATCTGCAGAAGATGCAAGTAAAACAAACGAACAACAAAACCGTTTTGCTGTTTGTCCTTGGGAAGATGAGTAAGTTTCGAATCATGTTTGATAATTAATTTTGGTATCTGGTAGAAAGCAATAAAATTTTGTATTATATACGATTTTGAAATTTCACGACTGTAATTTGATAGTAAAAAGGAGAATTCGGCTTAGGATATAGTTCAACCTACCTTTGAAGTGCAACAAAGTCCGTCTATTTTATTGAGACATGTTGATTTATTTAAATTCATTCTGTCTGTCTCAAAATGATTTTTGAGTTTGGTTTCTGTACTCTGCGACAGTGCTAACTTTACAAATCAGTTTGATGCATAAAACTTATTTCTCTTGCTTTTATCGTTTAAGATTTAGTGAGATTTCTACTATTTTTACGACTAAAGGGTAGCAGAACAGAATAGCGCTCCACATTGGTTTCACCAACATGAGAGGTCTAAATATCAACTTAAAGATTGATCATCAACACATTGAAACCCAGAAGTCAGATATACTTTCCTTGTAGAAACGAAGTTGGACTTTAAAAATTATTGGATATGCCATATTATAAATTAGAGCACTCTTCTTATAATAAGCGCGGGGTCTGTGTTTTATCATTCTCACTCTGGTTGTGCGTTCTTTGACAAACTACCATTAATTCTCAGCAAAGTAAGTAGAGATTAATCCAAAGGATGCAAAGCAAGGTTTGCGAATCTCGGCGATTTTAATATGGATAATGAAGTGTGACTGAAATGCTCATTGCGTATACTGATAACTTAGGAAGAGAAGCCGAACTAATGCTTCATTACACGAATGATATAGAGCATCCAACTAGAATATCAGACAATGCTGACCACAAAAACAATTTCTTGGACCTGTCAAAAATAGGTAAGTAATAATAAACCAGAAACAATAAAATCGAAAGTCAATCAACCCCTTGGAGCATCTTATCACTTACTAATATCAACAATAGCAAACATCGTGTCCAATAACCCTTCCTCACCTTACCTTTTAAACAAATATAATAGCAAAGTTGACGTTGTATTGAGCAGGATTTCTACACATCAACACTAAAAAATCAATACCCACGTTAATTCAATCACCCCTTAAACTGTGCATTTGTTTACGAAAGACAGAGTGGCGAGGTGATGAGGAATAAACGCAAAGCATTTAAAACTTACAATTTAAAAAAGACTACAGGAACTCTTAAGGCCTAAAAGAAAGCAAGAAACATCAGCCGATATATGATTGATTCAGCCAAAGAGACGAACATATATCCGCAAAGTAAATCAAACAAACTTGTCCTACATCCATCTGCAGGGGGTTTAGTCAGTTCAAAATAATTTAACTCGATCTCTTATGCAATCACTAGTTCTTAATGACGTCCCTATTGTTAACTTTTAACAAAACGCTGACCTTTAGAGTACGCTGATGTTAAGGGCAAAATTTTGTCAGCAAAACTCAACATTATGAACCTCTCCGTTCACTTTCACTCATTCGCCATGTCGAAACGAGAATAAAGTTAATAGTTTTTTGGAGAGTTTTTTGATTTTTGGAAAATGCTCCCTTCTATGCTCTTATCTACAATTATAGAAAGCATGTTCAAAATCCAAAATTAATTGTGTATCCCTTGAAAGGTCAGTTAATCTGACTCGTGTGCTACTTTCAACAGATTACTCTGAGTTTTACATACGCTCAGATGGATCCAGAGTAATACAAATTTTCTACTAGAAATGGAAAGTAAAATAATACCCAGCCAGAATAATGCTAGCATGATTACTTCATATAGTAGTAATCTGTATAAAGCGGTTTTTTACGAAAAAATCAGCAAAAGAGGATAAGGATATTGGATGAATAATATCCAAGTAAATTACCTTTCTCTTTTGGGTTAGGTATATAAAAGGAGATAATGAAAATTTACAAAAATTGTGTTGGTCAGCTTTTGCGGCTTTGTACAAATTACACTAGCCAGTTGTATATTCTGCAAATTAAGAAGCTTTGTTCTATTCAAAAGATGTTCTGCATCTTTTAGTTTTCGACATTAGTTCCTCTCATTATCAACCCTATGCTTTTCATCAATTATGTTTTGGTTAAACCTGCAAAAAGCTTTATTTTTAATATTATTTGCTTTTTTGCATGAACAACCAATCCATTTCGATAAGTTTGCGCATACCTTCCTGCACATCTGTGCATTCCTGATAGTGGACTCACTATCAAGAACATACCAGGAATTGCGTGCCATAATATTTAAATTGCCGACTATCGCAGTCTGTGAGTTCGATTAAACCTTTCCTCAGCCCACCACAAATGTTGAATTGCATGCAAAGGTTTTACAAGAAGACGAATTCAAATGAGCAAATATCAAGGACTCTGACGACCCCAAAAGTCGGAGGAACCAAGACCATCACACACACCACATCGAATATAATTATTACCTTTAAAAATTATAATGTTTTACTGATCCCATTATTTGAATTTGATCCAACTCTTCATGGTTACTCCACACTAGTCAAGCATAGTAAATAACATATTGTAATTAATCTAATAAAACCACATATCGGTGCGCCAATGGTACCAGCGAATGATGAATATCGTTGTATCAAACATCATCTACTCATACAAACATTATTAAAACTGATGCTAAACTTTTCTTTCCATCGGATGCTAGAAAAAATATATTGCGACGTTGATGCATAGGCTGACTTCACCACAGCTCTGGAAACATAGTGTTCTGGATATATAGTGAGCTAATGTCCGTCAAATACTTTAATTAAAGGCTAACAAATAGTATAGTATAGTATATAAAAATATTAAAGAAAGCAGTAGTATCCCAACAAATTTAAATTCTATTGTACGAAAAAAGGAAAACAATTTTAAGCTGAACTGACAAACCGGAAGTCGGGATGCAGAACTGTTGTAAACCGTACTAAATGCTTATGTACCAAGTTTTAACCAATTCGATTATCAGGTACAGGTGATATTGAGATTTCAAAAAAATAGGTGCTCGGAGACCTCCTACCACTTTGTTCACTATTGCTGGAAAATTAAATCAGTTCCTTGCCATATATATTTGCATTTCCATTCCAAAGTGTCATTAAAATTCATTCACGAACAAATGTTGTATGCTCCCAACAAATATTGAAAAAATGAAGACACAATAAACAGGTGTTCGGAAGGCCCCCCACCACTTATCCCAATATTTCCAAAACCTAATCATTTCTTTGTCATTTAAGTTTTTTTTTAAAGTGTCATTAAAATTGATTATTGAATGAAGTCTGTATGCTTCCTACAAACTTTAAAAACGAAGTGTGAAAAGTCAACAGTTGTCTGGTAGACCCCCGCCACTTTGATCAATGTGTTCCATTGAAGACCCCCGCCACTTTGATCAATGTGTTCCAAAAGATGATAATTATCTTCTCAAGCTTATTGAAACCTTTTTCATGAGTTTTATCATAATCACTTCATTATTGTAGGCAGGGGCGCACACAGAAAAAGTTTTAGGGGGGGTCCAACAAGTTTTATTTTTAATATAAAGCGCTGTGTAGGAATTACAACAACACACATATATACCTTTTAAGACGTAGGTCCCACAACAACATGCCTGTTGAGGTGTTGATGAACGATTTTTAAACCTGTGTGGATTGTACACCCCCGGGACTGTTGATTCGGACTAAGCATTTCATTTGTACGATGTAAATCGGTGTGTTTCGATCGGTTGTTGATCTTTTGTTTCAAAAAACGTATTGGCTGTCAGATTTGTCTTCCAAAAATGTTTATATGTGTGCATCAGTGATGCTAGACTCTAAAAAATAAATTTCCCGTTGCCGTATCAAAATTTACCGATTTTACCGTTTCTTTAAGGAAAAACTTCCCATCAAGCTTACAATTAAAAATAATATAAATATATATAAATCCAATTGTTTGTATGGAAAAAACTTCAAAATCCACCACTATAACAATATTTTTTAGTATGTTCAAAATGCATCGATGCATAGAAAGGATCTTGTAGTTCCTTATTGTAGGTGATTTTATTTTTCGTCTCGTAGTGTGAAAATATTCCTGAAACTCAGAAATATGTTATTGCTTGTGGGATTTTCGAAACTTTTGTTTCTATTTTCGTAAGAAATATCAGAACATCAACATCAGAAGGCTGAAATTTCATCGATTTTACTGTACACTATAAAGGCGATGAATGGCAGATTCATTTAAACAAAATTATTGAGTAATCAACATCTTTCTGGAAGGATAGTAAAAAATAGTTGTTACGACCATTTTGAATAAGTTTAAAATTTAAAAAGCTTCTACAATTAATTGTGAAAAAGCCCGCTTGCCAAGTTTTTGTCCGCTTTCCTGTTTTAAATGAAATATCCCATAAACGGAAAAAAATCACCCGATCTGGCATTACTGGTGTGTATTAATATAATGCTCATATATTTTAGATAGAACTGAGAGCAATTATATTGCGGTCTTTAATTTGAAATATCACATTTTGTTTCGTTTTGGGAATGAATTGGCTAACTTCTAGCACGAAAGAGAAATATCAGATCTATAGGATTTGTAGAAAAATTTAGTAAGAGAAGGTGCAAGTTCCTTTGAAAATGTTGTTAGAATAGGAGGAATGATGTTCAGACCGGAGACTTTGCTGGTAGTTAACCCCCTGAAGATTTTTTTGACAATTTTGGGTTTGAAATAAAAATCTTTCATACTAACGCCTGAAGACTGGATTTTTGGTTTTTCTTTAGGAGTTTCTAAAACAGTCGAGATTACAGCAAAGCGTTCCGCAAACAATGTGATTTTTCTCGCGCTTTCGCTCTGTCAATTTCTATTTTTTTCGTTTTCGATTATCTGGTTTAATATAATATTGGGCTGTATAGATATTAGGACTTAAATCGTTAAGGGATTTTTGTTATGGAACCAAATATTAAGTAATATTTGTTTGTTTCTAAGGGCCAATTTGGCTGGAAAACAAATATTTTTGTTGGGGTTTCCTTATCAAGAAGGAAACGAATTTATTGATACTAAAACATTTTAGTCAAACAAAATTTATACTATATTATTAATATATTATTATTTTATTTTTTATTTATTTTCACTCGGATATAACGGCCAAACAACCTACCAGAGCTCCTGACAGTCATGGTCAAATTAGTAAATTGCTTTATTTGTTTTTGATAAATGATCTTTCGTTTGTACAATTTAAAGTATCAGAACCTTTAGGTGGTTCAGACCATATTTTGATTTCCACTCATCTAAATTTACAAGTTCCCAAACAGTTTCAATCTAATCCTAGTCTTATTTGGGTTGCAGATTGGCAGGGGCTTAGAGATATATGTTTAATTCAAACATTTCTGCTTCTAATTTTTCAGAAATAATACACGTGGGTATGCGCAGGTTTATTCCGATATATGGTTCTGAAGGCTGATCTTTAGGATTCGGTTAAATGTGAAGAAGCAATAAAATTTAAAATAAATGCTCTTTAATAATGGCCAGGTACAGCCAATTTCAAAAAAGTTGCTAACATGAATTCAACAAATGTTCATTAATTTAATATTATGAGCTTCTTAAGTCGTTACTTAATGAAAGACAATGCGATTTTTGTAAAGGAAGAGCGACGGGAAATTTACATTCTTTGTCACACATATCTGGAACAGTCGGTTGAAAACCTTGGTGAGACTTTCATTGCTGCTCAGCAATTCTAATCTTACTAATGAGCTTGATTTTTGTATGTTGCTGATTTGACGGTACACAAATACACTATGGATAAACGCGCGTGTCTGCCTAAATCAAATCAATTTTACCTGAACAGAGTATCAATAGCAGCCCATCTTTTTAAGGTTCGAGTGACAAGATGTAGCTTTTCAAAGAAATTTTTTTAACAGAATTTAGCATCTCTGGAATGCCTTACTGACGTTGGTCTTCCTTGATAATTGTAATCCACAAAACTTTAAAAATAGCTTGCCTCATAAAATCTCGTAAAATCCTCAAAGAGAATTGCTCAATAGTGAGTAACCTTAGATCCCTGGTTAGCATCGTATCTTACGATATTCAGAGATGTTAATCTATAATTTCTTATGGTTAACACTAAATAATGTCTAAATTTAAAAAACAATACTGAAAGATTATCGGTTTGAGGGGGGGGGGGGGGGGGGGGTTCCGGACCCGAACCCCCCCCCCCCCCCTTGTGTGCGCGCCTGATTGTAGGCTGTAGTTTGCATAAGCACACTCAAAAAAATTCAAAATATTGCAGCTTGGGATGCAGAACTGATGTGAGCCATACTAAATGCTTATGTACCAAGTTTGATCGAATTCGATTATCAGGGCATATGTAATTGAGCTTTCAAAAAACAGGCGCTCGGGGGACCCCCTACCACTTTGTTCACTATCTTTTCCCTTTTGCATCCTTCCCTTTTGCATCTTTTTCCAAAGTGTCATTAAAAATTCATTCACGAACGAATGTGGTATGCTCCCAAACAAACATTGAAAAAATGGTGACACAAAAAACAGGTGTTCGGGAGGCCCCCACCACTTATCTCAATATTTTCCAATAACTAATCAGTTCTGTATCATTTAAGTCTCCATCTTTTTCAAAGTGTCATTAAAATTGATTAATGAATGAAGTCTGTATGTTCTTTTCAAACTTTTTAAAAAAAAGTGTGAAAAGTCAACAGTTGTATGGTAGACCCCCCGCCACTTTGATCAATGTGTTCCTAAAGATTATAACTATCTTCTCAAGCTAATTTAAACCTTTTACATAAACCTTTTTCATGTGGTGTGCACTGAAACAACTGAAACAACTTCAAAAAATTAAAAAAAAAATGTTTTAATTGAAGTGAAAAGCCGGCAGTTGGAATGCAGAACTGTTGTGAACCGTACTGAATGCTTATGTACCAAGTTTCATTCAATTCGACTATCAGGTACAGATGTTATTGAGCTTAAAAAAACAGGTGTTTGGGGGACCCCCACCTAATGAGTTCATTACCATACATATTTGCATCTTTTTCCAAAGTGTTATCAAAATTCATTCACGAACGAATGTTCCATGCTCCCAACAAACATAAAAAACATGGAGGGAAAAACCACCTGTTGTATGGTGGAGCCCCCAACCCTTTATCCAATGTACTCCAAAAGCTGATAAAAATTTTCTCATGTTACTTAAAAGCTTTTTCCAACGTTTCATAAAAATCGAACGGTAGTTGTAAGCTACAGTAGGGATAATCACCTGAAAAAAAAATTTTTTAACTGGAAGTGACAAACCGGAAGTTGGTATGCAGAAATATTGGAAACAGTACTAAAACCTTATATACCAAGTTTCCATAAGATCATAATCCGGGATTAGAGGGTGTCCCGGTGTTCGGGAGACCTCCCGCCATTTTGTCCAAATTTGAAATGGATCCAGATCTTCCATTTTCAGGTGAAGCTGGATCATTTACCAAAGTTTCATCAAGATCCTATGCAGGAATGTCACGCACGCAAACCACCCACCCACCCACACACAGACGTACACCAAAATTTTTATTGGCTATTTAAATAGAGAATGGTCCAAAACAAAAGAAAAAACAAAATTTGGGGTATGTAAGATTTTTTTTTCTCGATAGATTGCATTACTTCACACAATTTAAAATTTTGGTGAAGTAAAAATTCGATTACAGAGATAAAAAAACGTACAATATATAGTTGCACATTTGGTTGAACATAAATGCAATGAAGATTTTGTTTTAAGCATCCGATAATATGTCACTTTCCAGAAGCTTACTTATTCAACTATCCAATACTAAGCTTCCCTTTCTACTATTCACAATATTTTCAGCCTTTATTTGTTGACTATTTTTTCAACACATCTGACACATAGTCCCTGGGCCGGCGCCGATTTCATGTGATGATTACCACATATTTTATACTTCGTGAGGCGCCTGTCCTTGAGTCCGAAAACATTTGCTCTGCGATTTTGAAAAACTGCGAAAAAAACCGATTGCCCGCGATCTTGTAAATTTGCTACCCCATTTTTTTTTAAACTGTGGGAGTTGGTTTGTTTTAGAACAAGAGGGTAAGTTTGCTGACCAAAATGTGTTTGCTATTGTCGAGTCCGACAACTGACATTTTGGTATTTTGGGTTGTCGGACTAGACAATAGCAGACAAATTTTTGTAGGACAAATTTATCCTCGTGTTCTAAATCAATTTTTCAACCCCCATAGTTAAAAAAAACAAAAATTTACAAGATCCCGAGCAATTGGCATTTTTCGAAGCTTGCCGAACGCAAAAGCGGCCGATTTGAGAAAAATCGCAGAACAAAATTTTTCGGGCTCGTCAAGGACAGGCACCTCACGAAGTTTAAGATATGTGATGTGTGATCGCATGAAATCGACGCCGGCCCAGGGAGTAACATAATATTTAGAAAGCTTGAAATTTATTTATTTTTTTATAATCCTCACTAAATTTCATTAACTTCTTTTATTTAATTAATTTTGTTCACTTGCATACAAATTTAAAATTGACTTATTTACATTTCAAATTTATTTATTAATTCCTTAGATTATAAAATATACAGGATAAGTAATATTTGTGTATCTACACTATAAAACTATAAACAAAATTGAAGCTATTACTTCGGTCTGAAAGACCTAAGTATTACATTCATGAGCTCAAAGTGAAATTCTTACCCCCACTTTTTTTGACATTTCTCGACGTTTTAGGACCTCCTGATTCTAAAAAAGCAAAAAAAAAAAATGTATGTCTGTCTGCCGGCCGGCCGGCCGTCATTACCTACGCTCCAGGGAAAACCGCTGGAGGGATTTCAAAAATTTTTTTTTCTAAAAATAGGTATACTCAAGGGACAGGTCCGAAAGGACGCTGTGTTCGATAACTGTACCGGAAGTGTGTCAAAAAAATCATATGTGTGTCAAAAATAGCAAATTTTCATATTTTTGGCCTAAAAAACGTCCATTTTAAGTGATTACGAATAGGAACATTAAATTTGGAGAAATCTTGATGATCGGGATTGGTATGTGAGATCAAAAACTAGATTATTGCATTATAAGTTTGTCAAAAAAAAGTTGTCAAGTGTGTCAAAAGAAAGATTTTTATTTATTTTTTTACCTAATTTTTTGGAAAAAAAATAAAATTAATTGTTTGTTTGAAATGAATTTTATTTATTATTATTATTGAGAATTATGGCATTATAAGTTTGTCAAAAAAATGTTGTCAAGTGTGTCAAAAGATTTTTATTTTGTTTTTTACCTAATTTTTTGCAAAAAAAATAAAAGTGTTTGTTTGAAATGAAATTTTATTATTATTATTGAGAAATATTGCATTATAAGTTTGTCAAAAAATGTTGTCAAGTGTGTCAAAAGAAAGGTTTTTATTTATTTTTTACCCAATTTTTTTAGAAAAAAATAAAATTAATAGTTCGTATGACATGATATTTTATTATTATTATAGAGAATTATGGCATTATAAGTTTGTCAAAAAATAATGTCAAGTGTGTCAAAAAATGATTTCATTTAATTTTTTAGCCAATTTTTTGGGAAAAAAATGTAGCTGTTTTTATGACGTAAATGTAATTTAAAATGAAATTGGACATGGAAATTTTTGAATTTGTTATAGTTTTTGAAATATTTTTGGAATTTTGAAAAAGTTTGTATTTTTGATTTTGTAATATTTTTTGCAATAATTTTAGAATTTCGGCAAAAGTTTTAATTTTTGATTTTGTAAGAATTTTTGTAATATTTTTAGAATTTTGAAAAATTTTTAATTTTTGATATTATTATAATTTTTGGAATTTTGGAAAAAGTTTCAATTTTTGATTTTGTAATAATTTTTGCAATATTTTTAGAATTTTGGAAAAAGTTTGAATTTTTAAGAATTTTTGAAATATTATTGGAATTTAGAAAATATTTGAATATTTGATTTTATTCTAATATTTGGAATATTTTTGGAATTTTGAAAAAGTTTGATTTTATTTAATTTAACAATATTTTTGGAATTTTGATTACAATTTTCCGGCAACGTATTGATGTTTCGTGTTAGTTTTGTAATAAATTTCTAAACAGAGATAAAAAATACTTGTACTTTAATAAAGAGTTATGTTTGATGTACATCGCTGCCCAAAACTAAAAACCATCTCCTCATAAAAGTTTTTTGCCGAAAACTATATCAAAATCCTTGACCCAGACCGAAGTCTTGATATCTCAGAGCTGTGAGATTTCAGCCCCTCCATATTTTTTAAATTCAAATTTTGCATTGAAAATAATTTCCACAAAAGAAAAGGCTCCTGTAAAAATAAACACAAAAATACAGGGTCCCATGCAGCATTTTTATCTCTTTCCATTTATAGAACAAAAATATATTATTATTCTTCTGTTGCCAGAAAGAAGTAACTGCCAAATAATATATATTTCATTTTAATTTCATTCTAAATTTAAACAGAACCTGAAACAGTAAACCATATAAACAATATCCATTTCATTTCAAATTTAGTTTAAATGAAAACAAAATCAAAGCGCACATGATAAAATTTTAGTTATGATCAAATTTTCAGTTTTAATATTATCAGTTTTATTTTAATCGAAATACTTTTGACAAACATAAAATAAAATTGTTGTTGTATTTCTTCCACAATTATTTCGTGATTGTTTTTTATATATACGGGAATTTATTTAAGTGGATTATTTCTATTTTGATATATAAATTTCTATTTTAGTTTTCATTGTTTTTTATTATTTCATTTTTTACTTCAAATTTTCGACGGCAATGGCACGTCATTTTCAAGAAACTACAGGAGAAATATGTATAAAAAATTTTGTTTAGAAGAAATCAAGGTTAAATCTAGAAAATGAGTTAAATAGTAAACTTACGTGTAAAGAACTTAAAAAAACGTATAAAACAAAATGAGATTAAAACTTAACCTACAGTAATGAAACAGACAATTTAAAATTTAAACATATTAAAAATTTAAGAACATTTTGTTTTTGATTATAAAATATGTGCATGCAGATTAATAAATTATAAACGCACGTAATAAACAACAACTGACAAACAAACAAGGTCCCGATTTTTTAAGAGAACGAGAAAATTTGTTGTTATAAACTAAGAGAGAAAATAAAATTGAATAAGGTTGGTCATTCTCCAATCGGTAAAATGTTAAATACAAAATTTCTACATAAGTCTGTTATTTTGTAAGCATATTTGGTCAAGCAAGGGAAAACCTCGATGATATTTAAATTTCTAGGCTACTGTATTTTTTCAGTGCAAATACATTCACGTTAAAATCGCACACTACTGCAATACAAATAAAACTGTGAATTTCTCCAATTGTGTATACTATTATAATTAAAAGCGATCCGAGCTAGTGATTAAAATTGTTTCCTCTTGTTACACTGTAACTAATTCATATACCTAATCTGTGAAACTGATCAATGAAAATATGTATATGAATGAAATTAATATTTCTGGTATAAAACCTAAAAATGGAGGTAATCCTCCTAAAGATAATAAAGTTGTAAAAAAAAGTTATCACTCTATTCTTGGAAACTTTTTGTTTTTTTTTATTTTAGTTTAAATCAAAAACAAACAAAATCGTTTGGTTCACCTCGTCACAATTTGCACCTCAAAATCAATTACTCGAAGTACGTCCATTCCAACTCAAAACAAAAGTCAATCTCCCAATTCAATCCCTAATGTCCGATCCGTAATTCCAAAACCAACTAAATTCTGCAAATACTTCATTCTCACAATAAAAATTGATTTGGTTGCATTTTTGTTTGAATTATTTGTGGAATGCAAACGAAACCCGAGAAAATTGTACTAAACTACTAAACTAAACAGACATTGAGGTGTTAGATGACAAATGTACTTAAGAATTTAACAAAATTGTGAAAGGAGGGGATGATAAGTCTTCGAAAATATGGATAAACACATTTTCGAATATTGCGGATAGTATATTACTATCCACGAGGAAGAAAGTTATAGTACATTTGTGAAAATTATTGATGACCATTACAGGACAGGACGAAAGAAGAACGTCCAACTGACTACATTAGTAATCACAAAAAAAAATAATAAGGTGTAATAAGGTTTATAAAGTTATTGGTTTTACAAAATATTAAATTTATTAATATCAAGTTTTGTAACATGTGTAAGCTTCCAAAGTAGACGAACTCACTGAATCACACATATAATATTTTAACAAAGCCGGTGCGTATATGACACAACGGTGCAGGGTTGCCAATGTAAAACAAATGATAAAATAAGCGGCATATTTAAATATCAACATTATAACACGCTTCGTTTTTTTTTATCCACTCTCCATATCGGTCAGGTTGTTTTATAACCCGACCGCTACGCGTGGTATAAGGTACCGTTAAAGGCGAAGCATGTGATTGCAAATTATTTTTTGATTTGTCGGCCGAAAAATAATTGAGCCGCTGACATACCCATACTCGCAACAGGCGTAGCAATATATTCCAAAATTTTGTATTCCAAACCCAAAATTCCAGCTTCTCCACAACAACGCTTCACAATATTTTTAGTAATAGCCACACCCTTTTTGGCCAGTTCATCGCTTTTTGGATATCTCGGGCTTGAGAAATCATAAACTTCAAGTTAACATCATTTGCAAATCTATCAAATTCTCGTGAGCCGAATGAACTGTTATCTGCACGAATTCTGGTTGGGTAGCCATAATACGAAAAAATCTGATAGATAATCTCTACAATATGATCTGATGTCTTGTTTGCTAGTCGTTTTCATACTAATAAGCCGGAATACTGTCGCAAGGGTCTTTTATATTTATAGATACCTACGGTATCTATTATCCAAGGGTTTTAATTTTTTAAACTATAAACGAATGTACGGATAAGACGCAGACTCTAACACGGAAAAAATCTCATTTACAAACATAATTTGTCTATGACATTTTATTACGACTTTTTAAACAAACAAAAATAATTTATTAATCTAACATGCAAAACTAAAATTAACATTAAGAGAAGTGATAAAAAGACAATATTGTTGATTGTAGTTTTCTTTGGTGTCAACTTCCAAACAATAGGTATTATATGCCAGGTTTAATTTTTTTGCTATTTTCTTCAGCCAACAATTACATATATTTATTCCAAAAAATGCAGTTTAACATAACGATATTATAGTGGTCATGAAGATCTTCAGCAAATACAAGGCAACAAAAATGTCCCACTTTCACAATACGCAATATTCATCTAGCGGTTCAGTTGCGAAACCACGTAATGATCTCCACATGAATATAGATCTTATAGGCAACCATTTCCAACTCCATATATCAATTAAAAAAATGTAACATATTATGGAATGAACTCACCCCCAAATCATCGTCGTTTGACCATCCGGTGCACGCCTCTGCTTTAACACTCTATTATGATAAAATTCCGGAACACCTTGTGGGCACAAGTAATCCACTATGCGTATTCATGTAGGTTGGGCCTTTTTAAATTCTTGTCATCTGGTCTTTCTCGAACTACCACTATCGATTTAATTAAATTTTGTTTTGTAACTCTAAACACATCCAAACTAAATAAATGGCAACGAAAATTTAAACACAATAAACTGGTTTACTTCTTACTGATATGAACTGCCTTATAGTGATCAATCTCTCGTTGATTAATTTCTTGTGATGGAGGATGGTAGAATATAGAACGGATGACCAGGATGGGTCATTCCAGATCTTAGGCAATTTTTACATTTCTACCTCTTTATCTACAGTATAGTAAAACGCTTCCTTTTCATAAAATATATTCTTCCTTTTTATTCAATGTCCAAAGATTTAATACTTTGTAAAGACTATGTCTTTACTATAATTCTTACTACTATAACTATGATAATGATACTGATCTCTTAAACTTAAAATTGCCTCATATTTATACCTAATACTTACATCCGTATTATGTTCTTAATCTCATAATAATTCTTCATCCCAAAACATAAAACATTAATTAACAGTAAAACAATTAAAATATTTTCATAACGAAAATATTTCCTCATGAAAAAAAGAACAAATTTATTATTTGTTTTGATGACTTAAAAATAAAGAAAACAAAATTTATTATTTGTTCCGATAACACACATTCATTATAGTCACAATTTTAAATTATGTAACATTTGTTATATAATTTAAATTGTGGAATTTATATTTAATCAAAAAAGTATAAACAAAATTAAAGTCATTGTCAAAACAATTTTTTAAAAGAAAATATAATTGTTTTGAAATTTGTAAACTTGCATTTTATTTGTTTGTTAAATTAATTTAATTTTAAATCAAAATTTAGTTCATTTGGAAATAAGAATGATAACGTCCCAGTGAACACAAGACGTAAATATGACATCACACGAACGTCATATATATGTGATGCAGTTGTTACGTAAATTTGACATAAAAATGACACTCGTCATGACTATATCCTGGTATCATTTATATGATGCTTTCATGACATCACACTGATCTTAAATTTGACTTCAATATGATGTCATAATTTGGACTTAAATATGACCTTATTATGATTTTGTTAAATTTCACTAGAGGTATATCCATTTTAATTGTATATAGTTTAAAAAGTTTTGCGTATAGTTAGTTATTGCTTCCAAGCAGGTTATAGAATTCTAGCAGGTACGTAATGAGTAATGACAATGAATTACTGACGGGTAAGTGGTTTTGTTATAAATTTGTTTTTTAATTGTTATTAAATTTATTTTTTAATTAAAAATATAATACATCACAAAAAAAAATTACATTACTATGATATCAACCTTATATCATAACAACGTCACAAATATCTCCACAGACATCACATTTATGTCATAGTTATATCATTATTGTTATGTCATGCTCTTACGTAAATAAGTGGGAAATAATGATATACATATGACTTATATATGACCCAGATCTTACATAAGACGTGACTTAGCGTGATGTCATTTTGATATCACAATGACGTAAATGTGTTTTCTGGGACGTATAACATGTATGCATTTGTTTGTTTCATTTTAGGTATGAGAATTATTACATATGTTTAAGAATTATTTTAATCTTTTTACTGATATGTAAGCTTGATCTTATAAATAATACAGATCATTATTTAAATTATTATTTTAATCATTAGTGATGTATTGGGTATTACATCTTAATCATAATCTCTAATGATATAACTTGATCTTACAAATAATACAGATCATTATCTTAATTACAACAAAATACCAATTTCAACAACAATTGATTTATTTCAAAAAATTTCATAAGTAAAAATATACAATTGTTTCTCTTGTTTTTTTGTCACAATAACATTAATCTAGTAATGTTCACTTTGATTTTAATTTATATAATCAACCCACTATTTTTAGGTTTTGATCATTACTCACCAAAATTGAAAATTATTTTTGTATTTATAATTTTCAATTAAAATAAACAAGAGAGTGATTGTTTGTAGATTTCACGAACTCTTCCGTTTTAATTTAAGCAAAGAGATAAAACAAAAGAAAACAAATAAAATTCGAAATGTTTTAAAGAGAATTTAATAACAAAAACTATTATAACCATGATGCTTTACAGAATATTATAGCCGAGGGTGAGGCAAAAAGTTATTTGTATGGTGATCTGTTAAATGTAAAATTACGACAATGCAAAATGTATATTTGGGTAGGTAAGGGATGGAATTTTATAGAATGAATTAATCGTAAATGATACATGTTTAACAACACGTAATTTGGCGGGAATAACAATACGCGTCAATAATTGATATAAAGTATATTCAAATAAATCTAGCAACCGTTTTCCATGGATACTCTATACTCTGGTATTTTATCCTGGTGTAATGGCTCCTTTTGATTGTTTCGCACAAACTGTTCACACACGCGACAATCCTGAACAAGATCCTTTATTTGAAGTGACATATCTGGCCAATAAAATCTTTACCGCGCCTACGCTTACCCCACACCTGACACCATGTAATAAGGTTTATAAAGGTATAGGTTTACCTATAGGTGTCTCAGGTACCCGCTGCGTATCCAGCAAGTAGAATACAAACGCCAACTTTTAGTCGGTTAATTTCAAGGTTTCGAATAGGGTTACTCAAGTTTCGCTACATTCAAATAAAATCTTAAAAAAGTTGATTAAAATTTGAGTTTTTTAAGTTCACTTCTTTAACTAGAAGTATTCCCAAAAATGTATATTTTCTCTAGGAAATGCCGATTTCAAACATTTTTACTGTTTGATTCTAAAATATTATTCAAAACGAAATTATTAATCAAAAAATTATACTTCATTTTTTGACTATACAATCATTATTAAAAATAAAATTTAAATATTTAAAAAACTTAATATTTCAGTGTATGTAAATTTTGGATGCGCCAAAACTAAAATTTTTTAATTGTCGGTTTAAGGAGTACTGTTCATGGCATTTATTTCCTTGTGTTGCTAAATACTATTGAAGTATTACGTAAAAATATTACGAGAAATACTTTATTTATAGTATTTTAAAGTCATGTTTTTCAACCACTTTACATACTTTGATTAAACGTTTATTTTTTTTTTTTTTTTTTTTTTTTTTTTTTTTTTTTTTTCCTTTATCTCCATTTAGGAGCATAGGGCGTCTACTAGACTGGACCATCTGACTCTGTTCGGGGCAATCGCTTTCAGTTCACCCCATGTCTTGCCGATTTGTTTTGCTTCAGCTAGCACCGTTTTCTTCCACGTCATGGGTGGTCTTCCAACTCTCCTTTTACCTTGTGGATTCCACTCTAGGGACATCCTTGTTATATCTTTAACTGGTTTCCTCAGTGTATGTCCTATCCATCTCCATTTCCTTTGTTTTATCTCGGACTCAATGTCTAACTGCTCAGTCTGTCGTAGAAGTTCCTGGTTACTGATGGTGTTCGGCCAGAAGCATTTGATCAGTCTTCTCAGGCATTTGTTCACAAACACCTGTAGTTGATTTGTGATCTTCTTTGTGTGTTTCCACGTTTCACACCCATATAGCAGTACTGACTTGACACATGCATTGAACATTCGTAGCTTTGTCTTTCTTGACAGGACGGATGCATTCCAGATCTTGTGAAGCATATTGAACGTATTTCTAGCTTTGTTAATACGCTGACTGATATCTTCTTCAGTCCCGCCTGTTTTTGCTACAGTACAACCAATGTACACAAATTTGTCGACTTCATCCACTTGTGTATTGTTGATTGTAATTGGTGTTATCGTTTTGGTGTTCAATCTCATAGACTTTGTTTTCCTGATATTAATGTTGAGTCCGACTTCATGTGCAAGGGCTGATAGCTTATGTATTTTCTGCTGCATGTCCATATGTGTGTGTGTAAGTAGACAGATGTCATCTGCGTAGTCTAGATCATTGAGCCGGCTTGTTGTGTTCCATTGGATTCCATTTGGACTTGCATCATCGAGCTTTCTCATGATACTATCTAGTACTATCAGGAATAGTAGCGGGGATAGTACACAGCCTTGTCTCACTCCTCGGTGGTTGTAGTATTTATCACTTTGCTGTCCTTTGTATTGTATTCTGTTTCCAGCATCCCGATACATTTCTTTGATTAGATCAACTATTTTCATCGGGACGCCCATTTCACAAAGTGTCTTCCATATCGCGCTTCTGTTAATTGAGTCGAAGGCGCGTTCGAAGTCCACGAAGAGGAGATACAATGGTGAATTCCATTCGTTTGATTGCTCTATTATGATACGGATTGTGTTGGTATGATCGGTACAGCTTCTTCCTGGTCTAAAGCCGGCTTGTTCGTTTCTTAGTTTCATGTTAATTGATGGAGATATTCTTTCGAGAATGATCATCGCTAGTATTTTCATTATTGTGTTGAGCAGAGATATACCTCTCCAATTTTTGCATTCTCTTAGATCACCTTTCTTTGGGATTGTTATGGTTAAACCTTCTTTCCATTTGGTTGGTATTTTACCTTCGTTCCATACATCAGCTAATAGTGGTGTTAGAGCTTCTGTTGTTGTGTTTACATCTGCTTTGAGTAATTCTGCTGATATATTATCTGTACCAGCAGATTTGTTATTCTTGAGTTTCTGTATGGCATCTCTAACTTCCCGTTCCGTTGGTGGATGGGTGCTGATAGTTTCGTTATAGTTGTCGTCCGGAAACTGCAAGTTATCTTCATGTTGGTGGCAGTTGTCTTCGAAGTATTCTTTCCATCTATTTAGCTGCTGTTCATGTGTTGTGAGGGTTTGACCAGATTCATCCTTTATTGGTGGAGTGTTTGTATATTTGTTGGTGACCTTTCTCACGCATTTGTGTAGTGTGCGCATATTTCTATTAGCTGCTGCTGTTTCCGCAGTCTTGAGAATGCTTTCTGTATATCTTCTGCGATCATTCCTTGCCATCTTTTTAACTTGTTTTGCTGTACTTTCATATTTGCTGCGGATCTCGGTTGTGTTCTGGTGACACAATTGCAACTTGAGCTGACGACGCTCTTCAATTTTCTTCCAGGTATCATCGCTAATCCATGGTTTCCGTGATTTGTCTTGGTATCCGAGCACATCTGTAGCAGTATTGACGTAAGCTTCTTTAACTTGTTCCCATTTTTCATCAAGGCTGGTGGTTTCGTTGTTTGGTAGATTGAGCTGGAGCGATTCTTTGAAGATGTTATTTGTATTTTTGTCGCTCAATCTGTTGATGTTAAATTTCCTCTGACACGACTTGTTGTGTTTTACAGCGGCTGGTTTAATTTTGAATGTTGCAATTACCAGTTGATGGTCGCTGTGTATGTCTGCTCCTCGCTTTGCTCTGACGTCTTGTAGTGAGGATAGAAACTTCTTATTCACCAGTACGTGATCAATTTGATTCTTGGTTCTTCCATTTGGTGATGTCCAAGTGTATTTATGTATGTTCTTGTGTGGGAATTTGCTGCCTCCTATGAATAGTTGATTTGTGACACAACAATCGATGAGCCTATCTCCATTATTGTTACGTGTTGATTCTAGTGCGTTTTTGCCCATGACTGATTCCATTCCGGTGTTGTCGGTTCCAATTTTGGCATTGAAATCACCTTGTATTATTTTGATGTCATTACGGTGTGCACTAGCCAGTGTTGCTTGGAGTTGTTCGTAGAATTCATCTTTTGTCGCATCATCAGCTTCTTCGGTAGGTGCATAGCACTGTATGATCGTTGTATTTCTAATTTTCGATTGATTAAACGTTTATAACTTTTATTAATAACATAAATTTGTATTACAGAGATGTTGCAGCAACCGTTGATCAACCGTTTGTTAAAACATATTCAACACTTGGATATCTTTAAAATGAAAGATATATACACTTCTTCTTCTTCTTTACATTTAAACAAGACGCTCAATATTCTTAAAAGATTATAATACCATAGAAATAATTATTTATAAACATTTAGTTATAATTACAAAAAGCCAACAAAACGCAAATCAATAATTTTATTTAAATAAGATAATTTTTTTTTAAACTAAAAAAACAACTTAAACAAAATTTTAACAATCCTAAAATCGAAAAAATATTTTAATTTATTTTCACACTTAAATTACTATAAATTAATATAATAACATAAAATAAATTTTAAATTAAAGTTATTAATTTTTTATTCAAATTATATCTTTGGTATTTTGTACACAAATTGATAAAGTTTTCAAAAAAAAAATATTTAATTCTCTGAAGATAAAAAAATTACATCATTTTATTTATAAATAAAATATTTGAAAAAAAAACACTAAAAATTTGAATTATTCATCCAAACATTTTAAAAGAAACCTAATTGTGGCAATGCATACAAAAAGAGCCCCCAATTTGTGTGTCATCTAATAATTTACTTTTTTTTAAAATTGACAGAAAAAAAAGAATATATATATTTTTTTAATTATTGGATCTAATGACAAAAATCAAAAATTTAAATATTTTATTTTCAAAATGATTATAATTTTTTTTTTCGAAATTTAATAGAGAAAAATTCAAAAAAAGAAACGATTTTAAAAATATATATTAAAAAATTTCCTTAAGCTTTTTATTTTTTTTTTTTTTCAAATTAAAAAAACAATTGATGTCATCATATTTAAAATTTAAATCGATAATATTTATTCATCTACTTTTAAACAATATAATAATAAATAAAATTCACATTATCTTTATTAAAAAAAAACATATAACAACAAAACTCTAATGTCATTTTAATTTAACAAAAATTAATATGAATTTTAAATTTATTAATACTAAAACAAACAAACAACTATTTATATATGAACTATTATTATATTAACAAACAAATCTATTTGATATGATTAAATGTTATCAATATAATCAACATATTATTACAATTATTATTGTGCAATATACAAAATTTAAAATTTATAGATTTATTATTATAATAAATTAAAAAAAAATAATAAAATGAATGTTCATGTAATATTATTTGAAAAAAAAAATTATAATAAACAAAACGTAATAAAATTTTAAGTAAATATAATCGCATAAAAAATCAATGTTTGATCGTATTGTATGTTTGCCTGTTTATTATATTCAATATTAATTATTATAATTGTCTTTATTATATAAAATAATTGTTAGTTAAACAAAACGTTTCTTTAATTGGTGACCCTTAATGGGTTTGGTTTGATTAAATTTAAAAAAATACACCCTTGGTTACATTTTTTTTATATTCATTATTTATTCTCATTAATATTTATTAATAATTATGTTTATTTTCAAAATACCATTAATAATCAAATAGCTAGGAATTTGGAATACAATCAACAAAAACCACTAATTGTCCTTCAAACAATCAAAACAAATTTAAAAATATTCTAAGAAATTTTTTAACAAATAAATAAAATAGCTAAAAATATATCGGGATCTATTATTCTAAAAGTGAACATTCTTTTTCTTTAAATCAAAAAAAAAAATTCTAAACCAATAAAATTTATTTTTTATCAAACAAAACACTTTACTACTAAAATTTATTAAATTTAAAAAAATCACTATTAATAATAATTATTATTATACAAAATAAAAAAAACTAAGAAATAAATACAAAGTACTTATAAGAATATTAACATACAAAAAATTTATTTATAAGCATTTCTTTTGCTAATTTCTTATTTTAACAAATTAAATATTTATTAATACATATACTAAAAACGTAAGTTATTATATTCATAATATATTTTTTTTTAAAAAGTTTAAGGAACACATTACACGCGATTTTCATTTTGGCTACAATTTACCTTCTAGGAGAAGATATAAAATGGAAAAATATAAAAAATAATTTTAATTTATTATAATTATTATGTTGTAAAATAATTTTAATATTAACTTTAACATATTAAATTTAAAATTAAAAAAAAAGATAGTAATTTTTAAAGAAAAAAATCAACAGGAATAATTTACCTGAATCGATTTGAAATTTTTATTTACAACATTTTATAAAGTTCTTCCATAGTTTGATTAACTGTAAAAAAAATTATCTTATTTAGATAAAATTATCAAGAGTGCAATATAAATGTTACTAAATATTTTTACATCTTATTTTAATTATTTAAATAAAATATAAAATCCGGCAATACATAAATTATTGGTAATTACAATTCAAAATATTTTAATTTAAATAAAAATATTTATTGGTATTAAAATTCGAGATTCAAATAATCAAAATTTTTTTATTAAAATTATTATAATAATATAAATTTTTTTTTAATCAATTTACAATTGAAATTTATATCTACAAATTTTTTAGTTTATTTTAAATTATTCATAATCTTTCTTCTATTTTATTCGTATTTCATAGGATAAAATTAATAATAACAGAAAAGCTAATTAAGAGCTTATAAGCCATTGTTCAGCTATGTTTTATGGTTGTTGTCGTATATGTGACAAATATACAATTTATAAATTTAAAAGAAAAAAAAACTATATACAAGTTGAAAAACAAAATTATGTCTATAAGTTTAATTAGATTGTTTTTTGATTAATTTAATAAAACAAAAAATTTATTTAAATATTAGTAATTTTAGTAATATTGACTTTAAAAAATTTTAAGATAGAAAATGCCATTATTTGTGCCGCATTAAATATTAAATATTAATAATAATAGTAATCAGTAAAAAAAATTAATAATATATTATTTGAACGCACATAATTATTATATATTTTTTTGTTTTTCTTTTTTAATTTTTGTTTAACAATTTGATTTTGAAACGAAACTATAAATATAATTCATTATTATTTAATATTTTTAAAGTTTGTGCGCTAAACTTATTAATATATAAAATTGATATAATAAAAGAAATAGAATTAAAAATTATTAACTGTAGAATGTAGGATAAATTAATAAAAATGAATAAACAATTGATGTTTGAAACAGAAGTGATGTTAAAAACAAAATTTAAAATTGTGTAAAATTATAATTATGAATTAATTAATTAATTAAAAGAAAAACAGAAAATAACATAAATTGTTGATAGCTAAAATATTATTTAATAGTATATTGATTAATAAATATTATGACATATAACGTTATATAATTAACATAAATAAATATATAAAAGAAAAAAACTATTATTTAAAATGTAGAATTGGATCGAAATAAAGTACAATAAAGTGTTAAAGTATACTGGATCGCATTTTTACTTTTACTTTTTGAGAATCAGAATAGGTTGGTTCTGATACCACGGGTCTTCTCTTCCACAACTTGAACCATTTATACCTTCTGCTGAGCTACAAAATACCCATTTCCGTCTATGCAAAGATATCAGTTTTTTGGAGGAATGGGATTGTTGTCTGGCTCAGACATGTTCTGGTGTTTGACCCCATGCTGTTGGTTACATCAGTATTCTTGTCGTTAGTTACATTTTAACGAGTGCATGTCGTTTCTATAAAACTGACATCCTTTATATCATAGTGGGGTGGTACTCAAATAATTAAGAAAAATAACTGATTGGTCATCACCAAAGGCAAAGAGCAGTTTGCACTTTTAACATAGTCAAGAATTAAACCGTTACTGATATAACAAAATCATCGGCATAGTCAATTACTTTTAAACCTTTAATTTTCAGCTCTTTGGTTATGCTTTCGAAGATCAAACTACACAGAAGCAGCCCTGCTCTTTAAGTGTTTCTAGGCTGACAGTTCTTTTCTAAGTGAACTTTTTCAGTGTAGTATTGTAGTTCCTTTTTAGCAAATCCCCTCTTAGAATTGTAATCAGAGACGAAGCTAGAAAAAGCACTGCGACGTGAAAGATAGTTTTGATAGTCAAATATCTACTTGCCCACATGAGTGCTCGGCGTTCAAATTACAGACGGGATATCTACACCACCAACCGAAGTAAAGCTCTAGACACTTTTACAAATTACAGCCAGGGCTCAATATCCGTGAGCAAGTAAAAACGAAATAAAAAAAACAGCTCTAGGAAACCTGCAACTAGAAAAGTTCCAAACCAACTAGGCCATGGAGAACGAAACAGGCAATTGAATCATTTGGACCACTCATACCTCCAGAATGTTAAGAATATTTCTGATGTTCCTGCAAAAGAATATTGGTCAACTTTCTCCCATTAAAGAGAAACTAGGATCGTCTTCCTACTTAATACAGGAGAGAACGTGACACTTGTAAGCAAGTGTGATTTTGATTGTGACACTTGTGACACTTGCATGCAAGAAGTTTTTTTTTTTTTTTTTTTAAGGCGTTCATGCTCCATGTAGGAGCGTTGCCAGGCTAATCAGCTTTGAATATTCACCACGGCCATTCGCAACAGCGACATAATTACCATGGCAGCCGATTTTTTTAAGGTCGTTTATTACGTCAGTCTCCCATTGTAGTCGTGGTCTACCTCGTGGTGGTCCACTCCCTGTGGTACTAACGTACATTTTTTTAATCATTCCAGACTGTGAATCGGCTCGTAGAACATGCCCAAATCAAGCAATCCTATTAGAACGGAAACAACCTATTATGTCAGGACCCTCAAGAAGGTCTCTGATCTTAAAGTTATATCGGGTTCTATTCTCTCCATCGTCTGTCTTAAGTGGACCAAAAATATAGCGTAGGATTTTACGCTCAAATACAGATAAATGCGATTCGTCATTTTGTGTAAGGGTCCACGTTTGTGACCCATACATCACCACCAGTCTACTCAATGTCTTGTATAACTTGAGCTTGGTGTTAGTTGATACATACGGTGATCCAAGGAGAGGTTTAATTGAGTAGAAAGTTTGGTTAGCTGCAGCGATTCGATCTTTTATATCTGTAAGTATGCTGTAGTTTGAGTCAAGCATTGATCCCAAATATTTAAAAAATTCAACTCCCTCAATTCTTTCATCGCCGCACATCAAATCTTTCTTCTCAGCATCTCTTGAAACATTCATATGTTTGGTTTTATTGTAGTTAATTTGCAGACCAATTTTCCTAGACCACGCTCAAGCGACTTGAAAGTCTCACTCATAACAGCTTCACTTCGGCCGAAGATGACAACATCATCAGCGTAAGCAATCATCTATACTGAGTTTATTGACAAGATATTGTTAGTAGTCGGTAGTTTCTTTTGACGGCACACATATTCCAAGGCTACATTAAAAAGTATAGGAGAGATAGCATCACCTTGTCTTAAACCGGAGTTGACATTTTTATCATTTAGCATAAGTCATTGGACGTAGATCTTTCCGACATTTTCGATCTTTCCGACATAGCATTTTTTTCCACTATGATCCGGGTCGGATCAGAGGGTAATAAAGCCTGATACGACTTGGATAGTTCGAGACGTTATCTATCCCTAATCAAGGACAGAACTTCGTTTGGTTTGAACAGGTTTATTAAATTGAGATGGAAATATGTTAGAAAAATTTTAGAAAAATTTCTCAATCCAAGAAGCAATTTTTATTGGATCAAGAATAGTCTTGAAAATTTTTCAAATTTAACAAATTTAGACAAATTTAGTAGAAATATATAGTAGAATTTTTTACCAATGAATTTTTGACAGGTAGCACGCAGCAAGAGATAAAAGATGAGACAAAAAGTAAAACAGAGATGTATTATTTAATTTGGAATTAATTTGTTTTCAAAACAATTATGTACATTAGTTAAATTTCTACTCCTAGTTCGTACCATTTGTTTACATAGGCGTCGTTATTTTTTTATAATTATTTTTAATTATTAAAATTTTGTTATACTGCCTACAAAATCATTAATATTTTTACTAGTTTTTGGTTTTCCATTATAATTAGTTAAATTTCAATAGTAATTTATTAATTTTGTGGTTTGTCATGTCCATTTCAATGAGACCCCAAAATTTTTTTTTAATATTTTAATCTGAGACACTGAATATGCGCATATGAAAATGCGCACAACGATCAACTTTCGTGTTCGCTGGTAAAAAATACTACTATACCAATATTATTCAAGTGATGGATGTTTTGTTGTGGTTGACAAAATATCCAATAAAAAAGCTAGATATTGTTACGATTCTAAATAAACACAATGAAATAAAAAACAAACTTCAATTTTCGATATACAATATTTCAAAAATAAAATCAAGGTCACATTCTTTTCTTAGAAAAAGGGTCAACATGAAATACAATTAAATTACTTTATAAATCAAATCAACACAAGGTAAAGTAATCGAATATTCTAATATTTTCTCAAGGTTTCTAAAGAAAGTGACCCCGAAAAATCGAGAAATTATGCAGAATCGTATATAAGTAATTGCCTCTTGTAGAATAAATATAGTTTTATTATAGACCTGCGATGGTAAAGTTACAATTAAAATTGCGATAGATTAAGTGGAATGTGAAATTAACTAATTGTAAACAAAACGTTCCACCGTGCATACAAAATGGTGTAAATAGAAGTTACTTTTATATTAGTTTTTGTAAATAAAGATTTAAGTGTTATTAAGTAGAAATAATTTGTTTTTTTTAAGAGATTTGGGAATTGCGTTTTTCGAATTGAGAGTCAGGCCAATTCGAAGGAAGGTGGGAAAAACGTAACAGTATTTATTTTTACTATTCACTTTTAAGTTTAAAATTTTAAATTATTTTCTAGTGTTAATTGTAAAAAAGTCAATAAAAATAATTTGTTTTTAACACATGTTGTTTAAATCTATAATTATTTAGAAGAAATGAATTGGAACGATGTCATGCTAAATTTTTTAATTTAAGCTTAATAACCCTTATAAAAAAAATCGAAAGAATCGATAGAAAACGATTGAAAACGAATAGTTTTCTATCGTTTACTATCCGTTTCTATCGGATTTAATCATTTTAAACGCATAGACTCGTAACCTATAGGATTTTTCAGTTTTCGGTTTCAATGGTTTTTCTGCGATAGAATTTCTATCGTAGTTAATCGTTTTGAATCTGAAGATCACGATTGAAATTTTTTTGGGTGAAATTGAAAAAGTTTTAAATCGTTTTCTATCCGACATTACATATATAGCACCAATCGTAACTTATCGTATTTTCCCGTCATTAGATTTTTATCGGGCTGAATCTGAAATTTACGATTGAGATGTTTTTAGGAGAAATCAACCAATCGTAATCTATCGTTATCTAAAGGATTTTTACTTTTCGGTTTCAATGGTTTTTTACGATGGAATTTCTATCGTAGTTAATCGTTTTAAATCTGAAGATCACGACTTGAAATTTTTTTCTAAAACTGAACAAGTTTTGAATAGTTTTTTATCGTACATTCCATATGTAGCACCAATCGTTACCTATCGTATTTTTCCGCCTTCAGATTCCTATAGGCTTGAATCTGAAATTTACGATTTTTTTAAAAATAAAATGTGTTGTGTAGTAGAAAATACAATATTTGTCACAATAACACAAAACAACCTTTTAAGACCAAGGTCCCACAACAACATGCGTTCAAAGGTGTTGATAGACGTAAATCTTTCTTTATTTTTGTTTTTTTATATTTTTTGTTAAAGAATGGATAACTAAACAAAAAATCTAATCACTGACAAAATATGACATAGGCCAATATTAAACTTTTTTCAAGAAAAACAAACCAATCGGCATCTACCGTCACCTATGGGATATTATTTCGGTTTTGAAAAACCTTAAGTATTGCATTCATGAGCCAAACGTGAAATTCTTACCCCCACTTTTTTTGGCATTTCTCGACGTTTTAGGACCTACTGATTCTAAAAAAGCAAAAAAATGTATGTCTGTCTGCCGGCCTGCCGCCAGAGCCGACTAAATCTAGAAAACGGCTGGACGGATTTCAAAATTTTACCGGAAGTGTGTCAACAAAATCGTCAAGTGTGTCAAAACAAGGAAATTTGCATATTTTTTGCTTAAAAAACGTTCATTTTAAGTGATTACGAATAGAAACATTGAATTTGAAGAAATCTTGATGGTTGGGATTGGTATGTGAGATCAAAAACTAGATTATTGAATTATAAGTTTGTCAAAAAAATGTTGTCAACTGTGTCAAAAGAAAGATTTTCATTTATTTCTTTACTCAATTTTTTGGAAAAAATAAAATTAATTATTTGTATGACATGAAATTTTATTATTATTATAGAGAATTATTGCATTATAAGTTTGTCAAAAAAACATTGTTTAGTATGTCAAATAAACGATTTTCATTTACTTTTTAGCCAATTTTTTGGAAAAAAAATTTAGCTGTTTGTACTTTGTATGACATAAATGTGACATGGAAATTTTTGAATTTGTTATAGTTTTTGAAATATTTTTGGAATTTTGAAAAAAATTTCAATCTTTGATTTTTTCAGAATTTTGGAATACTTTTAGAATTTTGGAAAAAGTTTGAATTTTTGGAATATTACTAGAATTTAGAAATATTTGATTTTATTCTAATTTTTGGAATAATTTTGAAAAAAGTTTCAATTTTTGATTTTGTTATAATTTTTGCAATATTTTCACAATTTTTGAAAAAAGTTTAATCTTTGGTCTTGTAATAATTTTCGGAATATTTTTAGAATTTTGGAAAAAGTTTGATTTTCTTTAATTTTTAAATGTTTTTGGAATTTCGAAAGAAATATGAATTTGTGACTTTGTAATATTTTCTCGAAACGCCAAATGGAGAGGTTTTTGAGTAATTTGCTGATTGTACCATCTATTCTTTTTTTTTTAATCGGCGTTCATGCTCCATGTAGGATGTTGCCAGGCTAATCAGCTTTGAATATTCACCACGGACCACGGTCACAACAGCGACATAATTACCACGGCATCCGATTTTTTTAAGTTCGTTTATTACGTCGATCCCTCATTGTAGTCGTGGTCTACCTCGCGGTCGCCCACTCCCTGGGGTCCTAACGTACATTTTTCTAATCATTCCAGACTGTGAATCGGCTCGTAGAGCATGTCCAAACCAAGCAATCCTATTAGAACGGATATAAACTATTTTATCAGGACCCTCAAGAAGGTCTCTGATCTCAAAGTTATATCTGTAATGAAACGCTATAGTGTGTGGTAAGCAGAACAGTAACTTTATTATTTCTAGGTTGGTACATATACATTAATATACAGTGTAACACTGATAACCGTTACATCTCCGTTTTTTTAATAAAGAATACAGAATACAACCAATTTACATTTAGTCTTTAATTTAATACATACTCATTATTTCCTTCTTTAAAAAACTTTACTTTAATGTACTATGAACCCTTTACTGTAATTGAAATGAATTCTATATAAAAAATTACTTATCGTTTACTGGGTTTCACTTAAAAAAAATTAGCTGTCAAAGTGACTTCAAAAATTTTACTTAATTATTATTTTATTTAAATTTTAAAACAAGTGAGCAAATTAAGAAATTAGAATTTTTAATGAATTTATAAATTCAATTTATTTATAGGCTTACTCACTCTGCCATATCTTGAGACCCTCTGATTTGGATCAGCCGTTGACATTGTTGGTTGATCATCGGAGTTTGGTACTTCTGGTTCAGGAATTGGGTTGTTTATTTATTTATTTATTTATTTATTTATTTATTAACAATATACATAAAGGCGATAGCCTATAACAATGTACAGGAGAACTAAACTAAAGAAAAATAAATATAATTCAATCAAAATCCATCTGATTCGATGATGAACCTTCTTCGTTTGGGATTTCAACAGTATTTTTGGCAACATTAAATAAATTGTGATTCAATAAACTATTTGTGTTGAAATCAGCTGTTGTTTTACTTAAATGAGCATGATTACGTCGCAAAATGTTACCACTTTGAGTTTGGATAAGCATCGCTCGAGGATTTTTGGATTCACTAACTACTTTACAACCCATTGGCGATGATTAACTTGAACTCGTACATTATCTCCTGGTTTGGGAACATCTTTACGAATTTTTGAACTTCTATCTGAGTAAAATTTTTGTTTTTCACGATTTTCTTTTAAGTGTTGTGATACGTTCGTGATTACTTTCGGTGTAAGTATTTCTTTATCATGTACTAGTTGAGAGTTTGTGACTTTACTTAATAATTTTTGATTCGGTGAACCGTTTCCTAATGCTGGTGTATTTCGATAATTTAAAAGTGCTAAGTATATATCGGAATTATCCATCAAGCATTTCTTGAGCATATTTTTTGCAGTTTGGATATAACGTTCTGCTAAACCGTTTGCTCTGGGAAAGGTCGGACTTGAAGTTCGATGATCAAATTTCCAACTTGCAGCAACATTTTTGAATATTTTTGATGAGTATTGAGGTAGGGGAAGTGCAGTTAGTGTGGGAAACTCAAAAAACGCTATGTTATACCCTTTCTATTATTGTTTCTATTATGTTATATCCTTTCTATGTTATACCCTTTCTTTTGTCGATACCAGAGCTTTATGTAACAATTAAAATTAAAAAAAAAAAACAAATTAAAAGAAAAAAAATTTTTCCCCACACTAACCGCACTTTAGCCCGTCGTTGAGTTTTTTTGACAAACAATGCAGCTTTCAACAAATTTCTTTATGTCATCATTTATACCATACCAATATAATATTGTTCTTGCTCAACTTTGACAAGATTGGATTCCTTGATGTCCTTTATGTATACAGGACAACATACGATTTATTTGACTTTTCGAGACAACAACTTTATGTACTTTAAAATATAAGTCCTTTGTAGGTCGATAACTCTTCTCGGAAGTTCCAATATTTTTGAATATTTTTGGGTAATTTGTTTCTGTCTTTTATAACTGGCCAGCCGATTGTGATTATTTCTTGAAGATTTTGCGATTCCTCATCTTGTTTTGTAGATTCTACCATATCAGCATAACATTTTTGAGTCATTGGCAAAATTACTTGAACTTGGATTTCTCTTTCGTTCATATTTGTAGAAACATCTTCGTCGTTTTCGCAATCTCTGCTTAACGTATCGACTAAATATAATTCGCAACCTTTTTTGTAGACGACTTGTGGATGATATTGCAAGACATCTAGTATGATTCTTTGCAGTCGTGGAGGTGCACTGTGAATAGACTTTTTCAATATTGATTCTAGCGGTTTGTGATCCGATTCCACAACTAGGTTTTTTCCGTAAATATATTCATGGAATTTTTCGCATCCTATTTTAATAACGAGTGCTTCCTTTTCTATTTGCGGATATAATTGTTGAGACTTGGTTAAAGCTTTTGTAGCGTATGCTACTGGACGTCCATTTTGAATTAATGCAGCTCCAATTGCTTTCGAACTAGCATCTACGGATAAAACTACGTCTGCATTCACATCATAATACGCGAGTACTGGTGAAGATTTCAGCAATTGTTTTGTTTTTTCAAACGCGCTTGTGTGATTAGTTTCCCAACTCCAAGAAACATCTTTTGATAACAATGTTCGGAGTGGATCAATTATTGCAGATAGATTTGGGATGAATTTATGTAGATACGTGATCATTCCAAGTATTCTTTGTATTTCATCTCGATTGGATGGAATTTTTAACTGATTTATTGCCTCAGTTTTATCTGGGTCTGCTTGGACACCTGAGGATGTTAAAATGTGACCCAAAAACTTAACGGATTTTTGCTTAAATTGAAATTTTTCTTTTTTTAAAACTAGTCCTGCGGATTGAAGAAAATTTTAGCTGCTATTTATTCTAGCGTTGTGAGAGGATAATGTCTTCTTTTTATATTTTTGTTTACATCTGACGGGTCGATACAAATTCGGATTTTTTTGTTTTTTCGAACCACCACCATTGGGATAACGACTGGTGTAGGCTCGGTTATTTTTCTAATAACACCTAGCTTTTCCATTTTGTTTAGCTTGTTTTTAACCTCTTCTTTTATAGCTAATGGGACTTTTCTCGCAGGTTTTATGCCGAATCTCGGATTTTCGACTAGATCTATATCATACTCGAAATTTTTTACACATCCAAGACCTTGAAACATATCAGGTAATTTTATTTCGTAAACCGGACTTATGAAGTTTAATTTTTTGCAACCTTTGAAACCAATTATTGCTATTGTTGGTTTTGGTACAATTTTGAAGGTTAACTGTGTTTGAATTTTATCATTTGCACACAATAGAGTTAATTCTCCAAGCACTTTCATTTTGTGACCGGTGAAAGATACGATGTACTTTGTTTTACTCGATTACAATTTTTTGCCTAGTGAATTAGCAAAGTTTTGTGAGAGCACGTTTCATCTAGCTCCTGTATTCAGTTTTACTTTGGTTTCTTTATGATCTATGGAAACATTTTCAATCCAGTCATTCTCGGATATGCAGTCATCTATTGAACACAATAAAACTTGTTCGTCATTATTGCGATTTTTTTTGATGTTTTACACATTTAATTGTAATCTAATCTAATTTTACTGTAATCTAATTTTACTGTAACCTTTAATAAAATATTTTGAGCAAACCTCTTTAAGGGGAGGGCAATTATTTTTCTCGTGGCTTTGTCCACATCTGGAACAATTTATTGGGTTAAAATTTGATATTTTAGAGATTTTTGTAACTCTTTGATTTTATGACATTTACACTCAATTGATCGTTTTTGTTTTCTAAGATTTGAATATGTTTTTGAGCTTGTTCAGCTGCTTTGCATAAGTTTATTGTTTTATCCAAGTCAAGTGCTTCTTCAGCTAACAAATGTTGTCTTAATTGGTTATCAATTATGCCAATGACAATTTTATCCTTGACTAATTCTTCGGCGAGTGTTTTAAAATCACAATTCTTTGATTGTTTCAATATTTTATTATAAAACTCGTCAAATGTTTCGCCTTTTTCTTGATACAAGCCATTGTTTCCAGGAGTTTGCAACGTCACCATTTGTTATAATAAAATTTTTAGGAGGCTTGCAATCCGCCATTTTGTCAAAATAATTTATTTTCTGTCAAATTTATTTTCACACAATTTTTGTTATTAAATAACTTATAATTTTAGTGTTTCACTTACTTGTTATGTTCTGCAAATACTTAATCTTGAAGTTACTAGTATTTTTGCCACTTAGACTTGATTAAAGTATTTTAATTTTGATTTTATTCAATCTGACACCATGTAATGAAACGCTATAGTGTGTGGTAAGCGGAACAGTAACTTTATTATTTCTAGGTTATTATATATACATTAATATACAGTGTAACACTGATAACCGTTACAATATCGGGTTTTATACTCTCCATCGTCTGTCTTAAGTGGACCAAAAATGTAGCGTATGATCTTACGCTCAAATATAGATAAATGCGATTCGTAATTTTGTGTAAGGGTCTACGTTTGTGACCCATACATCACAACCGGTCTAATGTTTTGCATTTTTTTTTGTAGTTTTGCATATATTTTTTCAGTTTTGCCCTTCAAATACTTGAGAATCGAACAGAAAAATGTCATTCTTTTAGATCTGTCAAATTTGTTTATCAAAATAAAGGAATTCAATTTTTTAATGTATATTATTATTTTTAAACTATTTTATTTAAGGAAAATTACATCATTAAAAATATGTTTTTTTCTTATTTTGTATACTATATTAATATGTTATACAAGGCAACAATTTTGCATCGTTTCCTGAGAAAAAAGTCAAAAAATGCAGCCCTCAAAATGTTTGAAGCTTGTATTCAAATTGAGAAAAGAAAACGCTAATTTTTTCAGGTCAACATTTTTAAGAGAATCGAACAGAAAAAATGTGACTAAACTTTCCATTTTTGTTTTCGGAGTGCGGTAAAATCGCTACATAACAATTTGTTGTTTTTCTTTTAGAGGCAAAGTTTCCACTATTGATTTTACGGTTTTATAAAAGAAAAACAACAAATTGTTAGAAAAAATGTGACCCGAAAAACAAGTCATATTTTTTTGTAGAATCGAAAACGCTATTGGAAGAGCAAACGTATATATTTTTGACAAACGCAATACAAAACGATATGAATAAATAATCTAGCCAGTTCTTAAAAAATTTCAGTACAAAAAAGTAATAGATTTCATATTCAACAAACGAGAATGAACTCATTCATTTTTTAAAATTAAAAACGACAAAGTTCAGACGCTGTCAATTGGTTGTATTTTTATTTTGTTTTATGTATGGATAATATAATAACAATAATATTTTAACTATAAATTATAATCTTTTAAAACAAGTTTTATAATTAATTTATGACCAACTTTTTAATAATAATTTAAAAAAAATAATAATAATAATTTAAACCAAATATTTTATATTAAATTATTAATTTTAATAAAATGGAAAACAGTGATGAAATTGCTGCTGTGAAAATATCTGTTCGCGTAAGACCATATATCGGAGTACCCCAGGATGAAACTGATAAAGTTATTTATGATTACTCACCTGCCGATAAGATTCTTATTATCGATGATCGACCGTTTGTGTTTGATAATGTTCTCGGTCCTGAAGTTAATCAAGAAGAATTATATGAAGCATTAATACAACCTCTAGTTGTAAAGACAGTGGAAGGATTTCACTGTACTGCGTTTGCATACGGGCAAACAGGAACTGGTAAAACTTATACAATGGGATTACATACAGAAGTAAACCTTTAAAATAATTTTATCTTGTAAACTTAATACTTTATGCAATTTTTAAACTTATTTTAGGTATTGGAAGGCAAAAATGCTGGAATGATATCGAGAGCAGTGGATGATATTTTTGCAAGAATTTTCGCCTTAAATCAAGAAGAGATAGTGACCAATATTTCAGTGTCGTTTATTGAAATTTATAATGAAAAAGTATTTGATTTGTTATCAATAAATTTTAGTGAAGCTGTAAATACTAAAGGTAAGAAGTGCAATGTTAATTTACACATGTATATTTTAAGCTAGATTTTGTGGTTGTTGTTGTTGTAGCGACGTTAATATAGTGCTACTCGTTCGATTCCGTTTCTAAATTCAGAAACTCTGCTACATTCCTTGGGTGATACAGATTTTTGTCAGTCAGGTCTGGCGGTCCTGGTGGTGGGATCCTCTCTAACTTCGGTTTGGAAGAGCTTGCCAGTTTCTCTTATGGCTCTTAGTAAGAATACATTAACAGGATGTTCTTGCATGGGGGAGGCCGACCCATATCCAGGTGGTCTCTATGAGCCATAAGGTGGCTTCCAGTAGTGGTTCTCAAAGCTGCGTTTTGTGTGGTTTGCATTTTTTTCATTAGTTTTTTTTAATTTATAATATTTTCAGGTTGTAAGTTTCCAGGTGGAACTAAAAAAGTTGTAAGCAATCCAAATGAAGCAATCAAAGTTTTAATAGATGGCAATAAAAATCGTCATGTTCGATCAACGAAAATAAATCCATGTAGTTCTCGATCGCATGCTATATTTACAATATATACCGGCATAACTAACAGAAATACAAATACAAAAACATACTCCGCGTTTAACTTAGTTGATTTAGCTGGTTCTGAAGGTGTTCGAAGAACAGGTCACCAAGGTCTAGCAATGGCTGAAGGTGTACATATTAATCAAGGTTTACTTTGTGTGAGTAAAGTCTTGCAAGCTTTATCATCTGGCAGTAAAGTTATACCATATCGTGATAGTGTTTTAAGTACCGTACTACAAGGTATTTTTACTGATTTACTATTTTAATTGTTTGTTTTACAATGTCTATACTTCTTTCCAGATTCACTAAACAGCAATTCATATTTAACTTTACTGGCTTGTGTAAGTCCATCTAAGGTTGACCTAAGTGAAACACTTTCAACTTTAAGGTTTGCACAAAATACTAAGTCTTTGAAAAATCAACCGAAAATTAATGCAATATTAGCGGAAATAAAGGTAAGTTATTTTGTTTGAATATATATTACAATTAACTACGAAGCTATAGTGATTATTATTATAAAAATATGTATAAATAAAACTAAAACGTTCAAGTGTAAATAAAATTCGCTCGTCGACTCCGGCGCCATAAACTAAACTAACAATAAATAATATTTATTAAATAATTCTGTATTTTTACTTCACCACAATTAAAAATTGTGTGAAGTAATGCAATCTATAGAAAAAAAAAATCTTACACACCCCAAATTTTATTTTGTCCTTTGTTTTGGACCATCTTCAATCTAAATAGCCAGAAAAAGATGTGTATCTGGGTAGGTGCTTTGTGGGCTGGTAGGTGTTTGACAGAAACATCTTGGCTAACTCGAATATGGAAGATCTGGATTCATTTCAAAACTGCACAAAATGACGGGGAGTCCCCCGAACACGCGTAAGTCTGAATCTTCATTATCTTCTAATCCTGGCTTTCGATCTTATTGAAACTTGGTAACTAAGGTTTTAGTACTCTTTCCAATATTTCTGCATACCACGTCCGGTTTGTCACTTCCGATTGAAAAGTTGTTTTTTGAATATTTTTCAGGTGTTAATCCCTACTGTAGCCCACAGTTACACATCGATTTTTATGAAACGTTCATAAAAGTGTTCATTCAATATGAGAAAGATTTCATTAGCTTTAGGGGTACAATAGATAAAGGGTTGGAGAGGGAGGGGGGCTGGGGGGGGGGGGGGGGGGGTCAACCATACAACGGGTGATTTTTCACTATCTTTTTTATGTTGCGTGCAACATTTGTTCGTGAATGAATTTTGATGACGCTTTGAAAAAGATGCCAATATGTACGTCAAGAAGATGATTAGTTTTTGAGGGATATTCAACAAAGTGGTGAAGGATCTACCCAGCACCTGTTTTTAAAGCTCAATAAAATCTGTACCAGATAGTCGAATTGGATAAAACGGTGCTTAACCATTTACTACGGTTCACAACAGTTCTGCATTCCAACTTCCGGTTTTCACCTCGAGTAAAAAAAATTTTTTTACAGCCAATAAACAAGTGATTATGATGAAACTAATGCAAAAAGTTTCGATTAGTGTGAGAAAATAATGACCAACTTTTGGAACACAGCGATTAAAGTGGCGCGGAGGTCCACCATACAACAAAGGTCTACCATAATACAAAGTTTGTTTGGAGCATACAGACTTTGTTCATTAATCAATTTTAATGACACTTTGACAAAAGATGAATATTTGAATGACCTAAAACTGAACGATATTAGGATAAGTGGTAGGGGCCTCCCGAGCTCTTGTTTATATGAAAGTTCTATAAAATCAGCTCCTGATAATTGACTTTGATTAAACTTGGTTTATATGCTATATCCCAACTACCGGTTTGTCACTTCCGGTAAAAAACACAACACATTTTATTTAAAAAATATTGGTGACGCTGATTCATAGCTGACTTCACCACAGCTCTGTGGACAAAATGTTCTGGATATATAATGAGCTTATACTCCTCCTCAATTAATGGTTGTTAAGATTTCCTATTGTTATAGATTTCTCGTAATTCTAATATAAAAAACAGGTGCTCCGCTCCGGAGACCCTAACTGTTTTGCACACTGTCACTCAAAATCTTATCAGTTCCTTCTCATATAAATCTCTATATTTTGCTACAGTTTCATCAAAATTAGCTCATTAAAGAAAGCTGTAGTATCCCAAAAGACAAATTCTGTTGTACGAATAGAAAAAGTGAAATAAAATTTTACCGGCAAGTAGAATGCGGAAGTGCTACCAATCATCCTCTAAGCATATTTATCAAGTTTGACCAAATCAATTATCAGGAACTGGTGTTATTGAAGTTTAAATGAAGAATAAACAGGTGTTCAGGAGGCCCTGTACCACTTATTTCAATATCTTCCAAAAAATAATCATTTCTTTGTCATTCAAATATTAATCAAAGTGTCATCAAAATTGATTAATAAATGAAGTCTGTATACTCCATCAAACTTTATAAACAAAGTAAGAAAAGTCAGCAGTTGTACGGTAGACAAAAATCGGTCATTATTTTCACACACTAATTGAAACCTTTTCAAAGGTTTCATCATAATCACTTCGTTATTGTAAGCTGTATGAAGTGTGAATAAAGTCGTTGAAAAAATGCAAAAATGGTAAAAAAAAATTTTTTAACGGAAATAAAAACAGGAAGTTGGAATGCAGAACTGTTGTGCACCATAGTAAATATGCTTACGCACCATGTTTCACTCAATTCGATTATCAACTACAGATGTTATTGAGCTTTCAAAAAACAGGTGCTCGGCAGACCCACCACTTTTTTCAATATCTTTATCATCTTTTTTCGAAAACCCATCAAAATTAGTTCACGAACGAATGTTGTATGCTCCCAACAAACACAAAAATTATAGTGAAAAAGCACCTGTTATATGCAGGACTCTCTCGCCCTATGTCTATTGTACCCCAAAAGGTAATGAAATTTTTCTCATATTGATTGAAACCTACCAACGTTTTATGATCATGATTCGTAACTGTAGACTTTAGTAGGGATAAACACTTTAAAAAAAAATTTAACCGGAAGTTGGTATGCAGGAACCTATAGGTGTTCGGGAGACCCCTTGCCTTTTTCCAATTTTGAAATGAATCCAGATTTTCGAGTTAACCTGGATCATTTTATTCTAAAGTTTCACCAAGATTCTATGATTTTTTTTGTTTCTTTTTTTATTTTAATAAAAACTAAAAATGGTGTTATTTTTTATTGAAATTTTATGTATTATATTATAGACAACTGGCTTTGCGAATAAAACAAATGCGGAGTCAGATTGACTTGTTAACAAAAATTATATAATTGCACTAAACATTTAACATTTTTTTTTATTATCATTTATAACTGACTTGATAATCCATTTGATAATCCCCGATCGAACAAAATGCTCGATGTTTTATTAGCGAGAATTTTCTATCTTTGTTTTTTTAAATATACATTGATCACCCTTACGCCTAATGATTATTCAGAATTTCCATCACATGATCTCAAAATAAAGATCAGGGAAAGATGGAATTTTTAGTGTCATATATAATATCAGCACTATCCACTCGATTGAACATTATCGGCCACTTTAAACAATCTGATTTCGTATAATATCGATAAACTATAATCAGCCGCGTTTGATTTAACAGAAGGAACCTAAACAACTGAAAAATTGTTGTTTTTTCCGTTATTTCAGTCAATAATCATCACAATAACTACTGATCACAAAACTCTTTGAATATAATTTACATAATGTCTCGTGTGCTTGGATGTTTGATCAAATTTATCACTAAAATTCTCTATCTTCTGTTTCTTTTCAATTATATTTTCATCACATGATTTCAATATACAACCTCATTTAAATGAAAAGAAATAAAAACCGACCTTTTAAAAGCAAGAAACAAGTTTGAGTGCAACACTCAAAACATTTTTTGCGAGCTCATACATTTGTATGCAAAGTTTGTTGTGTGGTCATGCAATTCGAATGACACAAAAACACAAAACACACAAAAACTTTCAAAGTAATACATGGGAACATGTTTCAAAAATTTATTGATTGTATTACTCATGAATTTTATACATTTATATCAAGTCTCATAAGCTGATTTCGACTTTAATTTAAATAAGGTTGGAACCGAAATAGAATAACAAATCATTTTATGGAATTTCCTTAGATATTGAAAATTCTTCGTTTTTGAGTTGAACTCGAAATAGGCCGGTCGTTACAACAATTTTCTATGCGTATGATACTTAGTAAAATAACTAAACATATTTTAAATTAAACTTTAAAATTAAACGTCGAAAATACATTGTTATAAGTTTTTAAAATTTATATTTTAATATTGTTGCTTTGGGTATAGTTAAACCATTTCTCAGTGAAATTAAAATATTTTTTAAATAGAACTTTTTTTAATTACAACATATAGTGTGCTAAACTAATAAATTCATTATATCCTTATAGACTAAGAGCCCGCGACGGCCAGACCTTCGTTATTTTATAAAAGCTGAAAGTTTCTCTGCGCATACTCCCTACTCAGGTAGGAACGATTAGCGACATATGAAGTTTGGATCATAGTGGCTTTGGCAGGGAGCAGGTTCCAAAGGGGCCTCCAAAGTTTCGTGAAAGTATAAAAGCTAATTTTTTTATATATTCTTCGGGATAGTATAAGAAGTCACGTCACCCATTGCCAGACACTTACTATCGTGGAAACCCCCTGCCAGACACCCCTAAACTTTAAAGTTTAAGGGTGTCTGGCAGGGTGTTTCCACGAAGGTAAGTGTCTGGCAATGGGTAACGTGACTTCTAATACTATCCCGAAGAATATATAAAAAAATTAGCTTTTATACTTTCACGAAACTTTGGAGGCCCCTTTGGAACCTGCTACCTGCCAAAGCCACTATGATCCAAACTTCATATGTCGCTAATCGTTCCTACCTGAGTAGGGGGTATGCGCAGAGAATCTTTCAGCTTTTATAAAATAACGAAGGTCTGGGCGTCGCGGGCTCACGGTCTATTAGTATGATATAATTTCAAATTATTTTTACAAAAAAATTAAGTAAGAAATTTGCATTTTCTTTTATAAGTTTAATTAAATTAAAAATCCTGCTCTTCTGAATCATCATCAGAATTATCACTGGCATTATTATTTAAGCGAGTAATAAATTTCACATAATGTTGTTGCTCTTTTTAGTGTGAATCAACGCCAAAGTACAGTGGTGAAAGTGAGATTGTGAGGATAGGATTTTGGAATGTCAAAGGAGTGTCCCATGGTATCGAAATGTTCTAACAAGGCGTAGTTGGAGTCATCGGGGCGCTAGAAAACAGATGTACATACTTCTGTATCCTAGTTTTGAGTTGTTGTTTTGTTTGACCAACGTAAACAGCATCGCAATACTTGAGAATTTAGGGGAGTAGAAGACTAAGCGAATTTTAGGAAAGTTTTTGTGGAGTAAAGATGTAAATCGTAATGGTGTGGTCGAAACCGTCGATATAAAATAAGGGCAGGGGATGTAAACAGATCGACAAAGGGAGGAGGAAGAGGGGCGGGCAGAGGATGAAGAAAATGCTTGGTATTTTTTCAGGATTTTGTTCATGATGTGAGGTGGAAAATTGTTGTTTTGGAGATTAGGGAAATGTTTTGAATGTTTTGTGGTATATATTTTATATCACATTTATGCAAATAATTTTAAAACAAATTGTTTAATTAAATTTTCACATAAATATTTACAGAATCTTTTTCTATCGTTCTGTTATAGCTCCACAATTCATTTAACCTAATAATTAATTATTTCAAATTTTTCTCAATAACTTTTGATAAATAATTTAATAACACTCAAAATTTAAACTTAAACAGAAAAGCAAGTTGATAACACTTGTAATTTTTATAGCCTACCATAACACCAAGTGTTTTTGGCATTAAAAAAAATAACCAACGAGAAAACTTGAGAACTATCCTCATTCAAATAATCTCCTCGACTGACTAAAAAATAACATGTCGAAGTACATATATATAAAAAAAATTATGAATCAACAACATATCAAAATGAGACAGCAATCGTTGAAAAAAAATCATTGCAAATAATGACATGGTGAAAGACATAAATAGACGATAAGTTGTATTGATTGTGCTGATTTAAAAGAAAGTTTTCCGGACAAACAAATTTTTACGGGGACGACACCCTCGTAACACGATTTAACAATAAGCGGTCATTTTTAAGCTTGTTGCAAAGTTCATAAGCGGTAGATTTACTTGTCGTTTATTTTTCTGATTATCATTTGATAGGAATTTCCGGCTTGTCTGTCTTCCAAAAAACGTTTTTGTAGGTTCAAAGATAATTTGGGCAATTTTTATCAATAATAATTACAAAAGGCTTTATTTTCTTAACGTTAAACTCACCAAAAAACCACATTGCTAGGAAAATGTAATTATATTGATGAAAATATCGTTGCCTTTAAAAACGTAAGGTTTATTTTGACGCGCAAAAAAATTGTAAATGACACATTCGGAATTCGACATGGAATATTAGTGCTTTGTTACTTCCATGTAATAGAAACAGTTGGAAAATATCAAGCACTTGCAGATTAAATGTCGTTTGTGATCTGTTATAATTTTTCGACAGCGTTTTAATGTTTCGTGCTAGTTACGTAATACACTTCTATAAACATAAATAAAATATTTGTACATTTTCAGTTTCTTTGCAAAAAGTTTTATTTTTATTGTACATTCCCTACAACTAAAAACAAAATGCCCATAAAATTTGTCTGCCCAAAACTATGTAAAAACACTTAAAACAGACTTAAGTCTTAATGCCTCTGAGCCTTGAGACGGTTTCAGCCCTTTCTTATTTTCATATTAAATATCAAATTAATTTGTTCTGCCCCGACTTTTCTCGCAGGTTTTATGCCGAATCTCGGATTTTCGACTAGATCTATATCATACTCGAAATTTTTTACACATCCAAGACCTTGAAACATATCAGGTAATTTTATTTCGTAAACCGGACTTATGAAGTTTAATTTTTTGCAACCTTTGAAACCAATTATTGCTATTGTTGGTTTTGGTACAATTTTGAAGGTTAACTGTGTTTGAATTTTATCATTTGCACACAATAGAGTTAATTCTCCAAGCACTTTCATTTTGTGACCGGTGAAAGATACGATGTACTTTGTTTTACTCGATTACAATTTTTTGCCTAGTGAATTAGCAAAGTTTTGTGAGAGCACGTTTCATCTAGCTCCTGTATTCAGTTTTACTTTGGTTTCTTTATGATCTATGGAAACATTTTCAATCCAGTCATTCTCGGATATGCAGTCATCTATTGAACACAATAAAACTTGTTCGTCATTATTGCGATTTTTTTTGATGTTTTACACATTTAATTGTAATCTAATCTAATTTTACTGTAATCTAATTTTACTGTAACCTTTAATAAAATATTTTGAGCAAACCTCTTTAAGGGGAGGGCAATTATTTTTCTCGTGGCTTTGTCCACATCTGGAACAATTTATTGGGTTAAAATTTGATATTTTAGAGATTTTTGTAACTCTTTGATTTTATGACATTTACACTCAATTGATCGTTTTTGTTTTCTAAGATTTGAATATGTTTTTGAGCTTGTTCAGCTGCTTTGCATAAGTTTATTGTTTTATCCAAGTCAAGTGCTTCTTCAGCTAACAAATGTTGTCTTAATTGGTTATCAATTATGCCAATGACAATTTTATCCTTGACTAATTCTTCGGCGAGTGTTTTAAAATCACAATTCTTTGATTGTTTCAATATTTTATTATAAAACTCGTCAAATGTTTCGCCTTTTTCTTGATACAAGCCATTGTTTCCAGGAGTTTGCAACGTCACCATTTGTTATAATAAAATTTTTAGGAGGCTTGCAATCCGCCATTTTGTCAAAATAATTTATTTTCTGTCAAATTTATTTTCACACAATTTTTGTTATTAAATAACTTATAATTTTAGTGTTTCACTTACTTGTTATGTTCTGCAAATACTTAATCTTGAAGTTACTAGTATTTTTGCCACTTAGACTTGATTAAAGTATTTTAATTTTGATTTTATTCAATCTGACACCATGTAATGAAACGCTATAGTGTGTGGTAAGCGGAACAGTAACTTTATTATTTCTAGGTTATTATATATACATTAATATACAGTGTAACACTGATAACCGTTACAATATCGGGTTTTATACTCTCCATCGTCTGTCTTAAGTGGACCAAAAATGTAGCGTATGATCTTACGCTCAAATATAGATAAATGCGATTCGTAATTTTGTGTAAGGGTCTACGTTTGTGACCCATACATCACAACCGGTCTAATGTTTTGCATTTTTTTTTGTAGTTTTGCATATATTTTTTCAGTTTTGCCCTTCAAATACTTGAGAATCGAACAGAAAAATGTCATTCTTTTAGATCTGTCAAATTTGTTTATCAAAATAAAGGAATTCAATTTTTTAATGTATATTATTATTTTTAAACTATTTTATTTAAGGAAAATTACATCATTAAAAATATGTTTTTTTCTTATTTTGTATACTATATTAATATGTTATACAAGGCAACAATTTTGCATCGTTTCCTGAGAAAAAAGTCAAAAAATGCAGCCCTCAAAATGTTTGAAGCTTGTATTCAAATTGAGAAAAGAAAACGCTAATTTTTTCAGGTCAACATTTTTAAGAGAATCGAACAGAAAAAATGTGACTAAACTTTCCATTTTTGTTTTCGGAGTGCGGTAAAATCGCTACATAACAATTTGTTGTTTTTCTTTTAGAGGCAAAGTTTCCACTATTGATTTTACGGTTTTATAAAAGAAAAACAACAAATTGTTAGAAAAAATGTGACCCGAAAAACAAGTCATATTTTTTTGTAGAATCGAAAACGCTATTGGAAGAGCAAACGTATATATTTTTGACAAACGCAATACAAAACGATATGAATAAATAATCTAGCCAGTTCTTAAAAAATTTCAGTACAAAAAAGTAATAGATTTCATATTCAACAAACGAGAATGAACTCATTCATTTTTTAAAATTAAAAACGACAAAGTTCAGACGCTGTCAATTGGTTGTATTTTTATTTTGTTTTATGTATGGATAATATAATAACAATAATATTTTAACTATAAATTATAATCTTTTAAAACAAGTTTTATAATTAATTTATGACCAACTTTTTAATAATAATTTAAAAAAAATAATAATAATAATTTAAACCAAATATTTTATATTAAATTATTAATTTTAATAAAATGGAAAACAGTGATGAAATTGCTGCTGTGAAAATATCTGTTCGCGTAAGACCATATATCGGAGTACCCCAGGATGAAACTGATAAAGTTATTTATGATTACTCACCTGCCGATAAGATTCTTATTATCGATGATCGACCGTTTGTGTTTGATAATGTTCTCGGTCCTGAAGTTAATCAAGAAGAATTATATGAAGCATTAATACAACCTCTAGTTGTAAAGACAGTGGAAGGATTTCACTGTACTGCGTTTGCATACGGGCAAACAGGAACTGGTAAAACTTATACAATGGGATTACATACAGAAGTAAACCTTTAAAATAATTTTATCTTGTAAACTTAATACTTTATGCAATTTTTAAACTTATTTTAGGTATTGGAAGGCAAAAATGCTGGAATGATATCGAGAGCAGTGGATGATATTTTTGCAAGAATTTTCGCCTTAAATCAAGAAGAGATAGTGACCAATATTTCAGTGTCGTTTATTGAAATTTATAATGAAAAAGTATTTGATTTGTTATCAATAAATTTTAGTGAAGCTGTAAATACTAAAGGTAAGAAGTGCAATGTTAATTTACACATGTATATTTTAAGCTAGATTTTGTGGTTGTTGTTGTTGTAGCGACGTTAATATAGTGCTACTCGTTCGATTCCGTTTCTAAATTCAGAAACTCTGCTACATTCCTTGGGTGATACAGATTTTTGTCAGTCAGGTCTGGCGGTCCTGGTGGTGGGATCCTCTCTAACTTCGGTTTGGAAGAGCTTGCCAGTTTCTCTTATGGCTCTTAGTAAGAATACATTAACAGGATGTTCTTGCATGGGGGAGGCCGACCCATATCCAGGTGGTCTCTATGAGCCATAAGGTGGCTTCCAGTAGTGGTTCTCAAAGCTGCGTTTTGTGTGGTTTGCATTTTTTTCATTAGTTTTTTTTAATTTATAATATTTTCAGGTTGTAAGTTTCCAGGTGGAACTAAAAAAGTTGTAAGCAATCCAAATGAAGCAATCAAAGTTTTAATAGATGGCAATAAAAATCGTCATGTTCGATCAACGAAAATAAATCCATGTAGTTCTCGATCGCATGCTATATTTACAATATATACCGGCATAACTAACAGAAATACAAATACAAAAACATACTCCGCGTTTAACTTAGTTGATTTAGCTGGTTCTGAAGGTGTTCGAAGAACAGGTCACCAAGGTCTAGCAATGGCTGAAGGTGTACATATTAATCAAGGTTTACTTTGTGTGAGTAAAGTCTTGCAAGCTTTATCATCTGGCAGTAAAGTTATACCATATCGTGATAGTGTTTTAAGTACCGTACTACAAGGTATTTTTACTGATTTACTATTTTAATTGTTTGTTTTACAATGTCTATACTTCTTTCCAGATTCACTAAACAGCAATTCATATTTAACTTTACTGGCTTGTGTAAGTCCATCTAAGGTTGACCTAAGTGAAACACTTTCAACTTTAAGGTTTGCACAAAATACTAAGTCTTTGAAAAATCAACCGAAAATTAATGCAATATTAGCGGAAATAAAGGTAAGTTATTTTGTTTGAATATATATTACAATTAACTACGAAGCTATAGTGATTATTATTATAAAAATATGTATAAATAAAACTAAAACGTTCAAGTGTAAATAAAATTCGCTCGTCGACTCCGGCGCCATAAACTAAACTAACAATAAATAATATTTATTAAATAATTCTGTATTTTTACTTCACCACAATTAAAAATTGTGTGAAGTAATGCAATCTATAGAAAAAAAAAATCTTACACACCCCAAATTTTATTTTGTCCTTTGTTTTGGACCATCTTCAATCTAAATAGCCAGAAAAAGATGTGTATCTGGGTAGGTGCTTTGTGGGCTGGTAGGTGTTTGACAGAAACATCTTGGCTAACTCGAATATGGAAGATCTGGATTCATTTCAAAACTGCACAAAATGACGGGGAGTCCCCCGAACACGCGTAAGTCTGAATCTTCATTATCTTCTAATCCTGGCTTTCGATCTTATTGAAACTTGGTAACTAAGGTTTTAGTACTCTTTCCAATATTTCTGCATACCACGTCCGGTTTGTCACTTCCGATTGAAAAGTTGTTTTTTGAATATTTTTCAGGTGTTAATCCCTACTGTAGCCCACAGTTACACATCGATTTTTATGAAACGTTCATAAAAGTGTTCATTCAATATGAGAAAGATTTCATTAGCTTTAGGGGTACAATAGATAAAGGGTTGGAGAGGGAGGGGGGCTGGGGGGGGGGGGGGGGGGGTCAACCATACAACGGGTGATTTTTCACTATCTTTTTTATGTTGTGAGAGCGTGCAACATTTGTTCGTGAATGAATTTTGATGACGCTTTGAAAAAGATGCCAATATGTACGTCAAGAAGATGATTAGTTTTTGAGGGATATTCAACAAAGTGGTGAAGGATCTACCCAGCACCTGTTTTTAAAGCTCAATAAAATCTGTACCAGATAGTCGAATTGGATAAAACGGTGCTTAACCATTTACTACGGTTCACAACAGTTCTGCATTCCAACTTCCGGTTTTCACCTCGAGTAAAAAAAATTTTTTTACAGCCAATAAACAAGTGATTATGATGAAACTAATGCAAAAAGTTTCGATTAGTGTGAGAAAATAATGACCAACTTTTGGAACACAGCGATTAAAGTGGCGCGGAGGTCCACCATACAACAAAGGTCTACCATAATACAAAGTTTGTTTGGAGCATACAGACTTTGTTCATTAATCAATTTTAATGACACTTTGACAAAAGATGAATATTTGAATGACCTAAAACTGAACGATATTAGGATAAGTGGTAGGGGCCTCCCGAGCTCTTGTTTATATGAAAGTTCTATAAAATCAGCTCCTGATAATTGACTTTGATTAAACTTGGTTTATATGCTATATCCCAACTACCGGTTTGTCACTTCCGGTAAAAAACACAACACATTTTATTTAAAAAATATTGGTGACGCTGATTCATAGCTGACTTCACCACAGCTCTGTGGACAAAATGTTCTGGATATATAATGAGCTTATACTCCTCCTCAATTAATGGTTGTTAAGATTTCCTATTGTTATAGATTTCTCGTAATTCTAATATAAAAAACAGGTGCTCCGCTCCGGAGACCCTAACTGTTTTGCACACTGTCACTCAAAATCTTATCAGTTCCTTCTCATATAAATCTCTATATTTTGCTACAGTTTCATCAAAATTAGCTCATTAAAGAAAGCTGTAGTATCCCAAAAGACAAATTCTGTTGTACGAATAGAAAAAGTGAAATAAAATTTTACCGGCAAGTAGAATGCGGAAGTGCTACCAATCATCCTCTAAGCATATTTATCAAGTTTGACCAAATCAATTATCAGGAACTGGTGTTATTGAAGTTTAAATGAAGAATAAACAGGTGTTCAGGAGGCCCTGTACCACTTATTTCAATATCTTCCAAAAAATAATCATTTCTTTGTCATTCAAATATTAATCAAAGTGTCATCAAAATTGATTAATAAATGAAGTCTGTATACTCCATCAAACTTTATAAACAAAGTAAGAAAAGTCAGCAGTTGTACGGTAGACAAAAATCGGTCATTATTTTCACACACTAATTGAAACCTTTTCAAAGGTTTCATCATAATCACTTCGTTATTGTAAGCTGTATGAAGTGTGAATAAAGTCGTTGAAAAAATGCAAAAATGGTAAAAAAAAATTTTTTAACGGAAATAAAAACAGGAAGTTGGAATGCAGAACTGTTGTGCACCATAGTAAATATGCTTACGCACCATGTTTCACTCAATTCGATTATCAACTACAGATGTTATTGAGCTTTCAAAAAACAGGTGCTCGGCAGACCCACCACTTTTTTCAATATCTTTATCATCTTTTTTCGAAAACCCATCAAAATTAGTTCACGAACGAATGTTGTATGCTCCCAACAAACACAAAAATTATAGTGAAAAAGCACCTGTTATATGCAGGACTCTCTCGCCCTATGTCTATTGTACCCCAAAAGGTAATGAAATTTTTCTCATATTGATTGAAACCTACCAACGTTTTATGATCATGATTCGTAACTGTAGACTTTAGTAGGGATAAACACTTTAAAAAAAAATTTAACCGGAAGTTGGTATGCAGGAACCTATAGGTGTTCGGGAGACCCCTTGCCTTTTTCCAATTTTGAAATGAATCCAGATTTTCGAGTTAACCTGGATCATTTTATTCTAAAGTTTCACCAAGATTCTATGATTTTTTTTGTTTCTTTTTTTATTTTAATAAAAACTAAAAATGGTGTTATTTTTTATTGAAATTTTATGTATTATATTATAGACAACTGGCTTTGCGAATAAAACAAATGCGGAGTCAGATTGACTTGTTAACAAAAATTATATAATTGCACTAAACATTTAACATTTTTTTTTATTATCATTTATAACTGACTTGATAATCCATTTGATAATCCCCGATCGAACAAAATGCTCGATGTTTTATTAGCGAGAATTTTCTATCTTTGTTTTTTTAAATATACATTGATCACCCTTACGCCTAATGATTATTCAGAATTTCCATCACATGATCTCAAAATAAAGATCAGGGAAAGATGGAATTTTTAGTGTCATATATAATATCAGCACTATCCACTCGATTGAACATTATCGGCCACTTTAAACAATCTGATTTCGTATAATATCGATAAACTATAATCAGCCGCGTTTGATTTAACAGAAGGAACCTAAACAACTGAAAAATTGTTGTTTTTTCCGTTATTTCAGTCAATAATCATCACAATAACTACTGATCACAAAACTCTTTGAATATAATTTACATAATGTCTCGTGTGCTTGGATGTTTGATCAAATTTATCACTAAAATTCTCTATCTTCTGTTTCTTTTCAATTATATTTTCATCACATGATTTCAATATACAACCTCATTTAAATGAAAAGAAATAAAAACCGACCTTTTAAAAGCAAGAAACAAGTTTGAGTGCAACACTCAAAACATTTTTTGCGAGCTCATACATTTGTATGCAAAGTTTGTTGTGTGGTCATGCAATTCGAATGACACAAAAACACAAAACACACAAAAACTTTCAAAGTAATACATGGGAACATGTTTCAAAAATTTATTGATTGTATTACTCATGAATTTTATACATTTATATCAAGTCTCATAAGCTGATTTCGACTTTAATTTAAATAAGGTTGGAACCGAAATAGAATAACAAATCATTTTATGGAATTTCCTTAGATATTGAAAATTCTTCGTTTTTGAGTTGAACTCGAAATAGGCCGGTCGTTACAACAATTTTCTATGCGTATGATACTTAGTAAAATAACTAAACATATTTTAAATTAAACTTTAAAATTAAACGTCGAAAATACATTGTTATAAGTTTTTAAAATTTATATTTTAATATTGTTGCTTTGGGTATAGTTAAACCATTTCTCAGTGAAATTAAAATATTTTTTAAATAGAACTTTTTTTAATTACAACATATAGTGTGCTAAACTAATAAATTCATTATATCCTTATAGACTAAGAGCCCGCGACGGCCAGACCTTCGTTATTTTATAAAAGCTGAAAGTTTCTCTGCGCATACTCCCTACTCAGGTAGGAACGATTAGCGACATATGAAGTTTGGATCATAGTGGCTTTGGCAGGGAGCAGGTTCCAAAGGGGCCTCCAAAGTTTCGTGAAAGTATAAAAGCTAATTTTTTTATATATTCTTCGGGATAGTATAAGAAGTCACGTCACCCATTGCCAGACACTTACTATCGTGGAAACCCCCTGCCAGACACCCCTAAACTTTAAAGTTTAAGGGTGTCTGGCAGGGTGTTTCCACGAAGGTAAGTGTCTGGCAATGGGTAACGTGACTTCTAATACTATCCCGAAGAATATATAAAAAAATTAGCTTTTATACTTTCACGAAACTTTGGAGGCCCCTTTGGAACCTGCTACCTGCCAAAGCCACTATGATCCAAACTTCATATGTCGCTAATCGTTCCTACCTGAGTAGGGGGTATGCGCAGAGAATCTTTCAGCTTTTATAAAATAACGAAGGTCTGGGCGTCGCGGGCTCACGGTCTATTAGTATGATATAATTTCAAATTATTTTTACAAAAAAATTAAGTAAGAAATTTGCATTTTCTTTTATAAGTTTAATTAAATTAAAAATCCTGCTCTTCTGAATCATCATCAGAATTATCACTGGCATTATTATTTAAGCGAGTAATAAATTTCACATAATGTTGTTGCTCTTTTTAGTGTGAATCAACGCCAAAGTACAGTGGTGAAAGTGAGATTGTGAGGATAGGATTTTGGAATGTCAAAGGAGTGTCCCATGGTATCGAAATGTTCTAACAAGGCGTAGTTGGAGTCATCGGGGCGCTAGAAAACAGATGTACATACTTCTGTATCCTAGTTTTGAGTTGTTGTTTTGTTTGACCAACGTAAACAGCATCGCAATACTTGAGAATTTAGGGGAGTAGAAGACTAAGCGAATTTTAGGAAAGTTTTTGTGGAGTAAAGATGTAAATCGTAATGGTGTGGTCGAAACCGTCGATATAAAATAAGGGCAGGGGATGTAAACAGATCGACAAAGGGAGGAGGAAGAGGGGCGGGCAGAGGATGAAGAAAATGCTTGGTATTTTTTCAGGATTTTGTTCATGATGTGAGGTGGAAAATTGTTGTTTTGGAGATTAGGGAAATGTTTTGAATGTTTTGTGGTATATATTTTATATCACATTTATGCAAATAATTTTAAAACAAATTGTTTAATTAAATTTTCACATAAATATTTACAGAATCTTTTTCTATCGTTCTGTTATAGCTCCACAATTCATTTAACCTAATAATTAATTATTTCAAATTTTTCTCAATAACTTTTGATAAATAATTTAATAACACTCAAAATTTAAACTTAAACAGAAAAGCAAGTTGATAACACTTGTAATTTTTATAGCCTACCATAACACCAAGTGTTTTTGGCATTAAAAAAAATAACCAACGAGAAAACTTGAGAACTATCCTCATTCAAATAATCTCCTCGACTGACTAAAAAATAACATGTCGAAGTACATATATATAAAAAAAATTATGAATCAACAACATATCAAAATGAGACAGCAATCGTTGAAAAAAAATCATTGCAAATAATGACATGGTGAAAGACATAAATAGACGATAAGTTGTATTGATTGTGCTGATTTAAAAGAAAGTTTTCCGGACAAACAAATTTTTACGGGGACGACACCCTCGTAACACGATTTAACAATAAGCGGTCATTTTTAAGCTTGTTGCAAAGTTCATAAGCGGTAGATTTACTTGTCGTTTATTTTTCTGATTATCATTTGATAGGAATTTCCGGCTTGTCTGTCTTCCAAAAAACGTTTTTGTAGGTTCAAAGATAATTTGGGCAATTTTTATCAATAATAATTACAAAAGGCTTTATTTTCTTAACGTTAAACTCACCAAAAAACCACATTGCTAGGAAAATGTAATTATATTGATGAAAATATCGTTGCCTTTAAAAACGTAAGGTTTATTTTGACGCGCAAAAAAATTGTAAATGACACATTCGGAATTCGACATGGAATATTAGTGCTTTGTTACTTCCATGTAATAGAAACAGTTGGAAAATATCAAGCACTTGCAGATTAAATGTCGTTTGTGATCTGTTATAATTTTTCGACAGCGTTTTAATGTTTCGTGCTAGTTACGTAATACACTTCTATAAACATAAATAAAATATTTGTACATTTTCAGTTTCTTTGCAAAAAGTTTTATTTTTATTGTACATTCCCTACAACTAAAAACAAAATGCCCATAAAATTTGTCTGCCCAAAACTATGTAAAAACACTTAAAACAGACTTAAGTCTTAATGCCTCTGAGCCTTGAGACGGTTTCAGCCCTTTCTTATTTTCATATTAAATATCAAATTAATTTGTTCTGCCCCGACGATACTGCATCAAAAGTTTACCTTTATTTCTCCCAGATGTGGTTGCTCTTTGGTTAACAAATTGTCATCATCACAATCATTTGTTTGAATAGATGATAAGCAAAAGTAAGAAAATGAATGACATATTTACATTAAAGTTATCAAAGATAAAAGTATGAATTGGCATTAAAGTCACTATTTGCATATGTACCCTTTCTTTCCGAAAAATTTCAAGTAGTGTTTACAGATTTATTAGGTTAAATATAATAAAGACAAATTTGGGCATATCTTAAAAAATTTATATATTTATTTAGATAAAATTTGATTATTGTTCTTGAAGTATCAGATAAGCTTCAATGTTTTGTAATTTTGATGCAGTTTTACGTCGTTACTACTCTTAAACAAAGGCACTAGATATTTGGAATGGGTATAATCTCTGAAATAAGTGACAACTTTTATTTAACCTTCTTAGATTGTTTTCTGAAAAACTGACTTTTACTTTTATATGATGGTTCTCATTCGCGAGACCATTCTCGAAATTAAAGCAACCTTTTTGTTAGTTTTAAACTGATTTGGACTTTTATACGAATAATTATATTACATTACACCGGAAAAACTCACAAAATATATGAAAACTGAATCTACGACAAACTAATTTATACTTGCAAATCTCTTATCACAATTACTTTGAAATTGTAAAGATACTTATTAATTGACTAACAAATAAAATAATTTAGTTTTACAAAAACAAATCACAAAATTTATACAAACTAAAATTCAAAAAGGTAACATTATTTAATGTTAAATGTTGATCAGGCTAGAAATCCATTAAGATGGTTAGCATCTTCATCTGGTTTTGCTTCTTCATATGTAATATCTCTTATTTGTAATGATTCCGCTGTTTTAATAAACCCTTTCAAATTTTCGTTACTTATGTGCACTTCTAAATACATACATTGAATTATGGCCTTTCATATTGCATATCGAACACCATACATAAAAAATACTGAATGTGAACCATTTGCCATTAACAATTCTTTGAAATAAGGACAACTGGATCTTCATTTTCTCGTAATCTTTTAAATTGATTATTTATGTTTGATTGAAAGTTACTCCATTTAAGATAAAAAATGTCGTCGTCCACCATGGTTTGATTTGTTGTTTGTATTTATTATTTTTGTAAAGTAATTAATCAATGTCAGAATTGAGAAGAAAACATTAATGCAGAACTTTTTCTTTTTATTCACTGTGCTTAACTTAATAATATTTCACAATAAAGCACGATTATAATGTTATAAAAATTGTTATTTAAATAAATAATTACAACTTTAAATGACTTTTTATTGAATTTATTGTAAACAAAAAAAGAAATAATGACAATGATTAAACTGATCCATCTGTTTTAATTTTTATTAATTTACTCAACACTTAACATTTTAAACTAATTTTATATACTGATTTTAAATTTATACTGATTTCTCGATCAAACAAATTTGATCGTTTATATACACAATCTTCCAGATCTTCTGTTTCTTTTTCCAATAAGCAATTCTCCTGTTTTTTCAAATAAAAAAATCATCTATGCAAAACTAGTTTTTTTAATTGAAATTATTTAAATCATCAACAAAAAAATATTTAACTGTACGGTGGTACAAATAAATGTTGACGTTTATTACAATTGAAGAAAATTAATAAAATTATTAGTCATTAATTTCATTGAATTTGAAAACTATTATTTTAGAGTAAAAATTGAAAATTGTCCGTCGTTACAGGTTTATTGACCTAAATAAAATTCACAAAAGAACAAATAAAACAGCCGAACAGATAAATCGATGTTTTGTCATAACGTTTCCGTTGTCTTAAATTCTTAATATAAAGTAAAACATCTTATCTGTTAGACAATTTTAATGAATTTTTTTAAATTTAAATAGCATATTGCGCCCGTCTTTTACGGCTAGGGCCTCCCAATACTATAAATATTAACCTTTCCAAATGTTAGTGCAAATAGAAATGATCTTCGTGTGTTTTATTTTATTTATTTGTTTTTTTTTTTGTAACCGGCTATGAATAATTTAACATGGCTCTACCTTACACCATGCAAAAAATGTCTTCCTAATTAATATTAGTAGAATGGCTACTATACGTACACATAACACAGTAAAGTTGTCGATATATACCTACAAAACGGCACATGTAATATTATAACAGTGTACTCAGTAATGCGAATCTGTTTGTTTTAGTTTCAATTATAATAAAAAAGAAAATCTCTGCTACTGTTTTGTATCTTTATTTTATGAAAAATATTATGTCTAAGCAGTTTTTCAATCCAACTAACCATACATACAATATTTTTTGTTATCCGTAATTATATGTAACCTAAATTTACCATATCTTGTATAACACCTTTCATTCTTTCTTTAAAACTATCTGTAGAGCCGATTTGGTTCACATCTGTATAATCTGTTTTGCCATCCCTCATTTTCTCAGCAATTTCATCTAAATCCGGTACAGTATCCGAGGCGGCAGTAAACACGGGTAAAGTCAAAATCGCCATTACCATACCAATTCCTCCAAACTTTTGTAATTGGGTTTGAAAGGCTGACCGTGAGAACATTTTGTCCGGATCACTTCCTAACCTATTAAGGAAAAATAAAATGTTGAGGTTTATTTGATTAAAGATAAGAAGAATCTTTTAATACCTTCTCAAAAACGTTGACAGAGATTCGTGGTATATGTTCAAAAGATCATCATAATGGTTATCTCTTAACGATTTATGTGTACATGTAAATAAATAATAAACCAAGTCAGTTATTGGTGAACAATATCTTGAAAGTTGCCAATCTAAGAGTCGGAGTTGAACCGGTATCCCATTCTAAACAAAACACAGAAAAACAAATTGTTTTATTAAACGTTTTTTTTGGTTATGGTCATAAAATTTTACTTTATTTTTATACATCAAATTATTATTCCAACAATCACCATGGTTAAAAACTGAATATGGCTCTGCTGCATCAGCATCGTTATATGCATTCAATCTATCGAACAGTGATATTTCTAAAAACTTATTAAATTTATCTTTGAAATACTTGTCTTTATCATCATCAAGTGTTTTGACAGCTAAGTCAGCAAGATGAAACAAATATTTTGCTACCTCTTCATTGTCACCTATATTGATATATGCTAAATTCTTGTATGGTTCGATTTTCTCATTAGCTTGATCCTTCAAGGCAAAAGAAAGTGCGTGTAATTTTCCTAATGCTTCCATAACTAATTTTGCATGTTCGTAAGTTGGTGAGAGATGTCGATCAAACATTTCAAATCCATCAGCTTTAAGGTCATTAAAAATAAGCGCTTCTTCGTTTTCTATTGAAATACTTTTATAACATTTTACATTTTCATGAAAACCATCACTTGAAGATGGATCGATACGTTTTGATTGTTGAAATCTTTCAAATAACGGTAGTATTTCATTATAAACCAATGTTTCTCTGGCAAATACTTCACCACTCTTAAACTGATCTCTTCTTGCTACTGAAGATGGTGGTACTTTCAATATAAGACTTAAATTATTACACTCGCAGTCATCTTTCTCTTTCGTAGGATCAAGAGAATCGCTTCGTTTTGCTTGAATTCGGTGAACTATTCCTAAATAATTATCTCCTCTATTTGATCCAGCTTCAATTGTTGTTGTGTATTCATCTGTCTTAAATTCTGCTTTAATGATTGTTTTTAGTGCTTGTTTATAGGTTGGTGATAGGTCTTGAGAATCATCTACGGATGAGAGTCTTGTAAATGAGACTGTTTCTTTTGCTAGTTTTAATGATAGATTGGCAGTTTCGTTTATTAAATCCATTCTAAAAATGTTGAAATAAATTTATTTTAAAATCGTTTTGATCAAAATGTAATTTAATTTAATAATAATTTTTTTCTCAATTGACAGAAAATGTCACTAGACACATTTTGACGTGTCTATGATTTATAATTCGTATACTAAATGCTACTCTGTGATACATATGATTGAATAAAATAATTATAATCGTATGCGAAATTCAGACACCCAGACAAAAACGATATCTGAAAGAATTTTATGCTAAAAAATGTTCAAAGAATAAGAAATGGCAAAATAATGAACTCGTTGAGATATTCTAAAAAAAATAAAAATCAAATTACACGTGAAACAATAATAACGGAATAACGGATACCAAATTGAGAGATATAGCACTTTTTGGAGAAATTTGTAACAATACATTGGTGACAGCGGTGGGATAGTATTTAAAATTAAAGGGTGGGGTAGTATTTAAACAACACTGTCGCAATGTTTCGGATTTCTTTGTTTTAATAATATCGCCACCAACCGAGCTCGGATTCATATCCACTAAACATACTCTTTTCTCCCTTTTACTTTTACTTATCATTCGGTTAGTGGAAAAAGACAAACTATTGAGATTCTGCTGTGTCATTATAACACAAAAGTGAGGGACTTCTTTATCCCTACGGCGTATAAATGGATTGATTTTCGGAATGAGTCGTGTTAGGTGGTTTCAAGATAAAAGTTTAAACAAGCCTCCAACAACATCTCAGAACGCATGTTGTAGTCGGATGCAGATCTTAAAGATTTGTATGTGTTGTGACATATTTTGTAAATCATGTCACACAACACTTTTAATAGAACATATCGTGGGTTTAATACTATAACTAGATATCTTATAAAGCGTTGTTGTGAAAAATTAATTTATGTATTAATTTTTACGCTTTTATTTAAAATTACCGCTAATTGTGTAGTAAATTGACGAAAATCGATAAGAACCGATCCCATCGCCTGAAGGGATCGGTTTTTGTCGATTTGTAAATTTTGTTTTTAATTTTTGATCTACGTGTGTGACAAGCCCGCGTACTCTAGCCTCTGCTACTTACATTGAGGTAACGTGACATTTCACGTTAACTCACTGATTAAAGCAGTGAGATATCGGCTAAGGCTAGCCAAGTGATGTCTTTGGGGTGCTGGAAGATGATCTTTATTCAGTCGACGTTTTATGTTTTAATTATTCGGGTCAGGTTCAAAATTTTACTTTTTACACGTAAAAGCAACAACAACATAGCCCATATATTTACCGAGTTCAAGTTTTGTAGCCTGTCTAAATTTTAGTTACACAAATTTGCAAGAGATGGCGCATACATAGTTTTTCTATATTTTCAATATTTTTCGAGAGCAATTTGTTTTTGTACTATCAGACCTTATTAACACTGTAAATTGATATTTTTATGATGAAAATATAGCAATATGCTATTTTGTTTCATGTTGACCTTCATGTTTATCAAATAAAATGCAATTTACAAATGCAATAAATAAGTAATTCTCATGCCATATGATTTTGACATTTAAAAAAGTCAGTGCAGTTTAACTATACCCACAATATGATTAATATGATGCAACAGATAGTCCTGAATTCAAATTTAAAACTATATGCTGAAAATACAAATATAGTTAGTAACAATGAAGAAATAAACTTAAGCTTTTGATTAACAGAGTCTTGGCATCAATCAAAAATTCACATTTGTTAGTAAGCGATTGATTATTGATGTTATAAAAGTAGTCAACAGATTAAACATTGAAACAATAATGGGACGTTACACTAATATAGAAGGTATATAAAAAGTCAGCCATAAACATTGAACGCGTCTGCGAGCACAGATAAATCGAAGAAATATACATAGAAGAGTCGACATTGTGAGCAGTCTCAATCAATGAAATTAACAGAAAGTCCTTAGTTGGGATTGTCTTGCAACTGAAAATTCGTTTAACAAGGCCTATACACGGGCAGACCAATAAGAAAAAACATAAGCAGAATGCCGTGAGACAACATAATCTGAAACGAAACGCGATTTCGGACATGGACTTAAAATGCGATGCTAACTACCATGAAGAGAAGGAGAATGACATATCTAATTCTGTCGAAACTTAAAAGAGATTCATTCTATTGAAGAGCAGAATTAGATCATGTTCGGGTGTAAAACTTATAATAGCTGTAAAAACACGACATATTTGACCGTGTCTTCTGTATTAAACATGAAATTAAAGTAAATTTGAATAAAATGTTCATTTAACTAATTCTATAGTTCGATATTTTTAGAATGGATGAGAATATTATCTAAGAAGATATCTTTATATAATGTAATACAGTTTTATATGGAACGCGATAATGTTTAAAGCGATAAAATATGCGGTTGTATACGAAATGCGAAATAGTAGAAATAGTAGAAATCAAATAACTGTTTTGATCAAATATTATTTATTTATTTATTTATTCAATGTAGTTTCACATAAAGAATTCCTTTTTAAACCTAGGTTTATCGTGAACAGATTAATTAAGATTTCTAATATTATTAATTCATTGATTAATGATTATTGAAAAGAAATAGATATAAATAATTGTGAAAATAAGTAATTATTCAAAAGTTTACAAAATCAATCCGGTGACATTAATGAACTGCTTTCTTTAATAAATAACAATTTGAGTTCAATAAGCCTAAACTTATTGATTATCACTTCTGTGCCATGACCCTCAACATGAGGAGACATGAAGCAAGCATTTCCTCTTGAAATCATAAGTCGATTCAAGAATTCTAATGCCTGCATCAAAATTATTCCACAATCTAATACTCTCAACAAAGAAAGATGATCTAAATTGTGCAGAAAGGCAGCTGTTTGGAAGTTTCAGTAACTTATTTCGATGATATTTTGGAAAAATGAGAAGTTCATAAAGATAGTCTGGACATTTATATTTTATTAAATTATGCAAAAATAGACAAATACGATATTTAACATAATTTTCAAGAGAACAATTTTGGATTTAAAAAGAAAAAGTAGAAATTGAACTAAATCTGTTTTGATTAAATATATACCTTGCGCAGTTATTAAATGTTACGTTTAGTAGATCCCAACTTTTTCTTGAACAATTCTGAAAAATATTGGAGCAATATAGTATTTTTGGTATTATTAAAGTTCTAACAAACTTCAAACGTAAATTAACAGGTGTAAAACTAACGGATTGATAAAGCATTCCTAAACAACTGTTAACTTCTTCACAAATTTTAATAACATGACCATCAAAAGTGAGATCATAATTAAGAATTAAACCTAATGATTTTGTTTTTTCAATATAATTAATGACATTACCATCAAATAAAATGGGAGGAGGATTATTAATTTTCTTTCTGCTAATAATCATAGCATGTGATTTTAATGGGTTAACAGAAACATGATTCAAACTTGCCCAATCAGAAATAGAAGAGAAACATTCATTTTATCAACACATAAATTAAATTGGTCAAATTGAAAAGAACAATAAGTTTTGAAAAAAACGTAAACACTTGAATTGAATTGTTAATTCCAGTTCTTCACACATTTCTGAAATCAGTTGGTTCACATCCGAATATATTAATCTCAGTTCGTATATTACTCTCTTCTCTGTTAATTTTGTTACAACTATGTATGTACATACTAAATAATTTCCTCCTCAAATTTAATTTTCAAATAAAATCTATTTTATATCTTAATTATTCTAATTATTATTATTCTTTTTTATCATTCTAATTTATTGCCTACTTTCAAACTATCAAATTTTATTATACCTAAACGAAACTCACAAACTTTTAATTTCATTCAAATTTTTAAGTGCGTTTCACTATTACTTCTTCACTATACATGTTATTATAACCAAATACACTTGTGTTTACAAAATGCCCGCCACATTATTTGGTCATATCATTTAGTTTAGGCAATATATACAACGGACCATTTATAATTAATTTTTTTTAAATTCACTGCTTAAAACTATAACAACAAATTTTGTTGGTTTATCAACAAATATGTTGTAATAGGGATCACAATATGTGTGACACAACAAATCATAAAAACTTTCAAAACCTAACTCACAAAATAACAAGCGATCTGAGTTTCTAATGAACTCTTTTCAAAGGTTTATGGGTTACAGGTACACAACACTTTCTGGTAAAAAATCTATAAAATGTGTGATTAATAATTATACTCTAGTAATATTGGCCTTGCAGCAATACATGACTAATTTTTTTTAAATAAAATAATCAACTCTTATGTAACGTCAATTGAGAATTGAGTTCTATTTATCTTAGTTGGTTACTTGTGCATACATTATATATATTTAATTAAATTTGTTAGCAAAAAATTTGTAGTTACGTTTTAAATTTCCACTTTTTATTAGAATTTTATTAAATTTTCGTAATAAAATTATTCAAAATAATTTTTTAAAAACAGATATCAAAACTCTAACTTTACTTTTGCTTGTTCGCGTAATTATCTTTAAAAAAACCTTCACTTAATTTGTTTAACAAAATCTTTGAGTGAATGATGACTCTGTTTTATCTAACTTAGCTTTTATAAGATATAAAAGCATGAAAATGTTTATCTAGAACTTCTTGACTTGCGAAAATTTTTTGAATTAAACTAACAACATAAATTTAAATATTATAAATTACGCTACATCATGTACTAAACAACTATAGTGGTTTGATATGATCATATGTAATTGGGTTAAAATATAATGTTGACTATGTTAATTAAATTGACTATATACTTCTGGGACCCTATTATGAAAAGAATATGTATCGCATTTTGGTATTACGATGTCTTATTTTCGAAAAAATGCAAACAATGCGCAAGCAACATATCGTATGAGGTTTGGTAGACCGTGAAGGTCTACTAGTTGGTCGCGCACGCAACACGTACATTCACCCGCCGCTAGTTTAAGCTGGCGTGAATTATGGTGACCAACCTCTACACAGAAGAAAATTTATTACAAAAACAACCGAAACTCGTGCATAAACACCACCCAGTTTCGTTAGGAGGTTACTCTGTTGGGCCACAACCCTCCCTAAAATATATTTAATAGCCCCACATCACTCTAATATTATACAGGTAAGATAAAGATATAAACAAGTAAAAAAAAATAAAAAAATGAAGTGCGTAATCTTTACATGCTGTTGAAGTGAAACTTCTTTGGCTACTGTGGCAGGTGTTACTAAAAATATTAAATATAAAATAAATATGTCATATTGAAATTTAGAGTAGTATTTCTTTATAATATAATTTACAACAATGTGTAATAAAAAGCCATATTTACATAATGTTTTACAAAGTCTTACAAAGTATTACAAATTAAATTTCACGATGAATGCATGTCCACTTAATTCAACAACAAGATTTGGTACAACAATTGATGCAGTTTTTCAAGAAATTTAGCAAATTTGCAAAGTAAAGTTTAGGTTTCTCACTTTAGTTATCATAAACCTCTAATTTCATATATCAACTATGATAATAATTGAACTGACTTTGTAATACATTATGTTAATTTTAATATTGCTTTTTATTACACATGTTGTAAATTATATTATCAAGAAATGCTACTCTAAATTGCAATATGACATATTTATTTTATACTTAATCTTTTTAGTAATACCTGCCACAGTAGCCAAAGAAATCTACTTCAACCGCGTGCAATGATTACACCCACTAATTTTTTTATTTAACAAAACAAATTTAATCAACATAAATATTTTTATTTAAAAATAAACTTTATAAAAATAACGGCATATTTCCAGTCATAGAAAATTATATACGACCACCTCGACACTATAGCAATAAAAGACAACTCAAACTATCGAAACACATTAAGATATTTTGACGAAAACGGCTAAAATACATAAAAATACGAGTTTTTCTAGTTTTCTGAAAAACGTTATTTTTCACATCATAGAAAATTATGGGACCCTCTCGAAAACAACCCAAATAGAATACAATTTCAATCATCCAAATCGAACGAGCCGTTTTTAAGAAATCGGTCAACATACATAAAAAAACCCACAATGCAAGACAGAACCTCCTCTTTTTGAAGTCGGTTAAAAAACTAAAACAAAACAAAATATAAATTTAAAAAATAACGAAACTCAATAATTAAGTATCTAAAACCAACACATCCAACTCATATAATATTTAAAACGAGACTGAATAAAAAATACACATAATCGAATTGTATCGTATACTTGCCGAGCATAATATTCGTTTACGTTTTTATTTCATTGTTGTTTGAATTACTTCTTTATTTTATTTATTTATTTTTTCTTTTTGAAAATGTTACTTCCGTTCAAAAAAAGTTTGAGTTACTTGCCATATCGCGCATAAAAAAGTTTTACTTCCATAACTACTTCCCTGCCTAAGTGGTCATCTGAATATACAGTACAGTAATAGTTAGTTGATATCGGTGACATCCCCACTTATATAGTCACTTACTTCTTTAGTTGGTAAAATTGGATCCTCTAAATCCTCGGTTAATTGCAATGTAAAATCATCCTTTGTGTTATCATCCATATACTCTCCAGACATCATAATTTTTATCACACGCCACGAATTTCGTTGTAAATAATGCGAAAACCAACGTATAACACACATATGTATTTGGTATAATTCGTATTGCATGAAGGGCTATTACCAAGTAACTTATATTAATTTTTCTTTGAATTTTGCCGTCTGTGCAATCAGCTTCCAATCATCTCGTTCCATGACCAGCTGACCCCAGTTTTGACATCCTATATCACGAAGGTCTTGGATGATGTCATCACGCCAGCGTTGTCTAGGTCTTCCTCTTCGACGAACACCAGCTGGTTGTTGTTGGACGCTTTTTTTATCGTTCTATCCAATTGAGCCCTTTCTACATGACCAAACCATCTAATCCGGTTGGATTTAATGAATCCGATTTCATCGCAGCCTTCAAGAAGCTGTCTGATTTCATGATTCATTCGGATTCTATACTGATTTTCAGCATCTTTGCATGCACCATAAATTGTTCGTATGACCTTCCTCTCGAATGTTGATAAAATTCTACAATCGGAGGAAGTCAATGTCCAGCTTTCACTTCCAAATGTAAGCACAGGTCGGATTAATGCTTTGTAAAGTGTGAGTTTACACGACCGCGAAAGATGTTTTGATCACAGAAGTTTTGAGTATGCGTAGAAAACTCTATGCGGCAGAGACACGCGCTTTGATATCTGCCTGCATGTCATTTGACGATGTTATTACAGACCCGATGTATTTGAAGTTTTCCACGCGTTCCATTTCATAGTCGCCCATGATAGATTCGGCGGACGGGATGAGTCGAGCAAGTACGAGATTAGCTAGTATTTTATATGCAGTGTTCAACAGTGCGATGCCACGATAATTCGCACACAACCGGTTGTAAAATAGAAAGAGTAAAAGAATACAAATATCTTGGTGTCGTAATAGATGATCAACTAAACTTTAATGCACATCTTGAATATATAACCAAAAAAATGAACATGAAATTAGGATTATTTAAAAGAATTAAGAACAAACTTCCAAGAGATAGTAATAGTATCGTAGCTCGTGCATGAAAATCAATCAGCAATCATGCCAGAGCAGCAATGTTCCTTTCTGCTCAAAGTATACATACTATTTTTTTAACGACTGCTGGCAAATACGATTAAAGTTGCCAAGGAGGCATTTATTCGTTTAAAAGACGTATCAGACGAAGTTAAAATTTTAAATTAATAAATTGAAAAAGCTTACCTATTATTTATCAATTGGTGTAAGAACAAAAAAACAGGAAATTTTTATTCTGAAGATGTGTTTTTAGCATATTTTGGTGAACTATCGATAAAAAACTCTTCAGCAATGTGGTCAAATTATTCAATGTTAAAATCAACATTCATCGTTAAAGAAAATTTGGATATTAGTAAATATAAAAGATTAATGCCGTTTTTAAAAAGAAGTCATAGAGCCAAAAAATCAAAAGTGTTTTGGAGAAAAGAAATTAATAAATTTTAATACACCTATCCCCCGCTTTACACGGCACTCATTTAACACGTTTTCGACTTTACACGGTTTTTGAAATCAAAATTTCCAAAAAAAAAAGACAAATTTTGGTATTGCACGCACTTATATCTATTTTATTTTAATTAAACCTTCTGGTATACCAATTATGATCATATATATACAGGTTGTAATTAAAACAAGAAAACAAAAAACGCCTTTGAGTGTTCAAAGCAAAATTTTGTAAATACATGTTGATGTAAATCAGCAAAGGGATGTAAGAGATTATTTCTATATGTAAATCAGTTGATTTTAAGCAATAGATCGTTATTAGCTAGATACAAAATGCGTAGGTGTATGAATGGTCATAGTTAATTTGTAAGTAAATAATTATATTTGTTGACATACGAGTTAACGTGAGATATTATACAACACTGGCAATAGCAGTGAGATCTTATTCTATCTTATAATGAAATATTGGAGTTGTCATATTTTATTAAATTATTTGATTTATTGTTTAGTTATCAATTCAAAAAATTTTGAAGAACACAAACAATAAAAATCAGCGTCCATCAACATCGTTGAACGCATGTTGTTGCGGTGAGCTTGATGTTAAAAGCTTTTATTTGTTGTTTTGATACATTTGTAATTCCTACTACACAACACATTTTATTTAAAAAAAAATAAAAACAATAGAAAATAAATTAATGATATGGCTTGAAGATCAATATCAAAGACGTATTCCAATTGGTACCAATATCATAACTAGTAAGACTTTAAAATTTTTAGAATGTGAAACAGTTGCCATCTACTTAAATAGATCTACTCTATCTATTCAAATAAAATGCCTTTTAAGTTTTTTTGCAAGTCATGGTTGGTTCGAAATATTTAAACACGGGCATTTTTTGCAAAAATTTCAAATTAAAAATCGCATTTACTGATTTAGATACAGCACAACAGTATGTACCCACTAAAATTGACTGAAATTAATTCCGGTACATCTTACTGCCTGCAGCCAAATCTGTAACTGTGAAGCGGTGAAGCGTTAAAAATTCCATCGTTTTTGTTCATTTAAAAACTTATCACTTCACCGCTTCACAATTACAGACTTTGGCTGCTGATCAGGTTTTCAATACTAAAGAGTGATTAGGCTTAGGTGGCACAGCGTCCAGGAATAAACAAATCTTTCCATTTATTGGAATGGCAATACAAAAGCTTGGGTTCAAGCCACATTGTTCATTGATTTTTCTCATAACTCTTACGTACCAGAAGTAAAATATTATTTAATCAAAACAATATTTAAGGTTCTTCTTTTACTGGACAATGCTCCATGTCACCCTCAAGATTTGCAGCTTACAAATAGATAAATTGTATTTCTACCCAAAATTAAAACTTCTTTATTGCAACCATTATACCAGAAGATTATAAATAATATTTCTTTGGTATTTTTTGTATTAAATTTCTAGATGTGTGAATTCATAGGATAAGAGAAGATTTCGTCAACATCTAAGTCAACATTCTAATCAACATCCTAAGTCACGAGTGTAAAGTCATTATTGATTGTTGCCAATCGATGCGAAACTTAATATCTGACGTAAAGTCAATATGTTGTTATATTTTTGGTTAGGAAATATAGACAACTTTAGGGGAATTTTTAATTTCGGATTGGCTTTTTGTGAACAATTAAGCTTAAGTACGTATTGGAAATCACTTGAATTTTGCAATTCGAAATAACTTTTCATTTTCTCTAAAATTCCTTTAGAAAAAATGCAACTACATACTTTCAACAACATGATACGAATATTGAACTAGCTCTCCGATTTCTGCGAACTGTCAACGAATTTTTAAGTCAATATGAAGATGTTTGCAAGGTTTAGCTAAAAAGAAGGCACAATTATTAATTACAGATTTAACTTCCAAGTCGCGCCGAACTGAATCAAGTTAAGTTAGGTTTCGTTTAGGTCAACATGCTAGTATGTGCATGCATAATTACTTTTTATTTTTCTGTGAATTTCTTATTGGTTATGTTACATGTTTTTTTTTGAAAATCAATTTAACTGTTATGTCGATATCTTATGTGATTAAACTGGTAATTTTGTATTTTACCGAATCTGTTTGTCGCCCAAGAAATGACCAAAAACCCACGTTTTTCGTTTAACACGGTTTTCCATACAAAATTTATATTTTCGATTAACACGTATTTATCAGGAACGTATCTACCGTGTAAAACGGGGGATAGGTGTATTATGTCTTTGTCCATTATGTCTTTTGTTTTACTTGTGATTTTACTTTTCGCTTAAAAGCAAAATAAAAAATGCTCGCTAAACAGCAAAAGCCAACTTTCTCTTTTAACCTGACAGATAGAAAACATTATTTTCTATGACAGTCGTTGATGAAGTAAAAAGTATGAAAAAAGTATGAAAAGTATGTTGATATTTATCATTTTAAACTGTTTGAAGTTGAAACTGTAACTTTAAAAGAAACTCAGCAAATAAAACTGAAATAAAAATTATGATTGCGTTGTGATTCGTCGGATTCGTAGTTCGTCGCATTTGGTGTTATCTTGATAACTGGGCTGAAGTCTGTCGATGCTAACTTTGGTTATTCTTTGAACCTTTAAAATATAGTGAAGCTCAAATTGTGATCTTCGATCGATCACAATCAAATAAACAGCAGTGGCTACAATTGTATCCGTTGTTACTGAAATCGTGATTGCTTCGGACATCTTTTAGAGTTACAGAATGCCGTCGATTAGAGTTACACAATACCGTTGTCCTTCAGATGGTCCAATAATATCTAAATCAACTTCGTAAAATCGTTCCGAAGTTAAAGGATAATTAGATAGGGGGAATCGAGTGTGTCGTGAAATTTTCGTTCTCGACACTGTAAACAGCTTCGAGTCATTTCCCGGAATCTCTTTATTGACGGCTAGGGGATAGGCTAGGCTACCACGGGATCAGTAGGAGAATTAATGCCTGGATGCGATATGTTGTGCAACTGCACGAAAACGTTTTGCCGGAACTATGTATTTTGGAATAAATGAATGTTGTTTCCCGTTGTTTAAATGTCGCCAGTTGTTCCTTCAACTCTAATTCGATAGCTTTAGTCTCGGCTATTGCCGAATAATCTATGCTCTTAGTTATTTGAATTTTATCAAACATTTCAAAAATATGTCGTATGTAAGTGGTAAACTGGCTGCTAAAGTCCAGGCGATGAAACTGTATAAAGATAGCATTGTCTAACTTTTGTGACAAGTAGTTAATTAATGTTTTATGATCGGTGATCGGTGAAATGGATAGAAATTCGACCTTCTAGAAAATAACAAGTGTTTGATGACTAAATAAGTTTTACTGTTTTGGTTAGTCTTACCGAAAAGAACCTGAGAGGGTGCCAAACATCGGCAACCAATTGTTGAACGACAGCGCCAACTGCTTTGTCGGAATTATCGACCAAAATAGCTAGTTGGGCTTCGATAGAAGGATTTACATCGTTTAGCTATTTTTTCCTATTTGCAAAAGCTTGAAATGAGGATGCCGACCAAATAATAGGTCGCTTGTCACTCTTTTTTTAGCCTTTTAAAAATCGTTTCAAATTGCTTGATCTCTGCAGCGTGTGGAATAAAACGTTGTTAAAAGTTAATCATTCCAGAAGAATCAAAGAAAATCTTTGACCATTTGAGCTTGGCAATTAAAAATCACGTTAATTTGTTCTTGGGTTGGTCTAATATCTATTGAGTTTTTGAAAAATGATGTTAAAGTGTTCTATGTGAACCACAACCAGGTTTCGAGTCATCAGAATGTATGAAATAAAATCTACCTATAAAATTAATCTTGAATTTTAAACATTCTTACGATTAGACTGAGCTTTGTAAAGTGGACATTCAAAATATTTTCTGGTTTTTGATACTTTCTCCATTGTAAAAGAAACTTTGAACAGATTTAAAATCTTCGAGACATGTAATTAACACTGTTTGCCGTTGGAACATGATGTAAATTTCAGATTGACATTATGTTATTTTTCTAGACATTTAATAAATTTTACGCAATTATTGAATATAGAGGAGCATGATCTAAATTCACCAATTTTTTTCAATAAATAGTTTTACCCAAAAGCACATTTGTATACATGATTTTGAAGTCATGACATGAATATGAGAAATTTTGGTTTATTCGTTTTATGAGAAACACACACACAAGTGATGAACATGCAAAATTTGTTCTCGAAGCAAAAGCAACCGTTTATCGCAACCCAAAAGTGGAACCATCAATTATTCCAACCATCAACATTAACAATTAGTATAATTTGTTAAATATGGAACATGATCCGGAACTTGACTGATGTTTTTTGTGATGCAAAATGCATTTTTGTTTTCATCTTGATTAATTCAATCATTTGTAAATTTTGGCACAATCCGTTATACAAGGGATACGGGAAGTTTTTAAGGCTGAACGAACATTTTATTGCTGCTCCAAAACAAATGAAATTATATATTTCGCTTAAATTTTGCCAGTATTGACCATGGATCTCAACACCAGGTTTTATAAAGTAAACATTCGGATTATTAAATCTAAATCACTACTTCGTAGTACAGCTACAATTTAAACAAGCATTTTTAAATTTAAGTTCACTTTTATTCCTCTTACATATTATTTGATTCTGTAAGTGGACCTGTTTACAATCAGGTCCGCCATACCATCTTACTGCCGTCCCGTAGATAGGAGTTTACCTAAAATAATCACCTTATTTTAGTAATCTTAAGAATGTGTTTAAGTTTTCCGATTAGGAAAACTGATTTAGCTCGGTTGGGCTATGATCATGAGTGTAACGCTTTTGCCCAATCAATCACTGATTGGGATAGACGAATCAGAGCCTGATCAAGCTCGCTAAATAAAATTAAATAGGGCAAATCCTATTAAGTCATTTTGTATCAGGCCCTGATCAGATTGCCCAACTAGGGGTCAAATACGAAAAACCAAATATAGCCGATTGCCCTAAAACGGCATGTCCTTTCTATTCCTGATCACGCCCTGACTTTATTCAGGCTTTCCCTAACTAATTGCTCGGGTTGATTTACTTGAGCTAACGAGCAATATTTCATTTTCTGAAAATTAAAAACTAAACCAAAAAATAATTACTTCATTTGATTTCATCCCAGGATCCCGGGTATCCCGCTAATTTTTGTTAACATGTTTTGTACTTTTTCCAAAGATATTAAAAGTTTTCTCACTCGAAAATCGAGTAGTTTTTAATTCTTTTCCCTCTGTAGTATTTCGTTCAAAATTAGGAAAATGTTTTTTTTGACACATATGGTATCATGGTTTTTTTGTATGGTTTTTTTGACACATATAAACACAACAAATCAAAACCAATCAAACTTAAAATAGGTAGATTTTTCTGAGAAATCTACCTAAAACTTGCGCTTCATTTCTCTTCATTTATGTTTAATGGTTCTCTTGGACGGATGGTTCAATGGACGTTTCGTCACGAAAATTCGGACAAAATTGAGTGATGGCGCCATTGATAACCTAGTTTTTTAAAAAATTGTTTAAAAATTAATATTATGAAATTATTTTTGTTTTCTTTTTATGTATTCTTTTTTATTTAATTTTTGAAATTTTTCTAATTAAAAATAATGGAAATTTAAAAATCAATAGCGGATTTTTTGTGCTGTTTTAATTTTACACATTTTTCTACTACCCAATTCGAAAAATCTAGCTTTTTAGCGTTTCCTGGGATTTCCCGGGATCCCGGGAATTTAATATTTTTTGTCCCGGGTTCCCGGGATTTGAATATCTACGGGAAATAAGAAACTCTAATATATGTATGTAAAGTTATATTAAATATGCTAATTCATTCTAACTTGACTTAAAATATGAATTTTTTCTTCAATTGTCTATTAAAATCTTCTAATAGCTTATATTTTTTTAAACTTTGAATGAGTTATATAATTTTTTTTATTACTTTAATGTTAAAAGAAACAACATAATCTAAAATTTAATCTTTTATTTATTTGCTTTTCAAAATATGCTGAATCAATATAATAACACAAATTCAAACGTAACAAATTTTGCTAAATCATATAGTAAGCAATGGAAAATTGCGAGTTTAATGCTAAGTACTAAAGCGAGTTGATAAGTTTATAAGCATAGCAAATACATAGACTGCGACTCGCCAGCACTACGTAGTACGTAGCACAATTAATAAATATTTAACGTTTGCTTGATTTAATGAGTAACAGTAATAACAAAGCAAAAATTGTTCAAGCTTCCCCTTCATTTAACTTCATCGCACTCGTATTTGATTTAAAATGCTGTGTGAATTTGATGCCCTTGCAATAATAATTGTGGCTGCAAATTATGACTTCGATAGCTTTATTCGATGCTAAATTTTGATCGATTCGATTAAACATCTAGCTAGATTATAAAAATCTACTGCCGAATCTTTTAATTTCAGCTGGCTTAATCTCAATATATGCATGTTAATATCATACTCTTTTTGAAATAAAATTTGTATAAAAATGGCAAAAACAGATTTTTAAAAAAATTTGCAGAAACACAACCAAAATTGGGTTTCCAATAATCCAGCTAGTGAAATACACACTAACAGTAGCTTTAATATATCACCTTGGCTAGAGATATCTTATTGCTTTATTTAGTAGGACCATGTAACTAACAGGGACCAAATGTAGCTAACAGCGACCAAATTAGGAGGGTTTGTCACACCCGTAGATCAAAAAGGTATGTGTTTTTCGATCGTATTTTCACGAAATCGGTATACATAATTTGCCGCCTGCAAACGCCCATACAGAAAAAGCTTTAGGGTGGGGTTCAAAGTATTAAAACATTTTAATGAAACAAAATTTATTTTGAAAAATGATCAGGTAATTGTTCAGAATAGGCAATGTCTGAAGCCGTAATTGGACTGGATGGGGAGCTGTGGATAATAGCTGTGCGGCTCGTAGATGTGTCGAAAGTTTGTTGCTCCATACATGTGTCAGACTCTTGCCAGTAACAGTGATTCAGCCTATTAATAAAAGCTTTGACATGTATGCCCTTAATGTGAATGTTGAACGTTTTATCAGATCGACTGAGTGCTCAGAAACTTGAAAATAGAGACTGCGTTATTTGCATGTTTTGTTAGTGGGGTGGTCTTAGTTCGTTAAAGTGATCTTTCAAGATTTACACATAGTCGGATTGGCATCCAATCTCTTGCAATTCTCGAAAAACTTTCCATTTAGGCATAATGTTTTAGGCGTAAGACGAAGACCAAATCACACTGATGAGAGGATACGGGCTCAATCCGGTCGATGGTAGTACATTACATTACTGCTTTGCTGATTTGAACGTGCGATGCCAACGCTTAATAGAACCATTCGTTTTGGGATTTTAGCTAGTTCTTCTCTTCTTTTCACACTTTAACAATCTAGATAGCTCCGCAAATATTTCCGATTCGAATTGAGTTCCTTATGCGGTCACAATTGATTTTGGAACACCAAATCATTCGATCCAACCAGAATATAATTGCAGAAGCAACAGTTTCGGCTTTAATATTTGGTATCGAAATGGCTTACGGCCAACGGGAATATCTATCGATAATCGTCACACAAAATCGTTGATTTTCAGATATTGGTGATGGTCCGACAATATCGAGATGGATTTCGGATAAAATTTGAAATACGAGAGGGGCATACCCAAAAGGAATTTCGGTATGACAAAATATTTTTGCTTTTTAGAAAGCCAGGTATTTTTGAGCCGTTTGTCTTACATCTTTTTTATTTGATGGTCAAATGAACTTATCTGGCAGCATATTTACTGATGCTAAAATGTCTGGGTGAGATAGGTTATGTACACTGTTAAACGCAAATTTGCGGTATTATAAAGGAATAAATAACCGGCCTACGCCAGTAGACGTGTCAGAGTAGATGAATTTTTTTTGAACCAAAATAAATTGGGAATTGTTGGAACTTCAGCGTCAATATCAATACGCGATAAGATTTCGACCACGAGATTATCCAGATATTTGTGGAATATCAGTTGTAAACTGACCGATGAAATAAAATAAAATTACCGTTGAGACGCTTTATCAGCTTTTGGTGATAATGTAAATATTGGAGGTTTGTGGTCAGTGAAAAAATTCAAATTACATCCTTCAAGAAGGCAACGAAAATGTTTAATGGTAGAGTAAGCTGCGATAAGTTCTCTATCGTTGGCTCTATACCGTTGTTGTGTCTCAATAAGATGAACTAATAAATGTTAAGTGGTTCCCAAATTCCATCCCCCTTTTTGCTATACAACGGCGCCTTGTACTTTGTCAGAGGTATCTACCATTATTGCAAGTTGCACAGTTGATGAGAATTGAACTAGTATAGTCGCCGCATTTAATTGCTTGTTACATAGATCGAATGCCTGAATAGCTTCGTCGGATCAACTATTGGGACGTTTGTCGTTCTTCTTAAACCCTTTCAACAAATCATTTAATATTAATACCTTGATTTTTGGCAGCTTGTGGAATGAATCTACGATAAAAATTTAACATTCCCAAGCAACCCTTTGCTGGTTTTACCATTATCGTACGTTGATACTGGACGATGACCTTCACAGGTTCATAGATGAGTATAATGCCATGATGATCGATCGATGGGCCAAAATATGTTTGCTTGTATAACTAAAATAAACAAAAATGATCTCGATTATCTGTCCTATAAAACAATCACTCAAAGAACTAAAATATTCTAATTAAACAAAATTTATAATGGAAATTAATTTATAACGGCAAAAATGATCGGTTAAGGGGAGGGGCCGAACCAAAAATCCTCCCCTTGAGTACGCGTCTGGTGGCAGATTACAATAACACAATAATGATTTTTGAATTTCAATCCCGTATTGAATCAACGTCTTATCCTCTTTTGTGGGTTCCCTTATATGTACCTTTGACCCACGAATAAACTTTGCTCGTCGTCCGACTTGCTGCTGGTCACTTATGTTAAGAAGATTCATAAAAGAGTATGTGGTCCGGGTGTCTAAAATATTTAAAGATTTACTTGTAACTCTCCATCTTGTTGTTGTTGTTGTAGGGGCGAGTGCGGTACCAATTCTCTGGCTCCATGTCCAGATTCCGGTACTCTGCCACTGCCCTTGGGTGGCACTACAAGTTTTCCTCCGTCAGGTGAGTTGAGTTATCAGGACAATTGAATAGGTGGTTTATATCGTGTGGTGTGTACTCACATGCGGGACACTTGTCATCAGTTCAGGATCACCTTTTCTTATGTTTAGGATGCCCGACCAACCGGATTTTATTTGGGCTAGAAAGGATCTGGTACGGCGAGTTAATTGAATCTCCAGCACCAATTTTGCGGGGGTGTTCTATTAAGAACTCGATTTGGGGCGTAGTTCTTTGTTGTGTATATTCTTCTAATAGTTGGAGAAACTACAACGGTTGATTGAAGAAGTTTCCAGTATAACACAGAGTCGAAAATAATATACAAAATATTTCTATTAATTAACACTTAAAACTTTATTCACAATTAAAAAATTACTTTATTTCTATTTACACGGTTTTATGTTCAGTCATACCATACAGCCGTTCCGTTTAAAATTAATTCACTTAACATAAATAATCACGTTCCAATTAAACTGTTTACCCTATCGTATTCTAATTCAAATTAATTCTTATTTTGCAAAAGGAACTCCTTAAATACAATTCTGCTTAATTCGAGGTAATTCAAAAATGTCTACAATAAAAATTTCGATAAATCCTAAAACCTAAATAATCGACGTGATTATTTCGCATATTTTTTTACTTAGTGCTTTTGCTTCGACCCTTTTTCTTGGAAACAATGTGACGTTGATCTTAGTTTTGAAATATTGTATAGGAGAAATTGAGGTTGAATACATTTATGTTTTGTATTTCGTTGCGATTATGTGAATCGTATTTGTTTCTTTTATCTTTGCTCCATGAAATTCCAGCTAGTATTTTCAATGCATAATTCCTGTTTTTCAGTCTATAGTTCACCTATTTTGTTCATAAGCATCAAATTTAAGCAGTGGGCCGAGTTTTTTACACCAACAGTCTCGGCTTTTTGACTGTAGAAATGAGTATGTTGTCAATGCAGACGTTTAGTGTCGTATTTACCTCCGTCTTCCATTAATTCGGTTTTAAAACGATATTGGTGAGTTATTTCAGGTTGTTTTATATTGCAAGTACCGTGCAGTCGCGAATGACGTGATGGTTACTCCTTATGGTGGTGCAGATAAACTGGTTAGGTCTGGTTATTTTATTTGTTTTATTTATTTTATTTGTTTGATTTATTTAAATTGGTTTATTTATTTTATTTATTTTGTTTATTTCATTTATTTTATTTATTTTATTTTATTTTTGTTATATATTTTTTTTTATTTTATTTATTTATTTTATTAATTTTGTTTATTATTATCCAAATTATCCAAATACTTACATATTTGCACTTGCTTAATCTTTTCAAACACCCATCTGGTAGAATAGCTGTATGAATACTAATGCGGTATAATACTCATTGATCGAAAATCACTCACAGAGGACGCTTTTTGAAATGAAAATTACTTTTACATCTTTCCAATGCTTTGGAAAGAAAAATTTTGTTAACATGTTATCATTGAAAACATACTATTGCAAACATACTATAAACGTGTAGAAATTAATGGATATCAAACTACTGATGAATTTCTAAGAAATACCATCCAATCCAACAGAGTAAGAGGTGACTGAGTACAATGCTGTAGTAATATTAACACAATCATCGAGCTCAAAAGAAGGTTTGCAAGTTTTGCCAGTTTTCGGGGTACGGTGTAATAATAAAACTACAGAACAAATTAGGATCAATTTCAGGAATGGCGTCAACTTTTTTGCAGAATTCAGAAATGTTTTCGCCTCGTGTATCCGTGTTCAGATGAACATTTGTTCACGAGAGGCGTTAGCGTCGAGTAGGACAATTTCACGATAATTAATATATGAACGATATTAATAAATTATGAAATTAGAAATCGACAACATAACATTCAAAATTTATATTCTATTATTGCATGTTTTTTGTTTGTTTTCAAAACGGTGTAAAAACTAAAATTACATGAAAATACCATAGCAAATACAATTTGTTATTTAACGAAAATGATTTTACACTAGTGGAAAAAAACATTTTCAGAGGGGATTAAGACTGCATGAAAATAGACTTTTTTCTGTTATCGTAGAAAATAGTAGATTTTTCAACAAGTGATGAAAACGTCTCTTTTTGCGTGACTGTCCACGAGACGCGACAGCGTCGAGTGGAATAAGTTCAGGAACGCAAAAAGGTTTTTACCACGCGTAGAAAACGCTATTTTTTCTACGCTTGTAAATATAAATGATAATATTTACAAATTCTCCTACTAAAAACTTACAAGAAGACATAGCTAATTTTGACAGTGGAAACCGAAATTGCAATATTGTATTTATATATAATTTTTAACAGTGTAAAACATTTTTTTTATTGTATACCAGTGTTCGCCTACAGATGGAAGACAATAGCAAATAGTTCGAAAATATAAATTTAATTTCACATATTATTAAAGTTCTTGTAAATTATAAAAAGTTTATTCTGTTTTATTTGTTAGAAATATTGAAAGTACAATTAATAGAATGATTAGTAGTAGTGGTTGGTTTTATCGATGATGTAGATGGCAGATTCATGTGGAAAACTGATGTATTGTTTAAAGGATTGAATATTTGAGATTGGATTTTATTTACTGTTTCTGTTGTTGTTTCGGTTTCTGTGTTTATTTCTGTCAATATCGCAGTATTTTAAGGGATTGAAAATTTTGAATATTTGAATTGAATAAAAAAAGGTAATAAAAAGAGGCAATAAAATATTTCAATACCTTGAAAATACTGCCAATATCGCAGAAATAAACACAGAAACCGAAACAACAACAGCAACAGTAAACCAAATCCAATCTCAAATATTCAATCCTTTAAACAATACATCAGTTTTCCACATGAATCTGCCATCTACATCATCGATGAAACCAACCACTACTACTAATCACTATATTAATTGTACTTTCTTTCAACATTTCGAACAAATAAAACAGAATAAACTTTTTATAATTTACAAAAACTTTAATAATGTGTGAAATTAAATTTATATTTTCGAACTATTTGCTATTGTCTTCCATTATTGTGTCAGTGTTCGTAGGCGAACACTGACACAATAAAAATTATTATCTTTAGATATTTGGTTTTAACCTGTAGGCGACCTGTAGGCGACCACCGGAACTTATTTATTTTCACTCACTAGTGAGAAGAAATTTTCAGTCACTAGTTAGAAAAAGTGTCACTTTCACATAGATTTTACTCTATATTAAAATGGCATTTTCGTAGCTTAAAGTAGAAAAATTAATTTTTTTTCGATTCAATAATTTATTATGGACTTTTGATTTATATGTAACCTAAATCTACAACATCTTGAAGTACATCCCTCATTCTTTCCTTAAATTTATCGGTAGTATTAAGATTATTCATTTCTGAGAAATCTATTTCCTTGTTATTCTCGACTTTTTTAGAAATTTCATCGAAGTCCGGTATAATATCACAAGAGGCAGTAAATAAAGGTAATGTCAAAAACGCCATTGCCAGGCCAATTCCTCCAAACTCTTTTAATTGAATTTGAAAAGCTGACCATGGGAACGCTTTTTCTGGATCTGTACCCAACCTATTCGAAAAAATTAAATCTGAGAATTGTTTGTTAAAAAGTTAAATTAAAATTTTAATACCTTTTCAACAGCTTCGACAATGATGCATAGTATATGTTCAAAAGATCATTATAATGTTTGTCTCTTAAAGATTTGTGTGTGCTTGTGAACAAGTAATAAGCCAAGTCAGCCACTGGTGAACAATATCTAGCGATTTGCCAATCTAAAAGTCGAAGCCGTACTGGTATCCCATTCTGAATAGAAAAAATAAGACAGTTATAATTCTAATTAAGGTTAGAGTTTGGTTTAAAATTTTACTTCATTTTTGTACATAAGATTATTATTCCAGCAGTCACCATGATTAAAAACCGAATACGGCTCTGCTGCGTTAGCATCATTATATGTTTTCAACCGATCGAATAATGGTATTTCCAAAAACTCGTTTAGTTTTTCTTTTAAATGTTTGTCTTTATCATCGTCCAATGTATCGAGAAATGAATTAGCAAGATTTTGTACATATTTTTTTGTTAATTCGGCGTTTCCATCAATTAAAAAGAAGTTACCTAAGCTCTTGTATGGTTCGATTTTCTCATTAGCCTGATCCTTCAAAGCAAACGAAATAGCGTGAAATTTTCCCAAAGCTTCCATAACTAGCTTTGCATGCTCGTAGGTTGGTGAGAGATGCCTATCAAACATTTCAAATCCATCAGTTTTGATATCATTAAAAATAAGCGCTTCTTCGTTTTCTATTGAAATGCTTTTGTAGCATTTTACATTTTCATGAAAACCAATGTCTGATGATGGGTCGATACCTTTTGATTGTTGAAATAATGTAAATAATGGTAGTATTTTATCATAAACCAATGCTTCTCTACTAAACACTTCACCACTTCTAAACTGCTCTCTTCTGGCTGCTGACGTTGGTGGAACTTTCAATATAAGACTAAAATTATCGCATTCACAGTCATCTTTTTCCTTAGAATTTAAAGAATTACATCGTTTTGCCTGAATTCGGTGAATGACTCCCAAATAGTTATCTCCTTTATTTGATCCAGCTTCGATGGTTGTTGTGTATTCATCTGTCTTAAATTCTGTTTTAATAATTGTTTTTAGTGCTTGTTTGTAGGTTGGTGATAGGTCTTGAGAATCGTCTACGGATGAGAGTCTTGTGAATGAGACTGTCTGTTTTTCTAGTTTTAATGATAAGTTTGCAGTTTCCGTAATTAAATCCATTCTTAAAAAAAATTAATTAAATAATTATAATAAAAATTCATGCCTACAGGATTTAATTTAATTTCAATTTATATTCTTCTCCATTTTTGATCACACTTAATGCGTTCATCAGTTAATTTATTTTAAATTAGTTGTATGTGTAACAAACTCTAGATTGTTGCTTTATATATGCGATATGCTAAGATAGCAAAACAAATACTTCTCAAAGAATTGAAATAAAAATTAGCCAAAAGAAAGGATATGATATCAATTGAAAGCAAAAACTACAAAATATTCAAATAAAATATAGAGGCGAAAACCTACCAAAAAAACTTTGAAGACTTTCAATGCTCTTTTGGGTCAAAAAAGGTTTTTTACCCTTCCCCCCTGTGTCAAACCCGTCAAAATGCAGAAAAATAATTACATGACACGTTCGCTATAGTTTTCGTTCAGAGTTTATTAAATTTTCTGTAATTGTGCATTTTGTTTAAATTTTTATCTTAATTAGGAACGAAACCCAATCTTTATTAGGAACGAAGACTTTTCCTTTGCGACAATAATTGAAAAACTAGGCACTGCAAAATTTTGAAAAAATTGCATTATTTTAAAAATTAGGAAATGAAAATTACTTTTCAAATGGTTAGTATAGCTACGTATAATATTGTAGCCAAGCTTTACATTACAAAAATTCTGATTTTTCATGTAGATAGTAAACATATATTTTTAATTATCATTGAGAGACTCAACAAAGCAACCAACTGATAAAATGTTAAACACTGGTTGATTTACCTGTAGAACACATAAATATTAATGTTTGTTGAAATGGATTATTTTAATTTAAAGGCCTGAACCGAAATAAATTATAAAATCATTGGAGAATATCTTTATATATGAATATTTTTGTTTTAGAGTAAAATTCGAAATCGGCCGTCGTTACAAAGCTAGGAGAAACAAAGATAGTGATAAAATGACTACTATGTACTATTTATTCTAGAAGAACGGACCTATGAGAATCTAAAATCGCAGCCTCCTACTAGAATTGTTTTATTATTTTTAATATTTATTATTGATTGATGAATTATAAATTCGGTTGGTTATTCACTTGCAAATGAAGGTTATTCAAGTGCAAGTTGAACAAATTTTGAACTTTTTTGTCTCCCTGACTAAAACCAAACTTTTCTTGTCGAGTTGGACCTGCTGAACACGAATATCATATTCATTTTTTTGGTTAGCTCTTGTGTTTGAGATATTCACGAAAAACCAATTTTTTCGGTGAAAAATGGTTATTTCGGTTTTTGGATCGCATATTTTACAAACCAAACAAATTCAATGTATAAATAACACAAGTGAATAGCAAAGATGCTAACAAACATTTTGAGCTATATTTTGTAAAAATCTATCAAGGATTATTTCCTAGCTATACTCGAAAAAAGTTGAAAAAAAATCAAAAATTTATGTTTTTTTTAAATTTTTAACATTCAACTGCATAAATTTTGAACAAACAATGATTGTAATTTTTAATTTCTTGGAGCCTATACTTAATTCAATTTCCTTTCTTTTTAGTTAAGAAACACGAACTTTGGTGCAAGTTTTATTTTTTTTTTAAATAAAAAGTGTTGTGTTATAGGGTTTAGAATATGTGTCACAACAACACATAAATACCTTTTAAGACCAACGTCCAGACCTAGGTCCCACAGCAACTTGCGCTTCAATGTATTAATGAACGCTTTTTTTAAACCTCTGCGGATTGAAGTCACCTGAGACTGAGGTTGCACCAAGTTATTGAGGTTTTCCCAAAAAAGTCAAAAATTAACTTGTTGATAAAAGCCCGATGCTAAACTCTGTCAAACGCCTTGGATATGTCAAGGGAAACGATATTAGACTCGACCGAAGTCATGAATTGCTTTATCCCATTTCTCCGCGAGGACTGACATGATCTCGCAAGTATACCGTGCTTTACGAAATCCATATTGACGGTCGTGGAGGAGATTGTTGTTTTCAAGGAATAGTTTAGAATGCATAATTTTATTCAAAAATTTAACAAGCATCGACGTTAATACTATGGGACGATAGTTTGATGGGTCAGACTTTTTGCCCTTTTTCGGGACTGGATGGGCTTGGGCATTGGTTAATTTCCACAGTGATGGATAATGACCCAAGCTAAGCGATAAATGAAAGAGACAAATTAGTGTATAAACCAGGGTATCCCCGCAACGTTTTAGTACAATAAGTGGTATATCGTCCGAACCAACAGATTTGCTAAGATCTTAATTAAGCAGTGTTGACCGCAAAATTCTTGGACGAAAATAAATTTTGTTCTTTGATGATTGGACAGGTGGAATGTTCGGCAAATATATACCGAAATCATAGACGACAGAGTTAGCAACAAAATTTGCCCTTACAGGGTTGTTGTGGTTATCCATTAATGATGGAATAGAGGATTTGATAAAGTTATTGCCAACCTCTCGGATAAATTTCCAGTACGACCGGCTGCCTTTAGTGGCGCATAAAATTTTACGCTTAGTACTGGATATGAAATAAAATTTAGCCTTTTTAAATATACTATGACAATTGTTTCTAGCCCTGATATAAAAAGATCTACTGCCGGGATCGATAAATCTGATCTGGTGTTTGTCAAAAGCCAACATTTTTTTAATTTGAGCTATATAACATCCATCTGAAAACCAGGATTTGACCCATTTCTAGTTTTCACAATACTGTTTGGAATAAAAATGTTCATGCTCACTAGAATAATGAACTTGATCAATGCAGGTTTTATCTTGTAAAAATAAACGCCAGTCGATATCGTTGTAGAATTTATTAAGTTTCTGCCAATTACATCTTCTTTAATGCCAAACCTTTCGAGGAGAAGACAATTTTGGACTAGGCGCTCGAGAACTTATTTCGAAATATGCAAAAACTACACAGTGATCTGATCTGCGAGAAGTGACTTGTGAGTTGTCATGAAAGGTCAAGTAGATTAGAAGAATGGCTGGCAATATTTAAAATATGTGTTGGGGTATCTACTAGTTGTGTAAGCTGATTGGAGTCAGCAAAAAATATAGAATACCGCCCTTTTAATGATATTTTGGTTGAGAAACGTAGCCAATATTTGTGGTAAACGTTGAAATTACCTGCTAATATAATTGTGTGAGTGGTCGGGTGCCTTTGTGGGTGGGTGCGTGGGTCGCATAGGATCTTGATGAAACTTTGGTATATTGGAATTGGTATTGATGAAACTTTGTTATCCAGATTAACACGAAAATTGAAAATCTTGATTAATTTCAAAATTTTACAAAATGGTGGGGGAAGGGGTGGGGGGGACTCCTGAACACCCTTAAGTTTGAATCTTCAATAACTTCTAAACCTGGCTTTCAATCTTATTGAAACTTGGTATATAAGGTTTGGGAACTGTTTCCAATATTTCTGCATACCAATTTGCGGTTTGTCACTTCTGGTAAACAAGTTTTTTTTTTAAGTTAAAAGTTTTTATCCGTACTGTAATTGAATTGAAGTGAAATTTTTATACAAATTTAACGACATTATATCAAAAGTAAAAAATTACGTTTAATTTGTCTCTCTTTTGGTACGAAGTCCATTAGTTCGACGTACGAGTGTTTGAAGTGCTTTGAAGATTGCGTTAAAATTTCGTTCCTCTCAATCTCCATACTGAGCATTTCTAAATATAGTGATAGAAACTGATAAATTTTCAACAAAAAAACATAGCAAAGAGTCCAATTTTGATAATTCTATTTTTGAGGGACGGGCAGTGAGACAATGCAAATATTTGTTTTTCAACACAGTCGAGTGTCATTACATGTCATTTCAAAGACCACTTAATTTAAGTAGCATCGCAATATTTTTAATTTTTCAACGGACGGTTTTTGAAATATCAAAAATGTGGGCTTTAACTATGTATCTACCACTCTCCCTCCCCGCTTAAATTCCAAGCTTGATAAAACAACAAATTTGAAAAGATTTGAAAGTTGAAATTTTTGACGAAAAATATAGCGAGTGGCGAATTACAAATTTGTAATTTTTTTGTTAAGTTTTGATCTACGAGCGGGACGATCTCGCGTACTCCAGTTCCTGTCATTGACATACGAGTTAACGTGAGATATCACATACCAATAGCTGGTGGATAAGCTCTTAAATCAACGGAAGCACTCAATCTTAGCTATGGAATATCCCTTGGTAATGTCGCACTTTTACTTCCAAAAATTGAGCCTACATATAACACTATATGTGGACTTTAATCATTGAGGAAGTGCGTGACATGACCAAGAAATATGTCACTAGTTACAATATTGCAAACCACATTTATTTTGTTTTCGCAGATATTTGTTTAAAAAAATTTTGTTTACCTATTATTTAATTTTTATTTGCTACATCTTTTCGTGAAATGTTGCCCTTTGTATTTTGTAATATATTACTGTATGATAAGATTTGTTGTTTAGTTTTTCATTTGTTAATAAAAATACAGAAGTTTTGCGTCGATCAACATCTGAGAAGTCATGTTGGTGTGGGGCCTGGGTGTTAAAAGGATTCAATGTGTTGTTGTGAAACATGTTATTACTACTAACATACACAACACCTTTAATCTGAACTGGGAATAAGTAAGGGTAAATAAAATCTTTTCCTAGACGTTCGAGTCGGATGTTATATCACTTCACTTAACCAATATCACTTAACTTAGGGACACATTTTTTTTTTATTTTACACTGCATGTTTTTTGAAATATTTACAAAATTTGCGTGTTTAACATATCCCTCACTAATGTCCGAATTTAAACATATATGAAAAATTTTATAAAATCTACACTGATAGAAACTATTGTAAATTCAGGCTGAAAACCTCTTTTTTTTTTCAAAATCTTACATCATACAAGAAATTTTATTATAAAAAATATTTTCTTCGAAGCGAGAATTTTCTACTCGTCACTATGAATTATTATTTGTTATACCAACTTACGTGTAATTAATAATTATAATTAAATAATATCCGTTTGTCAGCAATGCATATCTTTTTTTTTTTAATTGTTTGCAATTGAAATAATCGTAGTGATGTAGTAATGATCTTATGTAATGTAGTTAATTCAGAATTGACTCGTTTATCTATACTGCTTAGTTGTTCGTAGGTTATATGAATTTGTTTAATGCAGAAGATCGAATTTATCTTAGTTAAAAATATAACCTTTATAGCAAAAAACTTAAAAAACTCGTAATGTGCGTTTATTTTTTATTTATTCTAGTAACTGAACTCTATTAATTTTTATAACAGAATATTTTTAAAAATATTTTCTTCTGAACCTCTAATTCTGTTTTCGTAACTATCTTTTAAAATGTCTAACTAATGTATAACTTGTTTAAAAAAACTTTAAATGAATAATGAATCTCGTTTATCTTACTCTGCTTTTATAAGATGTATATCACTGAAACGTTTATCTTGAATATATTTGCTTTTAAAAATTTGGTAAATTAAGTTAACAACGTTATAAATTTTACTACATCATGGAGTAAACAATCAAAAATTGCGACCTTCTAGTCGATCTAACGTTGATCATTATTGAAAATCTTTTGTTCTTGTATAATGACTTCATTAAGGTTGTTGAGATTATCATCGTATTTTTTTCGACTGTATTTAAAAAATCTAAAAATTTGGTATACTATTAGTTTTGAAGAAAAAACAAAACGTAATTCTGTATAAGTTATTGGGCATTTTTGGTGGGCAAGATTTTTTTAAAGATGTCACGCATAATCTTCCTCGATGGTTAAAGCTCAGATATAGCAAGCAATAGCGTGCCATCATTGAGGAATATTCCATAACTAATATTGAGGAAAATATTTTTGACCGTATAGAGTTCTTCTGCCAACACCTTGGCTAGTGCCAGCGGTATATGTGATATCTCACGTTAATTTATATGTCAATAGCAGGGACTAGAGTCCGCAAAAAGCCTCAGACATTGCTAGAGGCCGTAGATAAATTTTTCCACAGCGACAAATAACAAAATATCTCTCTACCGTCAGAAAGTGCTGCTTTGTAATACCATTCCATCCTTTACTGCTCTGAAAAATTTGTGTCTGATCCTATTACGGTAAAAATGTAAAATTTTTCCTTTTCGTCGTAATTTTTCTACTTTTCTTGAAAACAATAAATTCAAACTAATGCGCATGTTCTTCTTTTGAATAAAAATTAAAAACATACTTTGTTTTAATTTGAATTGAATTTTCAATGTGAAAAACAATAGTATGATTGTTATTTTGGTTTCTCATATGCAAAAAAAAATATGTCATTCGTTTTAGTTTTTCTTCTAGTCGCCTTGTTTTATCTACGAGCTCTAAAATAATTCACTTTAAATTAATACCTGTTTATCTGTCGATGGATAAACTATATTAATGGTTTCGGGTTAAATGAATTTGATTCTCTCGCAAATTTACAATGCGCGCTCGCATTGAACTCTTGCTCAAGAATAAAATTTATCATTAAACATTTACTCAATGCGAATAAGACTTGAATGGCTAGTGATATCTTACCGCTGTCAGTGGTATGTGCTATCTCACGTTAAATTTTATGCCAATAACAGGAACTCCAGTACGCGGGACTGTCACACCCGTAGATCAAAAATAAAAAAATTTCAAATCAACAAAAACGGTGTTAATTTAAAATTTAAACAAAAATGAACCACAAACCGATTTCAGACCGAAAACGAAACGAAACCAAATTTATGTAAAAAAACAGAACCGTTAAGGATCGAAACGATAAAATCGAGAAAACAAATTATTTTTCATTCACTCTTTCATTTTTCAATTACAAACCGAAAACGATAAAACAAATTTAATTTAATTCATAATTCACAACCCAGTACTTCAATAGGATAATATAATTATCAATAATAAACTTGAATCTAGTATATGTAACGAATAAATAGAAACAAACAAAAAATTGAAGACGTTAATTCTTAATCGTAAAACACTAATTTAATTAGTATAATCTATTTTCAGATAGATGTCACTAGTGACTAGACCGTAAGAGTAAAACAAAATAATTTCAGAAAAGGTTTATCTTACTACGTCTGTATATCTATACAGTCAAACTTCCATAAATCGAACTTCTATTATTCGAATTTCTCTATAAGTCGTATTTATATTTCGAATCCAAATTTTGTTTTTCTTTATAAATCGTTTCTATATTTCGAAATCTCCCTAAATCGAACAAAAACTGATGGCATTTGGTGGTTCGAATTATGGAAGTTTCACTGTATATTATTTGTTTATGATTTAGCATAAGTAAATATTTTTAACTATATTGTCTTTAAGTTTTCCAGAAAATAAATTAAACAAAAGATGTATAGTATCACAACAAGATATTTGTATACTTTAAATATATTTGTTAGTATATTGTATAACTTGCAGCACAACGAATCCAGATTAACTTGCCCTAATAAACTTGCAGCATGACAAATCAGCTTCCCCTGAATTATGTCAAGCAATTGTTGTGCAGTATACAAATAAAATTCTGATTCAGGTACCATGGGTTAATAAAAATGGAAAAGGGGTTTGTTGGTATAGTTACGCAGAACCCTTATTCGTGCGTTTACTTGTTGAACGACTTATTCGGTAACTTTATACGCCAATGTAGTAGCAAAGATGTCATTGCTGTTAAAGTTACGGTAAAGATTCTATCTATCGTATGATAGCATCACTCCAACACAAGATCTTGTTAAAATGAGGGAATTCTGTAGCAACAAGAACCTGATCGTGGGGTGCGGCACAAATGCGCATCATGGAACTTGAGGCCGTTCGGATAACAACAGACGAGGAACCGACCTCGTTGAGTTTCTTCATGGCACAGAACTAGAAATTCTAAAACAGAGGAGTGCTCCAACATTTCAAATCCAATTAGAGAAAAAGTAATTGATATATCGCCCTCACTAGCCTAATGTTAGCGAGAAAAGCTCGAAATCGGAGCGTATCGCACGATATTTTTACGTCAGACCACAATTGCATAAATTTTGACTTTATAGTCGATACAATGGTAAAAGAAAGTTTCAGAAATCCCAAATCTTAACTGATTGAGATATTTACAAATTATTTCTTAGTCAAATGTTTCTGGACTTTGATCCTTCGATCATACAAGACATTGAAAATATAGCGAAACCAATTCAAGGGTGTATGGTCAAGGTTTTGAAGAACCTTATCTACTTAGAGCGTTCCATCTTGAAGGAAATTTACCCTGGTAGATTTTTTATATGAAATCTACCTAAAAGCTGAGATCTTCAGTTTTCAGAAACTTTTAGAAAGCAAGCAAACAAATAATAACGATGACTGGATCATTTATGGTGATATCCGGAGGGAATATAAATAAAGTATCCGGAGTGCTAGAAATAGCGCTTGGAAGAACTTTTGTGAGTCAATTGAGTGAGGGGCAGCAATACCTCATAGAGCAATCTCAAAAGAACCCAAATACCAACCAGGCTTACTGCTTATGCCAACTAAGAGGTATACGGAATCTGTGGAAAAAATAGCGTGGCCTCTGTTTTGCACACATATCCTGGACCGCAGCTCCACTGCTGAGATGAAAGAACACCCAACTGTAACTCCAAATAAAGATAGTTGAATCGTGGCTGAGAATGTGATAGCCAGTGGTTAAACTGCCCACTCTCGTGAATCTGATGCAAAACTCACTGAAGGTTGAAGAGTAGTTGGTTGAAGAGTAGTATGGTGAGCAATGACCATCGGTCCATCCTTCCAAATCAGAGGTGGTCTTATTTACCAATAAGAGGAATGTTTGCAACACCAATTCTGTATATTTTCACTATGCCGTAAAGTTACTCTGATGAGGTTAAGTTTTACGTACTACAACGGTTGAATTTGCAAGGGCTGGAGCGGTCATGCAATCATCAGGTAGGTAACCCCGCATTAGGGTTATCAAAAAAGTTTTTCTTGTTATTATTAAAAAATGATGCGTACCTTAAGATTATAGGCTGGGGCCGTTATGGATTTTTATAGCTGAAATAAAAAAAATTAGTAGCAGGTAGCGGCCAGCTGGAATATATAGTTGAGGTCATAAATAATGGAAAAAAAAACTTTCGAACTTGAGATGAAGGGAAGTAGTGACATGGGGTGATGTGTAAGGGGAGAAAACAGTTTTTCGTTATTTGTAACGAAACGAGGCCTCCTAGACAAAAGTGTTTCATACAAAAGTTGTAGATAATAAAAAAATCTAAAACTTTAGTGAACACATTTTTCGACATAACCTCAAAGTTTGCGAGAAAATGATGAAAAACCGATTTTTCTGTTTTTTATTTTTTTTTCGCGTGAAAATTATTTAATTTTAATGAAACTTTGTGAAAGTACGTAATTATTTGCGCATAATAAGCATGAATTTTTTCAATTATGGAAAATAAATATTTTTCGAGATTTTACCATTTTTCCGAAAAAAACACCCCTATCTCAGGCGAACAACTTTATTGATGTTTTTTTGGATTTTGATGTTGTTCTAGTGCTTATTTTTTTTGTCAAGATGTCTACTCTCAAATAGTATATCGATTTTAATGATTTATTGTTATTTAGCAGCTTAAAATTGAGAAAAACCGAAAAAAAAAATTTTCGAATCTCGAACTTGTCGATTTTTTTAATTTTTTTCAATTTTTTAGCATATTTATGTGAATAGTTCATAATATTTTAAAGAAAAAACTTTCTTTGGTATAAAATAAATAAAGTTAAATGAATTTACTTATTGGAAACAACGCTAAAATTGAATAAAGTAAAAAATAAAAAAATGCTGTTACGTATTCAAACAGAAAAAAATTTACAAAGTTTAAAATTTAACAGCATACTATACGGTTGCCACGTGTCCTACATTCGGTAGGACAGTCCTACTTTGGAGCAAGAATGTCCTACGTCCTCCTTTACTATAAAAATGTCCTACTTTAGGCAAACTACGATCAAAGTAGCGATTGCAAGAAGACGTTGTTTAATTTTGTTGCTGTCAATTTTTTTTATTTACAATTTTTTATCAAATTCAAATTATTATTTTAAATTATTATTTTAGTATAATTTTTTAATTTTTAGGGATCAATTAATATTAATACAATACATATTAATAACTTTTGTTTGTCTTTTTCTTTGTAGGTAAGGATTTTCTAAAAAAAAAATATTGAAGAAAAAATATATAGAAGAAAAATATAGAGAAGATAAATAAAATTATATGGGATAGGAAATACAAGTATTTTACGAAAAAATTAATTCAGATAAGTTTTTCTTATCATTCTGATTTTTATTTGATTTATTTTTATGTAGAACTGTAGATATTTTATTAGTTTCGTTGTTAGCTTTCTTGTGGTCTTGTTGACTCAATAACAGGTCTTAAGTCCATTTTATGTACAGTTGCCTGTCTTTGAGTTACATCTTGTATTGATGTTTTTTAAATAATATTTTGTTTACCATTTCGTAATTTTAATTGTCGATTTTAACAGTCAACCTAGACTTAGATTCAGGTTGTCCAGCTGTTGAAGTAGTCAATTTCAATTTGAGTTTATTTGTTTTCGCATTACTGTGGTTTTCATATATATGTTTTTCACTAATATTTCTCTATGAATTAAAATGGCAAAATTATCTATCAGCTATGCGAACATAAGAGGATTGAATATAAACCTTAATTCAGTCCATCTTTTTCTTGAAAATATAAAACCTGATATTTTGTTTTTAACGGAAACGATTATCAGTGCGCGTGCTGTGACCTTAGATAAAAACAGATACCTTTGTCCCAATTATGAGCTTGAATCCTCTTTCTACATTAAGCATGGAGTTTGTGCTTATATTAGGGATACTGTACCATATGTGAGATTAAATAAATTTGAATTAAATGCAAAATTTCACAATATGGTATCACTAAAAATTAGTTGCCCAAATCAAACGCTGTTTGTCTTTGGACTTTACCGTTCTCCTAATTCACCTGAGAACTCTAATTTATTTCATGACTTATCTGAGAAGATAGATAGGTTGGTTGAGTATCCTAATGCAAAGTTTATAGTTCTTGGAGATTTTAATGTACACAATAAAGAATGGCTTACACACAGCTCTAAAACTGACGAGGTTGGTAGACAGGCTGAGTTGTTTGCTCTTTATCACAACTTTACTCAAATAATTGACCAGCCAACCAGAGTTCCTGACATTCCTGGTCAAAGTAGTAATTTACTTGATTTATTTTTGACAAACGATCCATATCTGGTTCAATTTAAAATATCAGAACCATTGGGTGGTTCAGATCATAATTTAATCTCCACACAACTAAATATACAAATTCCAAAACAATTTAAAGCGAATCCTCGCAATGTTTGGGATTACAAAGCTGCGGATTGGCAAGGACTTAAAAGTTTTTTTAGATATTTTCCTTGGAAACGCTATTGCCTTACCGGCCAAGACCCAGACATAGCTGCATCAAATTTTTCTGAAACTGTAATTGATGGTATGCGCAGATTTATTCCTAATAAATTGATCATTCCGAAAACTGATCTATGGTTTTCTAGTAAATGCAAAAAAGCTATAAAAGTTAAAAAAAAGGCTTTTCGAAAGTTTAATCAAAACAAAACCGATGAAAACCTTAGACAGTACCGAAAAGAGAGAAATTTATGTCGTAAGTTAATAGATGAAGAGAAACATCTATTTAATAGGAAAAAAGCATCTAAATTCGCAGAACATCCGACTGGTTCACGCAATTTCTATAAAGCCGCAAAGGCTGTCCAAAGCAACTTTTGTAAATCTTCCCTACCGCCTCTTGTTAATAGAGATATCCCTATCATTGATCCAAAAGAGAAAGCTAATTTGCTTGGGCATTATTTCTCTTTAAATTCTACTTTAAAAGAACCTAATTTCCAACCTAAACCTATTTCTAAAGTTTCTTATAAAATGAGGCGGATAATTTTTCGGAAAAACATTGTTCGAAAAATGCTTTTGAAAATCAATACTAACAAGGCAACAGGCCCTGATTTTATTCCTCCAATTATACTTAAAACATTTGCTAGGGAGCTAGCACCAATCCTCACTAAAATCTTCTATTTGTCATATAAGAAAGGAATTTTTCCTGAAATTTGGAAAATGGCTAGTGTACAGCCAGTTTCAAAAAAGGGCAGCAAGACTGATCCTACGAATTACAGACCCATTTCAATTTTATCGGTAGTTGCTAAAATTTTTGAGAAATATGTCAATTTTAATTTAATGAGCTTCTTAGAGTCTTCCAAATTAATTAATGAGAGACAATATGGATTTCGAAAAGGAAGAGCGACGGGAGATTTGCTGTCTTTTGTCACTCATATCTGGAACAAGTCGCTTGAAAACTTTGGAGAAACATTCGGTGTTGCTCTTGATATTTCCAAGGCATTTGACAAAGTTTGGCATAACAATCTTATATGCAAATTGAGATCCTATGGTTTAGACGAGCAGCTTATATCTTGGACACAGAGCTTTATATCTGATCGAAAATTTCGGGTCAATGTTGACGGTGTATCATCGAATACTTTTTCAACTAATGCAGGAGTTCCTCAGGGTTCCGCTTTGTCACCAACTCTTTTTCTTATCTATATTAATGATTTGTTGGACTCAACGGTTCATCCTATACATAGTTTTGCTGATGATAGCACGCTTCATGCGTCTCATGAAGCACCTAAATTATATACACCCTTAGCGCTTAGTGAGTGTAGGTCAAAATTGATAGATTCCCTTAACACTGATCTTAAAACAATTATGGATTGGGGTATTGCTAACAGTGTTGAATTCAATACAAGCAAAACACAGGTTTGTCATTTTTCTAGGATAACGACACCCAATCCTTTTCCATTAACGTTTGGCCCCAAAAATCTTTTAGAGAATGAGTCTGTCAGACTTCTAGGAGTTGAGATTGAAAATAATATGAAGTGGAATTCTCATATTTTTAATCTGGCTAAGAATGCTGTTCAAAAGTTAGGATTTTTGGGGCGATGTCGTAAGTTTTTCGATAGCGAACAACTTCTTTTAGTTTATAAATCTTTTATACGTCCCTGCATGGAATACTGTTCTCACATATGGGGTGGAGCTTACTTGAGTAGTCTCAACTGCCTTGATTCTGTGCAGCGTAGAGCTATTAAACTCATTGGTAACCCAAGTCTTACTAACGGTCTTGATTCATTGCAGCACAGAAGAAATGTTGCTGATTTGACTATATTTTATAAATATATTATGGATGAACGAGCTTCTGAAGAGATCAAATCGATTTTACCTAAATCAGCAAACCTTTCGCGTCACACCAGAGCAAACGTAGCAGCGCATCCCTTTACAGTTCAAATAATTAGGTGTAGAACTGTAGCCTTCCAACGTGACTTTTTCAACAGAGTCTCTCATCTTTGGAATGCCTTACCTTCCTGGGTTTTCCCTGATGAATATAATCCTCAAGGCTTTAAAGTTAACGTTCATAAATTTCTCAGAGAATCTTAATTTGCATTCCATTCTTATCCCTAGTTGGCATGGTATCTTCGGATATTCAGAGACGTTAATTTATAATTTATTATAATTAACACTAAACATGCCTAACTTTGAATAAAAAAAAAAAAAAAAAAAACTGTAATACAATATCTTACACTGAAAAAAATAGATTTTTTTTCTTCCTATTTCTCTCAATAAACGCGCTAGCAAAATAAGTAATTGTTATTGCACCTTTACTTATGGGTAATTCTCCAGAAAAGGTACATTTTATGTCTTTTAAACAATACGTCTGTTTGTTAAGATTTTTCTGAAATATTTTGCATTTATATTTGTCATAATAATAAGCTAATCATACCAAGATACTTTAGTAAATAATTGAAAATAAATTTAGTGATTTTTTCTTTATCACAATATTTCAAACCTCACCTCCGTGACCTGTCCCTACCGCTATGTTGTCGTACACTTTCTTTTGTTATTCATTTATATTTCAAAAATATTTTATATACTTTATAATCCTGAATTTTACATAATATAAATTAGTTATTTAATACATAGTTCTCTTTAAATTTTGAAATAAACAACTAATACATCAGCAAAAAGTTTGTCTTCAGAACTTTTCTCACCCCCGTGAATATATAAAAAAGTTGCTACAAACTGCCACTACATGGTAGTGATGTCATGAGCACATGGTATCCTGAGAAGCCACTGTTAGCCACTATGTTTTAGTGAGCAAAGCAAATTGGAAGAAGATAGCTGGTATGAGTTTTGATTAAAGTTCATTGTGAAATCCATGAATGGTAATACATAATCCTCAACTCCGTAAAACTCCAAAACAGGTAAGGATCTATTCAAGTAATAATTTTAATATTATATTCACTTTTGTTGAAGTGAATATTGATTAATATTAAATTTGAAGTTTTACAATTTTGTCACATTTGGAGTAAAATGTTGTGTGAATATAGTATTTTTCACCTCCGTGATCCTCACCTCCGTGAATGATTTCACAACTTATTGTTCAAGGAGGTGCAGAATAATTTTTTAAGTGTTACCATAAATGAAACTGAATTGCCTTATGTAAGTAGAATGTAAATATATAAAAAAATTTAGAAAAAACAATGATTAATTTCTCTGAATTTTCCAACTTGAAAATGGACTGTTCTGTGAGAATGACCCTTATATTAAAATTGTAACTGATTATTTAACTTTATGTCGAAAGGTTAGTAACAATAGCAAATAATTTACATTGCTGACATATGTGAATATCGATGCTTTATTGCACGATTTATTCAGGTTGTAAACCACCATTGTTTAAATTTTGAAATAAACCCACCGTTAAACCTCTGTTTTTTTAAATAACTTTTGTTACAAAGTACCTGTTCTTAGAATTATTAATTATTATTAAAATAAAATGACTGAACCGAATTTTGTTATAAAGTAAAACCTTTGGCTACAGAAAGCTAACGATTTTGAAGGAATAGAGGTTTAACAGTGGGTTTATTTCAAAATTTAAACAATGGTGGTTTACAACCTGAATAAATCGTGCAATAAAGTAGTGATGGGTAACCTCAGCTAAATTAGCGATCCGTTCAGACCGGATCGTTCATTTGCACTGACCGATTTAAAAACATCGGTCTTCGTTCAATCGGTCACTTGCAAAAATATTAAATATTCCAGTAAAAAATAATAATAAAAATGCCTCGTTAATAGGTTAAGAACCACATCCTAATTAACAAGCAACAATCCCCATAAATCTAAGACCAATTCGTCTAAAAAGTTGCGAAGGTATTCAAAACTTTTTGCAAAGAAGATGAGTAGCGAAATAAAGAAGAAAGCCTCTTCCGTTTAAAAAAAATATTGCTCATATACTAATGTAATTTATTTAAAAAGATTTATAAATCACTGCTTAAAAATCTATACAAGGTTTATACTATCGTACATCTACTATTTTAAGCCACCCTGTATTTGTTTCTTTTCTACCGTTTGTCTTAAAAGGATTCTCCTTTATAACATATTGCAATATCATTTTAATGAGCCATACAGTCTAACATCTCATCCTCTAATTAACATTCAATAAAAAAAATCCTCATCTATTCTATATATCGATTTGAGGAAAAAACATTATTAAAAACAAAATTGCACTATTGACTATAGAATAAGGAATATAATGTTTAAGTCCTGAAATGTAGTAAATCGTTAATTTTTAACTAAAGCTTTAGCTAAGGTACAACAAACAATTTTTATTACAGCAAATATTGCATACAAAATTAAATTAAATCTGAAAAACTTAAATGAAATTAATTCTATTATTAGTAATTATCCACTAACAAAAATTAAAAATAATAATAACAATTTAAATACATATAAATATGTATATGTACAAACAAATGTTTTTTTCATAATCATTTATTAATAATTAAAATCATCCTCATAATCAATTTTTTTCCACTTTTATTTCACAATTATTCATAATTTGTAAAAGTTGAATAAAATCCTATTTTTTTTTTTCAATAGCATTTATATTTTCTTCAAAAATGGTCTTTTTCATTCTTTATAATAATCATTCTTTCTTTTTCGAACGAACTTATATTTAATTTTGTTTATTTTTATCATTTTGTGTTTTGCTTATTTGTTGAACGAGCTGAACGAGTTCAGTTTTTGTTCTTTATGATAAATTTTTCATTTCAATATTTTTTGTGAACTAATTCGTTTTATACGCAGGTCATTTCTTTTGGCGGGCGTGTTGTTTTGTTTATTAGTAAATTCCAACCGTTCAGTTTTTTTTCTTTATGATGAAATTTTCGTTAGAATATTTTTTTTTCTATTTATGATTTTAATAAATGTATAATGTATATGGTATTGTTAGTTTGGTTTTGTTTCATTGTTTATTAGTTTTGTGTTGTTGTTAGTGTTATTTTCATATAAAGGTTAGAAAATTTTTAATTATCATTGTTAGATGAAGTGCGTATATTTTTTATAATTTTTAAATGTGTATTGGTTTCTTTATGTTGTTATGAAAATCTGCACGATTAGTTAGATACATTTTTTCAGGTCACTTTTTTTTGCGAAGTTGTTGAATATAATGAATAAATGTTTGAGAGGAGAAAAACAAATTCGCATATCACAATGATCGGAATCAAAATTTGATCGCAGCGTTGTAGTTACGCAAGTGCAACAGGTGCAATCGCACTGGGCCCCTTATTTTTGGGGGCCCCCAAATAGTAAATACATTAGAAAAACTTCTCCAATAGCCACAAAAATACCACGAATTGAAAGAAAACACAAAGATGAAAATTCAAAATGTTTAACTTTCAAACAAATCTAGTTAAATATATGATTTCATTTAAAACAAATATACATATAATTAATTCAGTTGCTTTTTTGCTGTTTGTTTTTTTGTAGGAAACAATCATCATATAATTTGTATTCCTAATACGGGTCGGGTCATTCTTTTAAGAACCGAACACCTTTCCGACCGACACATTTTTGATTCGACTGAAAATTTTTTTATTGGTTTTATATCGAGAATAAAGATATACGTGTTCGAAAATATAGCGATTCTAAAATTCGAGAATTTCCTGACTTTTGGCTTGACGAGTTATTTTCAAATATTCATAGCTTCGGTTCTATTAAAGATAGAAACTTTTAATTTGTTTTATTTTCAAGGTAAAAGATGCTAGTGTAAAAAAATTAATAAAAGTTATTAACAAATTCCTATTGTTATAAGCAAATAAAATGTCCAAATCTATAAAAATTATTATTTATTAGGAGTGATATAAGGAGCGTTTTAAATTCTGGTTTAAATTTAATACCGTAAATATTAGTACAGTACTACATATTAATTTAGATTAAACGATTCGTTTATATATTGAATTTTAAATTGTAATTTTTACTTTTCGAATTAAATTTGTGTTGCTGGTTGCGCGTATATTGTTTAAAAACATTCGGGAGAGTGCAGTTAGCGTGGTTCAAATTTTTCACCGATGGTTCAAAACAAAGTTATCTTACAACTAGTTTCTAGAGTTTTACATATACATATTAGTAAGTAATATTAAATCATCAAAGTACTTTTCCGTAATGATAAATTCTACACCAGATGTTTGCAAAAAAAACAGATGTTCATTATTATTCGGTATGTTAAAATAGCGGACCAAAAGCCAAGTGTACAAGAAAGTTTCTTAAGCTTTGTAAATATATTGACTTCAATTGGCGAAAATTTAGCAAACGTCCTTATTGAGCAATTAAAACTATTAGGAAACGAAATTGTTGATTGTCGTGGTCAGTCGTATGACAACGCAAGCAGTATGAAAGGAGAATATAAGGGAGTGAAATGTCGAATTTTAGAAATTAATTACAAAGCATGGTATACGCATGGTATACGTGGTGTACACAACATCAATCTAGTGATAGGAGATAGTGTTAAAACACTATTAAAAGTCAAAATTATTTCACTACATTAAATAATTTATACAAGATTTTTGCTGCATCGACAAACCGATGGGCCATTCAAGCAAAATATTTCAATGTGAATATCTCTTTAACAGTATAAAAGCCGTGAAATATCTCCAGATAAAAGAAATAGTCTTGCATTAGATGAACTTAAGAATAGCTATCCAGATTGTAAAACTCTTGCTGTATCTTTAAGAAAACAAATAAATTCTTATGAATTTATTTTATTGTCAACAATTTGGTATCACTTGTTATCAAAGCATCACATATTCAGCCAATTGCTTCAACGAAAAGATATAGCAATCAATATTGCATAACAACATGCAAGGGCTATGTTATTATCGCTTGCTGACTTAAAAAACTATTTCCAAGAGGTTATAAAAGAAGCAAAAGAAATATTGTTAGCAATAAATGTAATAGCACAGTTTATCGAACGGCCTGCACGTGATACCCAAATATTAACAAGTAGAAACAGATAATGTTTTGATAAATCACCAGAACCTAGCCGAGTACGTAATCTCTAAAGATTAGCTGACTATTGTTATTATACAGATCCAAAAAATAAAGGAAATGATAAATATGACGATATAGATGCTATTAGTACAGATGATATACCAAATGACGAAATTGAACTCCCACAAGAAGAAATTGAACTAATTCAATACTGTAATGATATTGATATAGGTGAGCTCATTCCTGAAATTGATGAGTGTAGCCATCTAACTCTTCCAGCTGAAAATAAATTTAAACAGTCTTATTTTATTAAATTAATCGATACTGTGATGAATTCATTGCAAGAACGATTTGAAGCTAAAAGCTATGAAAACAAATGCATTCAATACTAATTGTGCATATCTAGTCAAACACTTAGAAATGGATATAGAAGACTCCACGTTCAAAAATGAACTTTCTATTTTAAGATATATTTTAGCAGATAATTATACTATTATGGAGAATTTGGAATTTATTTTAGAAAGAAATTTAGAAGAATTATGAATGTATATAAATGTATGCATCGTTCATAGAATAATTTTAACAATACCAATTACCGTTGCTCATTGTGAAAGGTCGTTTTCAAAACTGAAATTAATTGAAAATTATCTACGGTCTACAATGTCACAAGAAAGGCTTTCTGGATTAGTAATACTGACAATTGAAAATGCAACAGCCAGAACAATTAATTATAATTACATAATTGATGAATTTGCCAGCAAAAAGCTAGGAAAATTCCTTTATAATTTCTACATATTTTTTTTTAAGTAAAAACAATAAAAATGAATTCAATAACATTCAAAAAAAAAAATTTTTTATTGTCTACAAAGATACAATACCCCTTACAAAGATACCCCTTAAAGATACCCCTTAAAGATACAATACGATGTTGTGCACAGGGCCCCTAAAAGTTACACTACGGCGTTGTTTGATCGTAATGAAAATTTGAAGATGAAGTGATATTGGCGGTGCATTATTACTTTTTATTGAAGGTTTATTTGAGGTGTATCATTGAAATCATGTTCAAATCCAAAACTACGTTTTCAATTTAACATATGAATTTCGAAAAAGTTTGCATAATGTTAATTGTTAACTAATGGTGCTATTACACACAAATTAAATTCAGCTCCCATAATCAATTTTGCAGTTACCATAGTTTGAAAAGTTGATGAAAAATATTTTGTATGAGAAAGAGGGATAATCGATTATATAATATAATATTAATTATATAATATATTATATAATATAATATTAATACTAAATAACTAATGATTTTTTTAGAAAGTTTTGTTTAAAATTATTTGTATTTTCTTGCAGTTTTTGATCTTTTTGCCATGTACAGTCAAAAATAATAAATACTATCATCTGAAAAGTTGATGATAGCAACTGAATTTAATTTGTGTGTAATAGCACCATTATACTGACCGATTGTAACAATTTAATCGTTTTTTTATAGGAATTATCAGGGTTCTGTGTCTCCATTTCCGGTTTGTTTTATAAGCAATTTCCCATTACCCCAAAATAAATTCTGAGGTTATGCTACATGCCAACGGAACAGTTGTCATATAATGGTGCTATTACACACAAATTAAATTCAGCTCCCATAATCAATTTTGCAGTTACCATAATCTGAAAAGTTGATGAAAAATATTTTGTATGAGAAAAAGAGGGATAGCATGCGCGAGATAGATATAAAAACTGCAAGAAAAGCTAGCTGATAGCAACTGACTTTTTGAAAAATTATTTGGTTTACCAATTACTGCTAGAAAATCGTCAGATGATTTCATCTGCAAATTTAACCGGTTTAAAACCGATTATCACATTAATTGGTTTTCATATTAAAATCATAATAAAAATTATATTATATTAGGTATAAAATGATTGAATACATATTTTCAAGATTTTAATGTAAAAATTTTACGTTTTCTTTACGTATTTTCGATTCACATTTTTTTTTCAAATCTTAGCGCATTTTCTTATTGTACAAGCTACAACAATTGCTCTATAATGTGGTGTCGCCATTTTGACATTTCATTTGCTTTTACAGTATATAATTTATTTACAATTTATATACCACTAATTTAGATATAATCGATTATATAATATAATATTAATACTAAATTACTAATGATTTTATAAGAAATTGTTGTTTAAAAATTATTATTACTTCGTAAAGTTATTTGTACTTTCTTGTAGTTTTTGATCTTTTCGCCATCTACAGTCAAAAATAATAAATACTATCATCTGAAAAGTTGATGATAGCAACTGAATTTAATTTGTGTGTAATAGCACCATAACACTGCTGCAATTATATTATATACTAAAAGACGTTCATTGCACATAAAAAAAATGTCAATGGTACATAAAAAGTTAGTGACCGACGAACGACGTCGATTACTGAACGATCGGTCGTGGTTCACTGAAGTGATCCGTTCAATTAACTTCGGTCGTTCACGACCGACACATCACTACAATAAAGCATCGATATTCACATATGTCAGCAATGTAAATTATTTGCTATTGTTACTAACCTTTCGACATAAAGTTAAATAATCAGTTACAATTTTAATATAAGTAAAGGTGCAATAACAATTACTTATTTTGCTAGCGCGTTTATTGAGAGAAATAGGAAGAAAAAAAATCTGTTTTTTTTCAGTGTTTGCCTAAAGTAGGACATTTTTATAGTAAAGGAGGACGTAGGACATTCTTGCTCCAAAGTAGGACTGTCCTACCGAATGTAGGACACGCGGCAACCGTATAGTATGCTGTTAAATTTTAAACTTTGTAAATTTTTTTCTGTTTGAATACGTAACAGCATTTTTTTATTTTTTACTTTATTCAATTTTAGCGTTGTTTCCAATAAGTAAATTCATTTAACTTTATTTATTTTATACCAAAGAAAGTTTTTTCTTTAAAATATTATGAACTATTAACATAAATATGCTAAAAAATTGAAAAAAATTAAAAAAATCGACAAGTTCGAGATTCGAAAATTTTTTTTTTCGGTTTTTCTCAATTTTAAGCTGCTAAATAACAATAAATCATTAAAATCGATATACTATTTGAGAGTAGACATCTTGACAAAAAAAATAAGCACTAGAACAACATCAAAATCCAAAAAAACATCAATAAAGTTGTTCGCCGGAGATAGGGGTGTTTTTTTCGGAAAAATGGTAAACTCTCGAAAAATATTTATTTTCCATAATTGAAAAAATGCATGCTTATTATGCGCAAATAATTACGTACTTTCACAAAGTTTCATTAAAATTAAATAATTTTCACGCGAAAAAAAAATAAAAAACAGAAAAATCGGTTTTTCATCATTTTCTCGCAAACTTTGAGGTTATGTCGAAAAATGTGTTCACTAAAGTTTTAGATTTTTTTTGTATGAAACTCTTTTCTCTAGGAGGCCTCGTTTCGTTACAAATAACGAAAAACTGTTTTCTCCCCTTACACATCACCCCATTTCACTACTTCCCTTCATCTCAAGTTCGAAAGTTTTTTTTTTCATTGTTTATGACCTCAACTATATATTCCAGCCGGCCGTTACCTGCTACTAATTTTTTCATCTCAAAAAGGTAACGGCCCCAGCCTAATTAAGGCCTTGGCCCTTATCAAATGTGTTATCAACAGGCAGGCAAAGTAAGATGTTTATCAGCACTTCAGGAAAAATGGGGATTTTTTTAAAGACTGAAAAGAACTAACAGCAATATGGTCCGTGTCCTAACAGGACGTGTGCATCTAAATAAATACCTTTTTACCAATGGACGACTGTCCTCTCTGTGTGTTGTCTTGAAGTTAAGGAGGACTTTGAGCACTTTTCTGTGCTTGCCCGGCCTTTCCTAGTATCATAGCTAGGATCTTTGGCTCTAACACTGTATAGGTCAGCACAATCAAACTATCGCAGTCGGTTTTAAGATTGCATTTATCAGACAGAATGGTTTGTGGAAAAGTTGTTATGAGACCAAACTCGAACACGGTGCTTTGGACCGTAGATTCTGCATGCATGTTCCGCACAAGGCGGAGGTTAGATTCTGTTCCGCACGAGGCGGTACTTTAGGACAAGTTCCGCCTTGTGCAACCTGTTCCGACCCTTTCTAGTCTAATCTAATCTGATGTTGTATGACGATTCTAGGCTGTTGACTGTTACACTATTTTTAAGTCCTTTATGCCATTCTCATATTCAAAAACTGGAAACCTTTTTGAAAAAAGCCAATAGCCTTGAATCGTTTGCTCTGCAGAAATCTTCTATCCCTAGATAGTTTAATCCTAAAATGCTGTTTCGGGGCCCTGGGAGAACCAAACATTCTTCCATAATGTGAGGGACTATTTAATCCTCTTCAGGACAAAAACGGCATGTTGAATCATTTTCTACTCGAAGCCATACGATATGTTTATTCACATGATGGTGACCTTATGTAGTCCCATCGTTAACGAATTCATTAGTGAATTCATTAGCATTAGTGAAGATCTTTGAGACGTGAAGATTAGTCATCATTAGTGAACATCTTGCAACCCTGAGAGTTACTGGATCTAAAGAAAACCTATTCGATTTGGGATCTTATCCTACCTTTCGATATACCTGTTGCCGGTTCAGGGCGTCTAAGCCTCCCTGCGAAGCTATTTGCAAAACCATTAGACTTTTCGTTCCCGAGATTTCCACTATGCCCTGGTGTTCATATCAGTGATATGCTCTTCTTGAGCCTAAGATAGTTCAAGCACCTAGAACATAATTGCACTATTTTTGACTTAACAGTCTATATTTCCTGCGTTTTTAGAGCAGCCTGGCTATTAGCAAAAACATTAACGATCTTGCCAGACCACTTAACTCCGTCGTTCGCCTCGACCCCGGTTTTATGGCAAATACCTCAGCCTGAAAGACTGCAGTATTCACCAAGTGAAAATTGCAGCTCATGATCTAAATTTCTGAAGTAGACGGCAACTCCTGCAGATGTGGAGATGTCTAACGTGCTGGCCACACCTCCCAATAGCAATTTGCTACAGACCGTTCCTCTTTTGTAGGAATTACATCTCTAAACAGTCGGCATGGACAAATCTGTCAGTTGTTCTTGCAGATCTCTTCATAGCGCTTGATCATTGGTCCTACAGTCTCTGGAGCTCAAACCTTTTTATGTAGCCTTAATAACTTCCATTCTTACAAATATATGCAGCGGAAAAGGCCCTTATAAAACCTGCAGACTCCCCAACGAAAGTTCTCGAGAGCTATGCATGGGATCCATAGCTGACAATGGGTCTGACAACTACTTTATCCAGCCAGTAGACCATTGTCGAAATTCCCCCATTTGCCTGCCAAACCTCTCCTGCAGTGCCACAGAACTCGAGTTGCATTTGCACATATAGTCTCAACATGAACAACCCAATTGAGCTGCTTGTCGAGAGTAACAATTGTTAATGTGTTATTATCGAGTTTCCTTCTGTTGGAAACGCAACGAGCTGTTTCTTAAAAGCATTGATCGAGAGACCAAGCGTTGCTGCATCAAAATCGCTTTCTTCGTGGCTGATAATTCCATTGTTTGATTCAACAAGTCCAACTGGCCTTCTCTTGGCTGCACTAGCATAGTTTGACGAAAGCTTTGAGACGTTATTATTCGAAGCCTTTCCGCTTTTGTGCTTAAAAACTCAAGGTGAGTCGTGTCGTCACACCCTTGTATAGGATTTGGACACCCGTCACATGTAGCTGTATTGTGACCCATACAAAAACTCACCTTGTCACGCGGGATCAGGGTGATCGATAGACGCATTTGTTCGATCATCTAAGCCTGCATATCCAAGAGAGATACCACTAGAGGTACTACCCTGCTCTGCAATACCTGTTTGCAGAGAGGTGTCAGTTTTCTTTCTTTTACTCCCCACTGAACCACAGGCAATTTTTCCTCTTCCTACACTAGAGGCGGACCGCATCCGCTAAATCGCAAAATATGCGAAATGTGACCAGTTTTATAATAGAGCTTCTGTTCTCATTTTAGGATTCCCTGACTTTTTTTAAAACCCTATTCAAATTATCAATGCTGGTCTATTGTTTCTGTACAGCATTGTTTCTTTTTCCAATAATGTTTAGATCTTTAGGTCGAGATAGGCGTCATAATTCCTATTGATCGATATTTTTTGTAGTGCAAACAAACGTTATTTTTACTACATCAATAAACGCCACAGTCAAATCGCCCGCCACTTTATGGAGTGGCCCTCGATTTGAACATTTTTAAAATTGCCACAATTCGTTGAATGTGGACACGAGTCAGATTAGTATTGCCCAACTAGGGGTCAAATACGAAAAACCAAATATATCCGATTGCCCTAAAACGGCATGTCCTTTCTATTCCTGATCACGACCTGATTTTATTCAGGCATTCCCTAACTAATTTCTGCTCGGGTTGGTTTACTTGAGCTAACGAGCAATATTTCATTTTCCGAAAATTGAAAATTAAACCAAAAAATAATTACTTCATTTGTAAAATATATATGTATGTAAAGTTATGTTAAATATGCAGATTCATTCTAACTTGACTTAAAATATAAATTTTTTCTTCAATTGTCTACAAAATCTTCTAATAGCTTATATTTTTTTAAACTTTGAATGAGTTATATAATTTTTTTTATTACTTTAATGTTAAAAGATACAACATAATCTAAAATTTAATCTTATATTTATTTGCTTTTCAAAATATGCTGAATCAAAATAGTAACACAAACTCAAACGTAACAAATTTTGCTAAATCATATAGTAAGCAATGGAAAATTGCGAGTTTAATGCTAAGTACTAAAGCGAATTGAAAAGTTTATAAGCATAGCAAATACATAGACTGCGACTCGCCAGCACTACGTAGGACGTAGCACAATTAATAAATATTCAACGTTTGCTTGATTTAATGAGTTCTAACAGTCAGAACAAAGCAAAAATTTTTGAAGTTTCCGCTTCATTTAACTTCATCGCACTCGTATTTGATTTAAAATGCTGTGTGAATTTGATGCCCTTGCAATAATAATTATGGCTGCAAATTATGACTTCGATAGCTGTATTCGATGCTAAATTTTGATCGATTCGATTGAACATCTAGCTAGATTATAAAAATCTACTCCCGAATCTTTTAATTTCAGCTGGCTTAATCTCAATATATGCATGTTAATATCATACTCTTTTTTAAATAAAATTTGTATAAAAATGGCAAAAACAGATTTTTAAAAAAATTTGCAGAAACACAACCAAAATTGGGTTTCCAATAATCCAGCTAGTGAAATACACACTAACAGTAGCTTTAATATATCACCTTGGCTAGAGATATCTTATTGCTTTATTTAGTGGGACCATGTAACTAACAGGGATCAAATTAGACGGGTTGTCACACCCGTAGATCAAAAAGGTATGTGTTTTTCGATCGTATTTTCACGAAATCTGTAAACATAATTTGCCGCCTGCAAACGCCCATACAGAAAAAGCTTTAGGGTGGGGTCCAAAGTATTAAAACATTTTAGTCAAACAAAATTTATTTTGAAAAATGATCAGGTAGAGAAACACAGGGGGGGTATATAAACCCGAGAACTCCGCCCTCTTGTGTGCGTGTCTGCTTCTCTACCAGGGCAACCGCTATGGTGAAACGCTACTTATAGGTTTTTTTTAATAGCGGGTGCTTAGTCTTGAGGGTGATCCCACGCCTCACACTGTAAATACTCTAATAATTTTGGAGGAACTTAGTAACATGTCCTGATCGAGTCGTTGTGGTAGATGATAATGAAGGAGGAAAAGACAAATCAAATTTAACTGTTTTTTAGCCTTGTTTTGATCTGTAGCTTTGAAGTTTGCATGACTCAAAGCAAAACGACTTGGAGAAGGTAAACTGGAATGGAAAAATTCTTCAGAATAGCCAATGTCTGAAGCCGTAATTGGACTTGATGGGGACCTGAGAATAATAGCTGGAGCTCGTAGATGTGTCGAAAGCTTGTTGCTCCATACATGTGTCAGACTCTTGCCAGTAACAGGGATTCAGCCTATTAATAAAAGCTTTGACATGTATGCCCTTAATGTCAATGTTGAACGTTTTATCAGATCGACTTAGTGCTCAGAAACACGAAAACAAAGACTGCGTTATTTGCATGTTTGGTTAGTGGGGATGGTTAAAGTTCGTTAAAGTGATCTTCCCAGTTTTACACATAGTCGGATTGGCATCCAATCCCTAACAATTCTTGAAAAACTTTCCATTTAGGCATAATGGTTTAGGCTTAAGATGAAGACCAAATCACACTGATGAGAGGATTCAGGCTCAATCCAGTCGATCATAGTACATTACTGCTTTAGTCGATCATAGTACATTACTGCTTTGCTGATTTGAACGTGCGATTCCAACGCTTAATAGAACCATTCGATAGCTAGTTGTTCTCTTCTTTTCACACTTCAGCAATCTAGATAGCTCTGCAAATAGTTCCGATTCGAATTGAGTTCCTTATGCGGTCACAATCGATTTTGGAACACCAAATCATTCGATACAATTAGAATATAATTGCAAAAGCAACAGTTTCGGATTTAATATTTGGTATCGAAATGGCTTACGGCCAATGGGTATATCTATCGATAATCGTCACACAATATCGTTGATTTTCAGATATTGGTGATGGTCCGACAATATCGAGATGGATTTCAGATAATATTTTAAATACGATAGGGGCATACCCTAAAGGAATTTTGGTATGACGAAATATTTTTGCCTTTTTGAAAGCCAGGCATTTTTGAGCCGTTTGTCTTACATCTTTTTTATTTGATGGTCAAATGAACTTATCTGTCAGCATATTTACTGATGCTAAAATGTCTGGGTGAGATAGATTATGTACACTGTTGAACGCGAATTTGCGGCATGATAAAGGAATAAATAACCGGCTTACGCCAGTAGACGTGTCAGAGTAGATGAATTTCTTTGAACCAAAATAAATTGGGAATTATTGGAACTTCAGCGTCAATATCAAACGCGATAAGATTTCGGCCACGAGATTATCCAGCTATTTGTGGAATATTACTTGTAAACTGACTGATGAAATTACCGTGAAGACGCTTTTTCAGCTTTTTATGATAATGTAAATATTGGAGGTTTATGGTCAGTGAAAAGATTCAAATTACATCCTTGAAGAAGGCAACGAAAATATTTAATGGTAGAGTATGCTGCGATAAGTTCTCTATCGTTGCCACTATACCGTTGTTGTGTCTGAGTAAGATGAACTAATAAAAGTTGTGTGGTTCCCAAATTCCATCCCCTTTTTTGTTGTACAACGGCGCCTTGTACTTTGTCAGAGCTATCTACCATTATTGCAAGTTGCACAGTTGATGAAAATTAAAATAATATAGTCGCCGCATTTAATTGCTTGTTACATAGATCGAATGCCTGAATAGCTTCGTCGGATCAACTATTGGGACGTTTGTCGTTCTTCTTAAACCCTTTCAAAAAATGGTTTAATATTAATACCTTGATTTTTGCCAGCTTGTGGAATGAACCTACGATGAAAATTTAACATTCCCAAGCAACGCTTTGCTTGTTTTACCATAATCGTACGTTGATACTGGACGATGACCTTCACACGTTCATAGTTGAGCTTAATGCCATGATGATCGATCGATGGGCCAAAATATGTTTGCTTGTATTATTAAAAATAAACAAAAATGATCTCCATTATCTGTCCTATCAAACAATCACTCAAGGAACTAAAACATTCAACAATCAAATAAAATTTATAATAGAAATGAATTTATAATGGCAAAAATAATCGGTTAGGGAGAGAAGCCGAACCCGAGAACCCTCCCCTTATGTTCGCGCCTGGTGGTTAATTACAATAACGCAATAGTGATTTTTGAATTGAAATAACGTCTTATCAACGTATAGACTGTCTTATTGGCCACTTAGGTGTAAGGGCATTAAAATTCGTCGAATGGCTCAGCTTATCTGAAAAAACATTAAAACCAAATTTCTTACCTTTAAATCAGGGTGGTGATTTTATTGTTGTACGATCCAATCCGTTCATCTCCGCACATCAAATATTTTTTTTCAGCCTCTCTTGAAATACATTTTTTTTTATAATTAATTTGCAGCAACTCTCAATCAACTTGAAAGTCTCACTCATTACAACTTCACCTCGGTCGAGAATGATGTCATCAGCGTACGAGTTACATTTCATTCCACACCCTTAAAAGTAAATATTCCAAAGAATCCACATGAGATTCTTTTCTAAAATATTAATAAGTAAACAAAATTATTCATAAGTAAAATTCCCAAGAATATTAGTAATCGAAACTGTTTATAAAATAGTTTGATATTTATAAATCATTTCGAAAACAAAACCCAAACATGATACAACTTGAGCACTTGTATAAACAGCACCTGTTATTCGTTTATGAAATAAACTGATAGACAAAATAGTAAAATCATTTCCATGAGAACTAAAATAATAAAATTTAAATTAAACATTGTAAACTAATATTTTGTTAAACAAAATATTAGTATTAAAACTCGAACAGAGAAACTTAAATTTTAGATTTACTTTTGATCTGGAACTAGCAAGTTCCAATTTCTTATATGTTGAACATAAGTTTAATATAACTAGTGTATATTATAAAATATCACTTATAGTGTAAATCTCTTACAATAAGTTATTGTAATAGAAAAATAGTATTATTAATTAAATTAATAATAATAAAATCATTTGCAAATCAATTTGCAAATAAAATAATAGTATATTAAGAAACTAGTTTCATAATCGACGATTTTATCGCACGCAATCTGTTTAGAAAACGACCCGCGCAGCGGGGAGTTTTCTAAAGGATAAGTGCGATAAAACGTCTTATGAAACGAGTTTTTTATACTATTTTTTCTATTTTGCACTTTTTGTCTTAAAATTTTAAAAAATGTGTATTTTATTAAAAATAATCAATTTGAAATTTTGTTATTATTACTAATTATTATAATTAATTAAAATATTTAACACTAATTTAGATATTCTGATTAATTTTATTTACATAATTATTCGTTTTAATGTTCACTGACGTTTGTATGACCATTGTGGCCAACCTTGAAAGACAAAACTTTTGCGTATCGTAATGAAAGCCATTTCGATACGCATTTGGGTATCGAAATGACTTTATTTTAGATGCAAAATAGAAAAAGTTTTTTAAAAAATCAAAATTAAAAAGCAAAAACAAAATTTACGCGATCATCTTTTTTTTTTTAAATAAAAAGTGTTGTGTAGTAGGAATTACAAAATGTGTCACAACAACACATAAATACCTTTTAAGACCTAGATCCCACAACAACATGCGTCTAAAGGTGATGGTGGACACCTTTTTAAATCTTTGTGGATTGAAGGCAGCGAGACTGTTGATTCGGACAACGCATTCCATTTGTACGATGTATGCACAAATTCCCTTTGCATTTTATTACTATGAAAGTGAGTAATCAATCTGGACAGTTTGACTGCACAAACCGATTGACGAGTTAAACGGGGAAAAACATATGTCTGAGGCATTATGGACCTGATTTCATCCGAGCACTTCTGGTGACGATATTTATAAAAAAACAACGAGATCAGCAACAGTGCGACGATATGTTGTAGGGAATCAAGATTTAATGTTAAATTTCGATCACCAACAATTCGTATAGCACGCTTTTGAAAAGAGTGCAAAAGAGCTAGGATGGTAACAGATACAGCGCCCCAAACTTGACAACAATAGTCCACACAGGGACGTATATAGGACTTATAAATGTGGAGTAATTGATGCGAAGTAAAATATTTTTTACATCTATTGAGGAGGCCGAGTTTTCTTGACGCGCTCTTTGCCATGGCCATTATATAATCGTTCCAGAGTAAGTCGTTGGAAATTGTGAGTCCCAATAAACAAATGCTTTCACATTCGTCTATTTAGTTGTCACACATATTAATTGAAATATCGTTGGGAAACTCGGTCTTTGATCTGGAAACAATCAATAGCTGTGTTTTGGTATAAAATTGACCAAATTTTTGTCACCTCAAACGGCGACTTTTTTTAGGTCTTCGTTTATATTTATGGCAGCGTCTCTCCGGGCGGGATTTATTCGTTCATGCATTTTACCCTTTTGAAGATAGGGGGACGAATGACTTGTGCAGTGTACTATCATCTGCAAAACTATTTATTGGGTTACTGATGATTTGCAACAGTTCGTTGATATAAATTAAAAATAAAGAGGGAGATAAAACTGAGCCTTGGGGTACACCAGCGGTTATTAATTTAGACTCAGAAGAAAAGCCATCTTTAGATACCGAGATGTATCGGTTAGACAAAAAATTTAGAATCAACTTCACGACAGCGGGATGAAAACCGTACGCAACGAGCTTGTTGATCAAGTGGGCATGCCAGATTCGATCAAATGCTTTTGAGATGTCTAATGCGATCACGTACGTTTCACCACCTTACTCAAGTATGCTATTTCAAAGATGTGCCACATAGTTCAATAGATCGGTTGTTGATCTTTTGTTTCTAAAACCGAATTGGCTGTCAGATATCAAATGGTTGTCTTCCAAAAATTTGGATATGTGTGAATTAATATAGTGCTCGTACATTTAGACATAACCAGGGCTCCCGCTGAATCCATTTTTTCCATTTTTTCCATTTTTTTTGGTTCTTTCCATTTTTTTCCATTTTTTCCGTCATTTTTCCATTTTTTCCATTTTTTTAAACATTTTTTTAAAATACATATACACATTTTTATATTAATTAAAAAACTTTTCCATCGTTATTCATCAACTAGTTTTATATATAATGCAAATTCAGGGAAATAGTAGGAGAATATGTGAGCAAATAATTAATTTATCGATATAAACCTCGATAACCTTTTCGTCGATCAATTAATAGTTTTAGTAACTAAACCCAAGTAACTAAGGAAAAAGTAATTTGAATTATGCAATTCAAATATTTTGAAATTCGAATATGTTCAACTTTTGTGAGAGTAAAACTCCATTTCTCTTCTATATGAAGCGATGCTATTTGACGTTGAAATTTCATCATCATTTATCAGATCTACATAAGTTAGACATTGTTGTTTTTATTCAATTTTCAATTCTAGTGTATATTGTTTAGTTTGAAGTTTGCTCTACGAACACATATTTTACTGTTTTCCATACTCTACTGATCTACGAGTTTGGACGACAATCTCCAACTAATTGAGATGGGCACTAAACCAATTTATATTCTAGATTTTATTTGAATGGATATTTCTGTTTATATAAAAGACATTAGCTGCATTTCATGAAACCGTGTGATCCGGATTCGCATAAGTTTTACATGTAAAATGAGATCCAACTTTGTTTTTGGATCTCAGTTTACATGTAAAACTTAAGCGGATCCGGATCACACTGTTTCATGAAATGCAGCTAATGTTTATGTACATTAATATGGTAATTAAAAGTTATAAACATTGTTTTAATTCTAATATAGATGTCCATGTAACATTATCTTTGTTTACAAGTTAACAGAATAATAATTAAATTTTAAGCACTTTTGGTGCTTTTTTTAGATGCTGTCGTTTTGAAAGTGAAAGAAAATGAAAATTGTTTCTTTGCTCTGTCCAGCACCAGCAGCCAAATTCTGTAATTGTGAAGCGGTGAAATGATAAGTTTTTTAATGAAAAGAAACGAAGAAATTTTTATCACTTCACCGCTTCACAGTTACAGAATTTGACTGCAGTTATGTTAATTTTGCCTTAATATATAAAGAGCAAAAGCCGCTACCGAAACGTTGGCATCCAAAAACACCGACAAAGTCGACAAAAAGTACCTTATTTACTATAAAAAACGCTGAAAACTTAAATTAAAATATTGTTCTGTTAACCTGCAGACAAATGTAATTTTGCATGGACATTTATATTAGAATAAGGTTGGGTTGGGTTGCCAACTACTACAAAACATAAACCCGAATAAATCTAATGCAAACCCGAAGATTTCATTAAATATCATAAATTTCGATAAACAATCTCAAAGTATTTATAAAATATGGACTTAAAACCTCCTACTCCGATATATCAAAAACTTTGGTCTGTGGGAAGGCCGAAGGGTTTGGTATAGTGATTGATGAAGACTGAAATATCTGTCGTTTTCAATTTTCCCTAAAACATTTCAATGGCATGCAGACGGACATTTTTGTTTGCCCAGTTAGACTGGTTATGATCCAAAACGTTGAGAAATGCTTGTACACTTGTTGAGAAATAATTGTACACATCCCCAACCTCAATTTTTTTGAAGTACCTTTTATTTTCTCCACAAACGAATCTTTGTGGCCTTTGTTGTGTTACTCTATTTCTTCCTTCTGGTTTTGGTATTTGTTATTTCTCCTATTAATCTGTTTATTTAGCCATTATTTAGCTATTATTTAGCTTCGTTCTCCAACTTCGTAATCGATATCATTAACATCTTTGGTATCTCAAAAAACTTTCTTGGCATCCAATACGATCTCAACCAAAACAAACCTCATTTACTTGAGCTAGGTGAAACACAAGTTTCAAATATCAATAATGTACGATTCGGCTGTAAAAATCATTCTCCGGAGCTCTAAACATCGTGTTGTAATGATATACATATATACACAAGGATTTTAAACATACAACGCTCACCCAGTATGAAGCAAGTAGTATTTCTGTATTTTGCTTTATCTGTCTCAAAGTCATCGCAAATAAACATGACATCTATTTGTGTTATTTACACCGTAGTTATCCTTACCACCATAAATACCCCATTGGACGCGTTTAATTCTCTTAAAGACACAATTGATAATATCTTCATCACTGCACCTAATCCAGTCCTCACGGAGAAATAGGGTGTAGCAATTCATGACTTTGGTGAGTCTCATAACATTTCCCTTGATATATCCAAGGCGTTTGATAGAGTTTGGCATCGGCTCTTATCAACAAATTAATTTTATTTTTAGTCTTTTTATTCCAGAGATCTCTTAGTAGTTGGTGTTGTTTCGGATAATTTCTCAATTCAAGCCTGCATTAATCAGGGTTCGGTTCTTTCGCCACCCCCTTTTTCTGATCTTTTTTAACGGTTTGTTATCTAGCACCACAAACCCAATATATAGCTCTTCCGAAGTTCTATCTAACATTCATATATTAAGAGAATGAAAAAGAAAAGAAGAAACAGCCATCTAGTCTAACTGCTAATTATACTCGTAGAAAAATGGTTCAATCCTTGGATCTTAAATCAATTCTGGACTAAAATCTAGATCTTGAATCAATCGGAACTGGTGTATACTGAACCTTATGACATTTAATTCTAGTTTTGTCCTATAAAACCTCACTCTATAGCTCCTGTATAGAAAAGTTTTCCAGACTAGCATTATTAAACTCACCTGCACTTAACTATTTCGTACTAATACAAACCACAAACGAAAATGGCATGATCACATTTGTTCTGTGGCGAAATTAGAGTCCCAACGACTTGGCTTCGTACGTTGTAGTCAAATTTTTGTCTCCATCTGAAATAACTACGATGTATAAAGAATTTATACGACCAATCCACGAATTCTACCCCAATTTATGGGTTGCAGTATACCAGAAACATCTAAATTTTGTCGACAGAGTTCATAGGCGTGTTGAAGCCGATCATACAAGAGTTGTTGGAGCATTTTCATTATACTACGCTATGCTCTAAAGAAATTAATCACTTAATGCCTCCATTACGTAGATCTTCACGAGCCACACGCCAATCTTGGCATTCTTATAAGCATACCTTAGAGGTCTCATATGTGGAAACATCTATTTATACCAATTCCTTCTTTTCTCATTTCGTATACTGGGGGAATCGATTAACGAAAAATGTTTTCAAAATGGCTTCAATTACAACTATACTACATGATTATATAATATGAACAATTATTAAATCCAAATAACAGAAGTGGTTCAAGTGTTAACACGCTTTCCTTTTAACACAAAACACCTGCGTTCGATTTACGGCGAAGGTTTGGGAAACATAAAATGGATCTTAGTATTTTTCTAATTATTTAATTAATTAAAAAATTATCCATGAGGTTTGCAATACTATTGCACATACAATATGTTATTGTAATTCGGCGACCACTAAATGTGCCAAATGCAACCACTAAATGTGTAAATGAGAACAAAATGTGCAAAAAAATGTATTTTAAAAAGCTTCCGTAATATATTTCCATATGCTTCCTAGTGGAGTACGGTTCATGATGATGATGGTAAACCAGACTTGCAGTTATTACTTTCACTTCGTATAATATGCAGGTGTGAAACTGCAAGCTAGTAAACTCCGAACTGTGTGAAGTCCAAGACGATAGAAAGCCTACGTGTTATATTGATCAACTTATGCTAGATTTAAATAAATTATTCATAATTAAAAACATAAATTTTCACCAGAAAAATACTAAAAAGAATATCGTTCCTATTAGGAACAGTTTATAAATAAAAAGTTTATAATTGTATGCCACTTGTCGTGACCTAAATTATTCACAAGTGCCTCGCTTTGTCCAACACGATGAAATTTTTTTTAAAAGACTGTGTTACATTGTGGTATTTGATCTTTGTAATTAGCGTTTCTATGATGAAGACAATGTTTTCTGTCAGTGAAATTGAACGAGAATTAAAACTAACTAAATTCCAAGGTACCGGTACAATAATATATAGAATTAATAATTATATCGAACTGAATCGACTCAATTCAAAAAATATATTTTGCTGTAACTTATTTGCATGAGAGTCTAAAGCAGCAATATTGATATTGTAAGAATGATGGTATATACTAGGATGGGATAAAAACAAATTACGTTAGAATGGTGATAAAAACAAATCACGAACGATTACCTGTTTAATATCAATCTATTTGGGACATACTACTGCCGAAAATTTGTAAGAAACTTTCATATTATGCATTCCATGAACCAATACTTGGATTCAAGTTTCGATGAACGGAACTAATGTTAACTTAAAATCTATTTGACATCTAAAGGTGGACTTAGCACATGATTCGGGTAATAAAGAAATTCTGAATCTGGGCAGCTGCGGCTTACGTAAAATTAGTAATGCATTTAACGCTGGAGTTAAAGCAACGAATTGATCTGTGGTTGAATTTGTATGATCTGATTCGCTTATAATTTATTTGCTTGTTTTCAATGCTCCTAATCGAAAAGCCGATGAAAAATATTATATATTAAAAATATTAAAATATTCCTCACGAAACTTTGTTCAAAATGGTTGAACAAGCCTCTTTACTCTCACCTGGTTTTAAGAAATATGTTAATGAAGTTACTAAAACTAAAAATTTAGTTTCTGAAACACTTAAAGATGAATTATTGGATTAAAAATTATCTGTTTTTATATTGTTTACTTATGAGATGCTATTTTGTACACAGATTCAATCAAATAATCTTTTAGTTCCATTTCTTCATAAAAATAATTTAACAATTCATTTTATTTCAATTTTAAAAACAATATGTACGAGAATCGTTCAATCTGAAATTTTCGAGTCAAGGTTTTTGTTATATTAACGATTAAAAGTGTTAACAAATGAATAATTGTACACTTTTATTAATTTTTCTATCAATTATAAAATACCGTAGTTTAAACATTTTCTGAAAAAATTAAAAACCGAGTCTGGAAAACCTGAAAAAACAGGGATTTTTTTACCGTAATATTCTAAGATACCCTATGTATTACACATTTTAAATTGTTTGTTTTCCATTTTTTTCCATTTTTTCCATTTTTTTAGCGAAAAATTTCCATTTTTTCCATTTTTTTCAATCTGACTTTAAAACGGGAGCCCTGCATAACTGGGAGTAAGGCTATTGGTCTATTATTTGAAATATCACATTTCGTTCGTTTTTTAGGCACAGACTGGACATTGGCCAACTTCCAGCAGGGTGAAAAAATACCAGATTTATAGGATTTATAGAATATTTTGGTGAGAGTTGGTGCAAGTTCTTTCGAAAATGTTTTCAGAATAACAGGAGGAATGTTGTCCAGACCAGAGGCTTTGTTGTTGTTTAACCCCTTTAAAAGTTTTTCGACAATTTTGCGTTTGCAATGTAATTGTTTCATATTAACTCCTGAAGACTGGATTTAGGGTATTTCTTTAGGAGTTTCTAAAACTGTCGAATTTGAAGCAAAGCGTTCCGCGAACAATGTAGTAACAATTGAGTCACCATCAATGATAGGAGGGATAGAAGATTTAGTACCAGAATTTAAAGAATAATCTGTACTGAGTTTATTGACAATAAGCTATTATTAGATAGTAGTTACTTTTAACACCATACATATTCCAAGGCTAGATTGATAAGTGTAGGAGTAGGAGAGATACATCACCTTGTCTTTAACCTTAGTCGACTTTAAAAAATTCTGATATTTCTTCTTCAATCGTATACAGTTTCGAAAGTTTTTACGTTTTAATTTTGACAGCGCCGAATCGAATTCCTCTTTTGTGGGCTCGTCTACATGTAGCTTTGACACACGAATAAACTTTCATTGTCGCCCGACTTGCTGCTGGTCACTTGAATTAAGAAGATTCGTAGAAGAGTAAGTGGTCCAGGTATCTAAAATATTAAAAAGTCTTCTTGTAACTTCCCATCTTGCTGTTGTGTTTGTAGGGGCGTGTGCGGTACTAATCCTTTGGTTACATGTCCAGAATCAGGAGCTCTGCCACTGCCCTTGGGTGGCACCACAAGTTTTCCAAGGTGGATTGAGTTACCAGGAAAATAGGTGGTTTATATCGTGTGGGGTATCCTCACACGCAAGACACTTGTCATCAGTTCGGGATCACCTTTTCTTATGTAGTTGTTCAGGATGCGAGACCAACCGGATTTTGGTTGGGCGAGAAAGGATCTAGTGTGCTGAGGTAATTGAACCTCCTCATCACTAATTTGTGGTGGCTTTCTATTAAGAACTCGATTTGGGGCGTAGTTCTTTGTTGCGTATATTCTTCCAATAATTGCAGAAACTACAACGGTTGATTGAAGAAGTTTCCAGTATAACACATAGTCCAAAATAATATACAAAATGATTCTATTAAATAACACTTAAAACTTTATTCACAATTAAAAAATTACTTTGCTTCTATTTACTCGGTTTTATATACATGATACAGCCGTTCCGTTTAAAATTTATTCACTTAACATAAATAATCAATCCAATTCCAATTAAACTAGGGTAAACCCCTATCGCATTATAATTCAAAATAATTCTCTTTATGCAAATTCCTTAAATACAATTCTACTTAATTCGAGGTAATTCAAAAATGTCTTTACAAAAAAATCTCGATAAATCCTAAATAATCGTGATTATTTTGCATAATTTTTTATTTAATGTTTTTGCGTTGGTTATTTTATTTAATCTTTTTGCTTTGACCGTTTTTCTTGGAAACAATGTGACGTTGATTTTAGTTTTGAAATATTGTAGGAGAAATTGAATAGGAGAAATTGAAGTTGAATACATTTTTGTTTTGTATTTCGTTGCGATTATGTAAATCGGTTCGAAGCTTTTATCAGCTAGTATTTTCAATGCATAATTCCTGTTTTTCAGTCTAGAGTTCACCTATTGTTCAGAAGCATTAAATTTAAGAAGTGGGCCGAGTGTTATACACCAACAGTCTCGACTTTTTGACTGTAGGAATGAGTATGTTGTCAATGCAGATGTTTAATGTCGTATTTACCTTCGTCGTCCATTCATTCGGTTTTGAATCGATATTGGTGAATTATTACAGGTTGTTTTATATTAACAGTACCGTGCAGTTGTCTGCGAATGACGTGATGGTTATTCCTTCTGGTGGTGCAGATAAACTGGTTAGATAGAGATTAAATAATCCCAGAATAACCTTGTGGAACTCCTTGTCTTAGCTATCTTACCTTGGATTTGCAGTTGCGGCTCTCAACGGATGTTTGGCCACAACTAAGGTAGTCTAACAACTAGCGTCCTTAATAGCTTAACTTTTCCTATTGCATTCTCATCTTCTTCGGGAAATATTATATTCTCTTAAGTTGTCAGTATTAAGTTTGCGAAAATGTCTTAATACTGATTTGGCTTACTTCTAATGTTTACGTTGTTTTTCTCCAAACCGGGCATTAAATTTTGCGTATTTCCTGTGGTGACCTTTAGGGATTTCATTATGTTAAGGTTATCGAGGATGAGTTAAGCTCTTAATGAGCTCCCAAAGACTTTAACTTGTGCCAAGGCTTGATTTGCTCACTAATTCTATCTACTTATTTTGTTTGGGTTCCATTACCAACTTGTTAGTTCGCTAATTCAACTCTAGAATTCTACAGTGGCCTGGATGTGCCGCACGATGTCATTTCTTTGAGTAGCAATCGCACACGCTTCCTGTGTAAAGTATGGTTTGCTCTTTTAAATTCCTCTAACTGCGAGCTCTAGCTTTATTAAACATTTCTCTGCTTTTGTTTTCCCCAGAGAGGGCGTCGAGTGGTAAAAATTGCTTACTGAATTCAGTTTCAGTAAAATTGTAAAAGTATCCCAGTCTGCTTTTTGTTAAAATTAATATAGGTCTACTTGTCGGATTTTATTTGATTTATGGTTGAAGACTCCAAAATTGTAGTGGTCGATTTGATCTATTTATTTATTTTATTTACTTTATTTTATTTTATTTATTTATTTTATTTATTTTGTTTGTTTTATTTATTTTATATATTTTATGAATATTATTTATTTTATATGCATTATTTAATTTGTTAATTCTATTTATTATTATTATATTATATTATCCAAATATTTACATATTTGCACTTCCATAATCTTTTCAAACTTACCTTATGCTGGTAGAATACTAATTGGTCGAAAATCACTCACAGGGGACGCATTTTTCTAATGAAAATTACTTTTGCAGTTTTCCAATGCTTTGTAAACACAGATTTTGTTAAGATACTATTAAAAACATACTATAAATATGTACACATGAATATGGAATTTGGATATAGTAGTTTTTGTGAATTTCAAAGAAATACCTTCCATTCCAACAGAGTTAAATATGACCGAGTCAATGCTCTAGTACTAGTATCACAATCAACGTTCTGAAAAGCAAAGCCATCCTTAGGTACTTGTTCATCAAGGATACTTGTTGCGAGTTTTCGGTGTACCGTTTTTAAATAGTAATAAAACTACAGAATAAATTAGGATCAATTTCAGGAATGGCGTCAACTTTTTTGCCGAACCCCGAAATGTTTTCGCCCCGTAAATCAATGTTCATATGAAAATTTGTTCACGAGAGCCGTAAGCGTCGAGTAGGACAATTTCACGATAGTAAATATAGAAGCGATATTAATAAATTATGAAATTAGAAATCGACAAAATAACATTCAAAATTTATATTCTATTATTGCATGGTTTCTTTGTTTTCAAAACGGTGTAAAAACTAAAATTACATGAAAATATCATAGCAACTAAAATTTGTTATTTAGCGGAAATGATTTTACACCAATGGGAAAAAACCATTTTCAGAGGCGATTACACCTGTATGAAAATAGACTTTTTTTATGCTATCGTAGAAAAAACAATTTTTTTCAATTTAAATAATTTATTATTATATACTTTTGATTTATATGTAACCTAAATCCACAACATCTTGAAGTACATCCCTCATTCTTTCCTTAAATTTATCGGTAGTATTAAGTTTATTCATCTCTGAGAAATCTATTTCATTGTTATTCTCGACTTTTTTAGAAATTTTATCGAAGTCCGGTATAATATCACAAGAGGCAGTAAAAAAAGGTAATGCCAAAAACGCCATTGCCAGGCCAATTCCTCCAAACTCTTTTAATTGAACTTGAAAAGCTGACCATGGGAACGCTTTTTCCGGATCTGTACCCAACCTATTCGAAAAAATTGAATCTGAGAATTGTTTGTTAAGAAGTTAAATTAAAATTTTAATACCTTTTCAACAGCTTCGACAATGATGCATAGTATATGCTCAAAAGATCATTATAATGTTTGTCTCTTAAAGATTTGTGTGTGCTTGTGAAAAAATAATAAGCCAAGTCAGCCACTGGTGAACAATATCTAGCGATTTGCCAATCTAAGAGTCGAAGCCGTACTGGTATCCCATTCTTAATAGGAAAAAGAAGACAATTATAATTCTAATTAAGGTAAGATTTTGGTTTAAAATTTTACTTCATTTTTGTACATAAGATTATTATTCCAACAGTCACCATGATTAAAAACCGAATACGGTTCTGCTGCGTCAGCATCATTATATGTTTTCAACCGATCGAATAATGGTACTTCCAGAAACTTGTTTAGTTTTTCTTTTAAATGTTTGTCTTTATCATCGTCCAATGTATCGAGGAATGAATCAGCAAGATTTTGTACATATTTTTTAGTTAATACGGCGCTTCCTTCAATAATAAAAAAGAAGTTACCTAAGCTCTTGTATGGTTCGATTTTCTCATTAGCCTGATCCTTCAAAGCAAACGAAATAGCGTGAAATTTTCCTAAAGCTTTCATAACTAGTTTTGCGTGCTCGTAGGTTGGTGAGAGATGCCGATCAAACATTTCAAATCCATCAGTTTTGATATCATTAAAAATAAGCGCTTCTTCATTTTCCATTGAAATGCTTTTGTAGCATTTTACATTTTCATGAAAACCAATGTCTGATGATGGATCGATTTCTCTTGATTGTTGAAATAATGTAAATAATGGTAGTATTTTATCATAAACCAATGCTTCTCTACTAAACACTTCACCACTTCTAAACTGCTCTCTTCTGGCTGCTGACGTTGGTGGAACTTTCAATATAAGACTTAAATTATCGCATTCACAGTCATCTTTTTTCTTAGAATTAAAAGAATTACATCGTTTTGCTTGAATTCGGTGAATCACTCCTAAATAGTTATCTCCTTTATTTGATCCAGCTTCGATGGTTGTTGTGTATTTATCTGTCTTAAATTCTGTTTTAATAATTGTTTTTAGTGCTTGTTTGTAGGTTGGTGATATGTCTTGAGAATCGTCTACCGATGAGAGTCTTGTGAATGAGAATGTCTCTTTTGCTAGTTTTAATGATAAGTTTGCAGTTTCCGTTATTAAATCCATGCTTAAAAAAAAATATATAATATAATAATTATAATAAAAACGCAAGCCCACAGGATTTAATTTAATTTCAATATATATTCTTCTCCATTTTTGATCACACGTCATGCATTCATCAGTGAATTTATTTTTAATTAGTTGTGTGTGTAACAAACTCTAGATTGTCGCTTTATTTATATGTGGTATGCTAAGATACCAAAAGAAAAACTTCTCAAAGAATTGAAATAAAAATTAGCCAAAAGTAAGGATAAGATCAATTGAAAGCAAAAACTACAAAATATTCAAATAAAATATAGAGGCGAAAGCCTACCAAAAAAACTTTGAAGACTTTCAATGCTCTTTTGGGTCAAACGGGTTTTTACCCTTCCCCACTGTGTCATACCCGTCAAAATGCAGAAAAATAATTATATGACACTTTCGCTATAGTTTTCGTTCAGCTTTTATTAAATTTTCTGTAATTGCGCACTTTTTTCAAATTTTTATCTTAATTAGGAACGAAACCCAATCTTTATTAGGAACGAAGACCAACTTAAACTTGCACTTTGCGACAATAATTGAAAAACTCGGCACTGCAAAATTTTGAAAAAAATTGCAATGTTTTGAAAATTAGGTGCTTTTTCAAATGATTATTATAGCTACGTATAATATTATAACCAAGCTTTATATTACAAAAATTCAGATTATTCATGTAGATAGTAAACATGTATTTTTAATTATCATTGGGTGACTGAACAAAGCAATCAACTGATAACATGTTAAACACTGGTAAGTGGAACACATAAATATTATATGTTTGTTGAAATGGATTATTTTAATTTAAAGGCCTGAACCGAAATAAATTAGTAAATCATTAGAGCAATTGAATATGAATATATATTCATATATAAAGATAAATTAGCAAATCATATCTTTATATATGAAAATTTTTGTTTTAGAGTAAAATTCGAAATCGGTCGTCGTTACAAAGCTAGAAGAAACAAAGATAGTGATAAAATGACTAATAAAATCACTACTTACTGTTTATTCTAGAATAACGGACCTATGAAAATCTAAAATCGCAGCCGGCTTCTAGAATTGCTTTTATTATTTTTAATATTTATTATTGATAGATGAATTATAAATTGGGTTGGTTATTCACTTGCAAAACATGATTTTGAGATCTCTCCCCAGCAACGATACGTCAGTCCTTGAGCGGATATAGGTCAATTTCCTAAATTCCATGATCTAGAACCCCCCAAAATTTGAGAGCGACTGAGCAGCTGGTTTGGATCCCAGCCCATATCTGTTTCGACAAACCAGCTACTGAATCCTCTTATCTCTAAACTAACAAAAAAAAATTAAAACTAATATCGATGCTGGAGGCGGACCGCGAGCCTCCAGCTTTTGGTCTCATCAACAGCACTATTATTACAATGGTGGTGGATTGTCTTAAAGACAATTAAAATTGGTGAAGGAACGTTGGTGTTGAACGTTTGCTCTTCCCAACAAGAATATTGAGATTAGACTACCACTCCAATCTAATCGACGAGTACTTAGCGCTGGAGAACGGCACTTGACTGCCACTTGGTTTGTCTACCCAGTGCCATCCTCCTTCACCAAACTCCTCCGAGTGAAACCGAAGCTAATCTGCGAAGGAATGTAAATGTGACATTAAGAATTTATAAACACCATTTGGTCAATCGCATGTCAGAGACAAAAGGAAACTGTTAAGAGAGTAAAGTCCTCCTGGATCCTTTTTTAGAGGTGCCAGATGAGAGATGAAGACAGTGGTTTTAAGCAGCGACGTGGACCACAACGTTTCTGCAAAACCATTTCCCAAAAAACTAACAGTTTATGAAAAGATTCCATAAATTCACAAAAATAAATTCAATAACTTTCTTTTAAAGAATCAAGAAAAAATATATCGATTTTTCGGTTTACAGTAACCAAAAACACAAAAAATAATTCCGTCCTTGTTTCGGCGCCATTGTTAAGAATTTGGACTTTATTATTTTATAACTGATTCTAACTATGCGAAGCCGAATTGGGAAATTTCTTATTTCACATACCAATCCCGACCATCAAGATTTCTCCACATTGTTTGTTCCTACTCGTTATCACTTAAAATAAACGTTTTTTAAGCCAAAAATATGAAAATTTTCATTGACACACTTCCGGTACAGTTATCAAACACATCTTCATTTCGGACCTGCCCATTGAGTATACCTATTTTTAGAAGAAAAAAAAATTTGAAATCCTTCCAGCGGTTTTCTAGATTTCTTAGATAATGACAGACGGACGGTCGGTCTAAAAATCTATAACATCAGCTTGGTGAAGTTAGTCTGTTCATCAGCGTAGCAATATTTTTTTAAATAAATGTATACTAACGAGCGTAAAAGAAATAGCTCCCCAAAGCTTGAACAAAATCGGTCTAATCGTTTATTTCTATTAAGCTAGTTTAGACTGCATTTTTAAGAAACAAATCTAGCGTTTGAAAGTATTTTAAACGGTTCTTCAACGGTTATCTCAATAGCTAAAAAATATAAATTACTAGATTTTGTAAAAAAATGTAGCCGTCATTTTTTTTATAAGCAAAATATGCTGTGTAGTAGAAATTACAATATGTGTCACCACAATCACCCATTAAAACCTTTTAAGACGTTGGTCCCGCAACAACTTGCGCTCTAAGGTGTTGAGGAACGCTTTTTTTAAACCTCTGCGGATTGAAACCACATGAGACTATGGATGCCGGTAACCTTTTCCATTTGAATGCAGTTCGGACAAAGAAGTCTTTCTGCGATCTGCCAGTATGACAGCGCGGGATCTTGACTATTTGACTGCTTGCGCTAGCCGATTGCCGAGTGAAACGTGGGTAGGAATAAGTTTAAAGGCATGATGCTGCTGATTTCATCTGAGCACTGCTGATGACGATATTTGTAAAAAACAATAAGGTCAGCAACAGTGCAACGATGTTGTAGGGAATCAAGTTTTGATGTCGAATCTCGATCACCCACAATTCGTATAGCCCGCTTTTGAACAGAGTCCAAGAGAGCCAAGATGGAACCAGCAGCAGCACCTCAAACTTGACAACAGTACTCCATACAGGGACGAATATAGGACTTATAAACATGGAGAAATTGGTATTTAGTGAAATTTGTTTGCATCTATTTAGGAGGCCGAGTTTTCTAGACGCGCTTTTTGTCATCGCCATTACATGATCGTTCCAGAGTAGGTCATTTGAAACTGTGACACAAATAAACGAATGTTTTTACATTCACCTATTGGTTCATCACACATACTTAGTAAAATATCTTTGGGGAATTTGGTCTTTGATCTGGAAACAACCAACAGATGTGTTTTGGTATAGTTGAAATTGACCAGGTTTTGTTCACCCCAATCGGCGACTTTTTTTAGGTCTTTGTTCACGTTTATGGCACCGTCTCTCCGGGCGGGATTAATTCGTTCGTGCATTTTACCTTTTGAAGGAAGGGGCTCGAACGACTTGTGCAGAGTACTATCATCTGCAAAACCATGTATTGAGTTGCTGGTGATTTTCAACAATTCGTTGATATAAATCAAAAATAGGGTTGGGGACAATACTGAGCCTTGAGGTACACCAGCGTTAATTAGTTTAAACAACTCAGATGAAAATCCGTATGAGGAGACCGAAATGTATCGGTTGGATAGAAAATTTTGAATCAGCTTCACAACATTGGGATGAAAACCATACGCAACGAGTTTGTTGATTAAATTGGCATGCCAGACTCGATCGAACGCCTTGGAGATGTCTAAAGCGATAACGTATGTTTCACCACCTTTATCAAGTATGCCACCTTGATCAAGTAGTTGATCTTCTGTTTCAAAATCCGTATTGGCTGTCGGCTATTAAATGATTTACTTCCAGAAATTTTGAAATGTGTGTATTAATATAATGCTCGTAGACTTTGGATAGGACTGATAGTAAAGCTATTGGCCTACAATTCGAGATTAGTAGAATATCTTAGTCAAAGTTGGTGCAAGTTCCTTAGCAATGGTTTTTAAAATAATGGGTGGAATGTTGTCCATTCCTGAGGCTTTGTTGATGTTTAACCCCTGCAAAAGTTTAGCGACTATTTTGGGTTTGAAGTGAAGTATATTCATATTAACTCCTGAAGACTGGATTTGGGGCATTTCTTTATGATTTTCCAAAACAGTGGAGTTCAGAGCAAAGCTTTCAGCGAACAAGTAAGTTTTTCTTGCGGGATAATTGACGATTGAATCACCATCAATAATAGGGGAAATAGAAGATTTTGTAACAGAATTTAAAGAATTAATGGCACTGTAGAAACTCTTATCAGAAATAGACATAGACGTAAGTTTTGAAGCTTTCGCTCTGTCAATTTCAGAGTTTTCGTTTGAGATAATCTGGTTAGATATTTTGTTGGCCTTAGATATTGGGATCGATTAGTGGGAGTTTTGTTATGAATCCATATATTAAATGATCTACGTTTGTTTCTAAGTGCCGTTTTGGCAGCTTTCGAATACAAGTATTTTTGTTTGGGTTTTACTATGGAAAAAAGGTCGTATTTATTGATAGCAAATTGGATGGTTTCTTTAAAGTTTTGAGCAGAAACATTTATATTGTCAGTGTAAAAATAATGACGGTCGAATGGGAAACCATGGAAAAAAAGTTGAAGACCACTCTTATCCATTTTTGAGTAGTGAAATATTTTACGGAGTTTTGGAACTATAGTTTTAAGTAAATCAGTTTTGATAACTGATGAAATTAAATAATGATCAGAATATCCCATACTACCTTTCGCGACATCAACACTGCTCGTAATATCTGGCATTGTGGTAAGATAGAGATCTAAAAGAAAACTACTATCACCGCCATTACGGAGAGTGAAAGTTGGGCTTTTGACAATTTGGAATAGGTCCTGAGACGCGGCAAAAATTTCTGCCAGTTTTCCACTATTGTCAACATCGTCGGTCGATTTGGAGAATTCCAACCATGATTTGTTGTGGATTTGTACTGGTTGAAGTCACCGGTAACGATGACATCACAATTAGGAGACTTTACTCTAATGTCCACAATTTTTGTCAATAAATTAAAGTTTGGTTTGCGTTTGTTGGGGGACCGGTATAAAGCTATTGTAAAAAAAGTAATTTCTGGAAGACAAATCTTTAAAACCATTGTATTGAAGCCATCACCATGTAGTTCAAAATTTGGAAAGCGTGTATACGCAACACTCTCATGAATGAATGCGCATACGCCTTGATGGAGTTTTAAAGCTGATTCAAGCCTATATTTGGAATTAAGCGGTTCTATCGAGAGAAAATTTTCAGAAACTTGTTTTTCTATAAGGAATAGAATGTTTGGTTTGTCGTGCTCAAGATGATGTTGCACGTGGTCGTGGTTAGCGTTCAATCCGCAGATGTTTTTAACATGTATTTTAAAATTTTTGTTTGATTCATATATGTGTTGTCCCTGCAAATACCGTGGACATGGCGGGTGGATTGCGCATATTTGCTTTACCACATGCAGACTAATATGGTTTCTGTTGTACTTCCATATATGTATCAAAAGATTTATGTTTTATTTTTTAATGTTTTATTAAAGAATGGATAACTAAGCAAAAAATCTTATCTTACAATAAAATATGACATATGCCAATCTTTCATGATAAGATGAAGAAATAATAACAAAATAATAAGTGAAAAACAAATTGTGAGAAATTTGCAGAAAACAAAACAAAATTAATTGCGGATGCAGCGCACCCCAGACCGCTCACACATAATTATGGGTTGGCCTGATTCCTCGGAAAAGCCAATGAGCAGTACTACTACGAAACGCTGCCTAGCTAGGACTGGGAGTGCTGCCGTTGACTAATTAATGTTCGTCCGCCAGCACCCTAAGATATAATCTTGGCTAATGATATCTCCTGCCATTGCCAGTGGTATGTAATATCTCACGCTAACTCATATGTCAATGGCAGGGACTATATTGCGCGGGGTGATCAGACCCGTAGATCAACATTGATCATAATCTATCAAAATCGACCCCTCCTGCGGTAACTAAATAATAAACCCTATTACTTATAAAATATTATAAAATATGATACAGATGGGGTTGTCACCCCTGCAGATTAAATACTATAATTTACTTTAAATTCTTTTAATTACCGTAAAAAGACGTGTGTCGGTTTACCGTTATAAGATTTGGTTTTTAATTAAAACAGCAACCCTATTTGTGAGACTGGTATTTTTTCTTTCTGCCGTGTGTCTGTTTCTGTTGATTATCTCAACTATAAATCCCATCGATATGAAATTTGATACAGGTATAAAACTCAGCTCGTACGAAACAGCGAAGTCAGATTAAAAACAATTGGTTTCATTTCTTCGAAAAAGCAGGTATTTGTAACCCTAAAAACATAGATTGTTTTACCAAGTCAAGTAGTACAGCAATTACAAGGAGGTGCTTACAGGGTTTGTAAAAAATTTATTTTAGAATTATACACCAACAAGTTTTCCAAATTGTTTTGAAAATGTGAGCCGTTTATTTTTCGTACTGGTTCCTAATTTAATAAACCAAAAAATTAACATGATTTAGAAATAATCTAATAAACATAGTTATATTTTTAAACGGGGTTGGGAGTGAAGAGATTTAAAAAAACATATTTTCCCTTTAAAGTCTAAAACGAAGATTTTCTGCCTGAAGTGAAATTTTTATACAAATTTAACGTCATGAAATCAAAAGTAAAAAGTCAAACAAGTGCGAATAAAATTCGTTGGCCAAGGGTGCCGTGAATGCAAAAGAACACAATATGAAAGAAATTTGACAAAAAGTTGTGTTGTAATGTCTTTATATTTCCAAGACCATAGACGCGTAACAAAATAAATGTTTATTTTTACTCTACCCACACCCATCCCCTAAACACAGAAATATAATTATTTAAGACTTCGCAATGATTTTCATTCAAAATTTACCAATCTTCCTGTCTGTGAACTTTTTGAAATTTTTCTGTCAATCATCGTCGAAACGGAGGAACGGTCTGAAAGTTGCACTTTTTTGACAATAACTCAAATTTTATGCACCGCAAAATTCTAAAAAATAATGCAATAACTTCTAAATTATGTGCTCTTTCAAATGATACCCTATTTGCTTCGTCTCACATCGTAACCCTGTAAACCAAACGAAAACAACTTTAGTTTTATTTGTATCTGTCATCTTATGTGGACAGGTTAGTTTTATACGCACCTCAAATTTCAGGTCTATAGCATTTATAGTTTACGAGATAATCGATATAATGTGAAAAACTCGTTTTACTCTCACCAATAGGGTTCGTTATAAAAAACGGAACCCTAAAAATTACGTTTCATGTTTCATTCTTTTGGTACGAAGTTCGTAGTTCGATGGACGACTGTTTCGATGACAGTTTGTAGTGCTTTGAAGATCGCGTTAAAATTTCGCTCCTCTCAATCTTCATACTGAGGATTGCTAAATATAGTGATAGAAACTAGGTATAGTTGGTTTATTTTTCAACAAAAAACATAGCAAATATTCAAATGTTGATAATTCTATTTTTGAGGGACTGGCAATGAGACAAGCAAAATATTTCTTTTTTCAACACAGTAGAGTGTCGTCACATGTCATTTCAAAGGTCAAAAAATTTAAGTAGCATCGTAATATTTTTCAATTTTTCTACGGCGGTTTTTTAAATATCAAAAATGTGGGCTTTAACTATGTATCTCCCTCTCCCCCTTAAATTCCAAGCTTGATAAAAAATTCAATTGATAATTCAAAAATTATTTGAAAAATTCATAGTGCTAGAAAGTTTGATCAATTTTTAACGAAAAATATAGCGAAGGAATTATGATGGATTTGTAAAGTTTTAATCTACGATTGGGACGATCTCCCGTACTCCAGCCCCTGCCATTGACTTACAAGTTAATATGAGATATCACATACCACTGCTAATAGTTCGTGGATGAACTCTTAAATCAACGGATGCACTCAATGCGCCATCTTTGAAAATATTATTTAAGTTTAACACAGTTTTAAAAAATTACTACAAAATTTTAAAAAAAATTTATAAGGTCTATCAATTACCTTTCTAAAGAGCTATAAATAACTTAAATTGGTTTAATCAATCGTTAGCAATCGGCAGCCAAAGATACTAATGTTTCGCCAACCCGTATAACTTTGCCGCCACCCTGTGTCATCCCCAGAGCGAAATTTCATTTTTCGAAAGAAATGGTTTTTTTATTTTGTCATTGGCTATCTGTGTATGAAATTTCATCGAAATCAGAGGGGGTCGGAAACATCGACGTGGAATTGCTCTATATGAAAAATCTAAAACAATTTACACTGATGGAAATTATTGTAAATTCAGTCTGAAAGCCGCTTTTTTTTTAATCTTCCATCATTTCAAACATATTATTATAAAAAATATTTTCTTCAAAGCGAGAATTTTCTACTCGTCACTATGAATTATTATTTATTATACCAACTTACGTGTAACTAATAATTATAATTAAGTAGCATCCGTTTGTCAGCAATGCATAACTTTTTTCTAATTGTCTGCAATTGAAATAATCGTAGTGATGTAGTAATGATCTTATGTAATGCAGTTAATTCAGAACTGACTCGTTTATCTATACTGTTCACTTGTTCGTAGGTTATATAAAATTGTTTAATGCAGAAGATCGATTTTATCTTAGTTAGAAATATAACCTTTATAGCAAAAAACTTAAAAAACTCGTAATGTGCGTTTATTTTTTATTTATTCTAGTAACTGAACTTTTCTAATTTTTATAACAGAATTTTTTTTAAAATATTCTCTTTTGAACCTTTAATTCTGTTTTTGTAACTATCTTTTAAAATGTCTAACTAATGTATAACTTGTTTAAAAAAACTTTGAATGAATAATGAATCTCGTTTATCTTACTCTGCTTTTATAAGATGTGTATCACTGAAACGTTTATCTTCAATATATTTGCTTTTAAAAATTTGGTAAATTAGGTTAACAACGTTATAAATTTTACTACATCATGGAGTAAACAATCAGAAATTGCGACCTTCTAGTCGATCTAACGTTGATCATTATTGAAAATCTTTTGTTCTTGTATAATGACTTCATTAAGGTTGTTGAGATTATCATCGTGTTTTTTTCGACTATATTTAAGAAATCTAAAAATTTGGTATATTATTAGTTTTGAAGAAATAACAAAACGTAATTCTGTATATGTTATTGGGCATTTTTGTTGGGCAAGATTTTTTTAAAGATTGATCATGTCACGCACTGTCTTACTCGATGGTAAAAGTTCTGATATAGGTTTATATGAAGGCTCGTTTTTTTCGAGCAAGCAATAGAGGTCTTCTGCCAACACCTTGGCTAATGCCAGCTGTATAGGTGATATCTCACGTTAATTCATACGTCAATAGCAGGGACTGGTGTCCACGTGGTTGTCACACCCTTAGACTAAAAATTAAAAAAAGTTTAAACATAATTTTCCTTTCGAATAACGTTAGTATGAAATTTTTAATTAATCTGCTAGCCGCTGTGTGTAGCGTCGGACGCTTGTTACTAAAAAGTTCATAGATCAAAAATCACACTTTTTGAAACTATTTTCACAAATTTTATAGAGACATTTCAAATTCTGAAGAGAACGGTTTGGTTTACAAATTTTCACATGAATATTTTTATTTAGTAAAATTATTGATGATAATGCGGTTCTGTGTCAATTTTCGACACATTTACTAAATTATAGAAATCAACAATAATCCAAGATGCCACAATATCATCTTGTGTGGCAGATTCTGAGCAGATTTTACTAGATGTGGTATGCAATTGAAAACAACTATGTATTTGGTTTTCATGTTGTAGTTAATAGTGTGATTCCTGAATGTAAGTAACCCCTCTAATTTAAAAAAAAAAGTCAGGCAAGTGCGAATATAATTCGCTCGCTGCGGTTTCCGTGTATATAGTATTTGAGAAAACAACAGTTTTTGTTAGCATAGTTTTACGTTGGGTTGCTTCTTACTCAAAGCTGTTTATGGTAGCTAGAGAAAGCTTCAATAACGCCTGCTTGTAAATTATTTATATTGGAAAATATATTATCAATTGTTGTAGCATCAACTTTTGTTGGTTCATGAATTTTTCTTTGTAAATTTTTTGTAGAAAATAGTTTGAGAGCCAGTTTTGAGGATTTTTATTGAAACCAACATCAAAGTCACTAATCACAATAGTTGGTGGAAAAAGTGTCGTCAAATTATTGCCAACGAGTGCATTGTTAACACAGTCGAGTGATTTGTGTACTGAACATTGGGAAGATCGGTATACCAACAGGATTTGAACTTCAGCTAGTTGAACATTCACAATGACTGCCAGCAGAGCTAAAATCGAAGTGATTGTGGGGTACTGTATCCGACCTAACGAAAATAACAGATCTCCAACTTCAATTTACTTGACTGTAACAATTTTATACTTCAACCAATTTCCTGGTCGAGTTCAAAAATTTCAAAAATGTTTGTAATTGGTGATCAACCTCACAGAGAACATTTGCAACGCAACCATATTAAATGATAATCTATCGAATAGCAAACTAAAAAAAAATATGTTATCGCATAATTTTTCAACCGAACGCCTTTCGCCAGAAGTTGTTAAACTTGTTTGATCTAATCTGATCTTGTTTATTCATTTCTGTATTTCGTTTGACTCAATATTTTACTATAATACATATTTCCTACAACGTAGCAAAATTTATCCTCTTCTACGATTATTTACTTCACAAAAACACAATTTTAGAATTTTAATCAAATGAATCGAAAACGGTATTTTCGAAAACTACAAAAAAAAATTGTTTTGGACTAGAAAAAAATTCACTCGACATAGTCAAAAATTATTTTTTTCAAAATTTCCACTTTCAACCCCCTCGAAATAACATTTGAAATGATGAGCCGACCGCTATAGTTTTCATTCAATCTTTACAACATTCCCCATAACTATGAATTTTTCCAAATTCCAAAACCATCAGGTACAGAACCCGCATTAGGGTTATCCAAAACGTTTTGTCATTATTAAAGAATGATCCGTACCTCAAAATAAAGGCCTTGTGAAATATGTTATCAACAGACAGGCAAAGGAAGGTGTTTATAAGCATTTCAGAAAAAATGGTGATTTTTTAAGCCTGAAGAGAAGATCTAAGAATACTATGGTCGGTGTCCCAACAGGACGTGGGCATCTAAATAAACACCTTTTTACCATTGCACTTAGTCACAGTCCTGTCTGTGGGTGTTATCTTGAAGTTGAGGAGGACTCCCAGCAGTTGTTCTGTGCTTGCCCGACCTTTTCTAGTATCAGAGCTATGCTTTTTTCTCTAACAGTCTAACAGCACAATCAATCTGTTTTCAACACAGTCCGTTTTAGATTTTATTAATGTGACAGAAAGGTTTGGGAAATAGTTGTTACAAGACCAAACTCGAACACGGCACTTTGGACCAGGACAAGTTCCACCTACTGCAACCTGTTCCGACCCTTTCTAATCTAATCTAATCTGAAATTGGATGACGATCATAGTTCTAGGCGGTGTCACCGTTTTACACTTTTTTAAGTCCTTAATGCCATCCTCATATTCAAAAACTGAAAATCTTTTTGAAAAAAGCCAATAGCCTTGAATGGTTTGCTCTTCTGGAATCTTCTATCCTTAGATAGTTTACTCCTAGCATACTGCTTCGGAGCCCTGAGAGAGCCAAACAGTCTCCCATAATGTGAGGGAGTGTTCATCCTCTTCAGGACAAAAACGGCATGTTGAATCATTTTCTACCCGAAGCCATACCATATCGTCGGCTACAAAGCATTTACGTGTATATATATTTTAGAAAAATGGGACGGAAGTTCACAAAACGATTTATTGCGCTTCTAAACAAGCTTGGAAATAAAATTTGTTTATCAATAAATAAAAAAAACAATTTATTTTAATTATTGATAGTAACTTTTTTTTAAAAGCTTGTTTAGAGTCGCAATAAATCGTTTTGTGAGGTTTTTTTTTCTAAATTGTAGTTACATGTAAATGCTCTGTAGCCGACGATATGTTTATTCATATGATGGTGACCTTTTGTAGTCCCATCGTTAGCGAATTCATTAGTAAATTCATTGGCATTAGTCAAGATCTTGGAGACGTGAAGATTAGACATCAACAGTGAAGATCTTGCAGCCTTCTGTGTCCCTCCCATTGGGAGTTACTGGGTCAAAAGAGAACCTTTTCAACTAGCGATCTTTTCCTACCTTTCGATATACCTATTGCTGGGTCAGGGCGTATAAGCCTCGGTGCGAAGCTCTTTGCTTTCCCGCGATTCCCACTATGCCCCGGTGTCCATACCCCGGTGATATGCTGTTCTTGAGCCCTATATAATTCAAGTACCTAGAACACTATTGCAATATTTTGGACTTAACATAGTAGTTTTCCAGCGTTTTTAGAGCAGCCTGGCTATCATTTAAAATATTAACGACCTTTCAAGAGCACTTAAGCTGCATCAATCGCCTCGATGCTGCATTTGTGGCAAATAAACGATGCTGCATTTATGGCAAAAATAAAATAATAATTCAGGCTGACCCTGAAAGACTGCAGTATTCACCAAATGCAAATTGCAGCTCATGATCTACATTTCTGAAGTAGACCGCAGCTCCTGCACCATTTCCAATGAGAGATCCATCTGTGTAGATGTTCAACGTGCTGGCCGCATTTTCCAATAGCAAATCAGCTACAGCCCGGTCCGCTTTTGTAGGAAATACATCACTAAACTATGTCATCAGTCGGCATGGACAAATCTGTCAGTTGTTCTTGCAGATCTCTTCATAGCGCTTGATCATTTTTCCTATAGCCAATAGTAATTCCCAGGAGTTCGAGCCTTTTTATGTAGCTTTAAGAGCTTACATTCTTACAAATATATGCAAGGAAAGAAGTCCTTATAAAACCTAGACTCGTTGTAGGCGTTGTACTGTAAGCCGTAGTGATACATAGGCAGGCAAGCCTTTGTACCGCCTCCAGTTTTTTAATCGCATTTCAAACGAAAATTCTCGAGAGCTATGCATTGGATCCATAGCGGACAATGGGTCTGACAACTCCTTTATACATCCAGTAGACCATTCTCGGATTTAACCCCACTTTGCCACCAAAAACTGACTTGCACTGCCACAGAACCCGAATTGCATTTGAATAATAGACATCAACCTTCCATCGCCCGTTGTATCCACCTTAGGAGTGTTTTGTTGACACCGTACCTTTTCACTCCGTTAAGGAGTGACTCAAAAGTCGCTTTGCAAGATAGTCCTTAGAGATAGTCTCTTCAATATCCGAGACCACCTCTGAGAGGATTGTTTCCGTATAATTTTCCTCTTGATAAGCGTATTGTTTATTGCTTAGTGGGGTTTTTCTTCTGACAGATATTTTTAATGTAACGGTCGATCAACCTCTCCAAAGATCGGTCTGAAGTTTTCCCTTCGCAATAGTTGATTTTCCATGGTTTTGGGATAAAGACGTCTCTCACGTTTCTCCAGGCCTGTTATACATAGTCAAAAGTTATGCAAGCCACAAAGATCTTTAAAAGCCTATTTTCTATTATGTTCAGACACTGTGTTATCATGATGGACCAAATTCCGCCTGGAGCTGGAGATTTGTATGGCTCAAAGGAGCTGAAAGCCCAAAACAGAGCCTAGGGCGATAGAACTCTATTTGCCGTTATACAGTTCATTTGGTTAGGTTGTTCTCTATTTTCTGTGGTTGCTAGAATGGATTCCTGAAAAATCTCCCCAAATGCACAGCCAAGAAAATAGTGTTCGAGAAGTGCTGTATGACTGTATAAGTTTCTTACTTTAAAGAAGTGTGAATATCATTGGATAATTTAAAATTATCTAGTCTCGTTAAAGGATCCTTTTTCAAAGCCCTCATTAGTGCAGCATGATCTGGTCGTTTCAATCGACCTTTTCTTTGATTTACGAATAAGCCCTTTGAAAAGATTCTTCGCTTCACTGTACAGAGGCCAATTAGCTCCATCACGAGTTTTCAAGTCTGTTCAGAAGTTTCTTGTACCTTTGTCTTAGCTTATCAAAGTTTTTGTTTCACCAGACTGACTTGTGTGCACCTCGTTGCCTCGTTTCGGCACACGAGCCCTCCAAAGCCTGGACTAACACATCGAATAACTGATCAATAGCCTGGATGCTGGGAATGCTTCCACTAGCCAGTTCCTTCTCTAAAAAGCCCCTCAAGCACACCCAATCCGACGGTCTTCGATTATGGTAGCCGCGATCCTCGGCTAGGCTCACCTTTACTAGAAAATCAATATATTTGTGATCGCTCATAGATATTTTTTTTTTTTAAATAAAATGTGTTGTGTAATAGGGTTTAGAATATGTGTCACAACAACACATAAATACCTTTTAAGACCTAGGTCTAGACCTGGGTCCCACAACAACTGGCGTTCTGAGGTGTAGATTAACGCTTTTTTTAAACATCTGTGGGTTGAAGCCACCTGACACTAAGTGTTCCGGCAAACTATTCCATTTGTACGCAGTTCGGACAAAGAAGTCTCTCTGCGATCTGCCAGTATGACAGCGCGGGATCTTTACCGTTTCACTGGTTGCGGCAGCCGATTGCCGAGTGGAACGGGGGTAAGAATAAGTTTGAGGCATGATGCCGCTGATTTCATCTGAGCACTGCTGATGACGATATTTGTAAAAAACAACGAGGTCAGCAACAGTGCGACGATGTTGTAGGGAATCAAGTTGTGATGTCAAAGTTCGATCACCTACAATTCGTATAGCTCGCTTTTGAACAGAGTCCAAGAGGGCCAAGATGGAAACAGAGGCAGCACCCCAAACTTGACAGCAGTACTCCATACAGGGACGAATATAGGACTTATAAACATGGAGCAATTGGTATGGAGTGAAAAATTTTTTGCATCTATTTAGGAGGCCGAGTTTTTTAGACGCGCTTTTTGCCATCGCCATTACATGATCGTTCCAGAGTAGGTCATTTGAAACTGTGACACCCAATAAACGAATGTATTTACATTCACCTATTGGTTCATCACACATACTAAATAATATCCGTAGACACTCCATCTTTTGATGTCTTCTAAAAGAGACCTAGAGCATAGAGTAATGTCTATGGTTTCTTGACGTCGGGAGTTAACAACAAACGTGTGTTCTCTTCCGTAATTTAGAATAACCAAATTAGGAGTAGCCAAGTACTATAAAAGACTGATCTCTGCTGTTGTTTTCGGTGGCTCCCCAGCCCACGTGATGTGATTTGGCGTCACAGCTGACTGATATCATATTTTTTATTATTTGTATATTCAAACACGCACACCAATTTCGGCGTTGACGGGAAACTAGTGGAGTCGTACGGATGATAGCAGACACAATGAATATATCCACCTTTTCTCCGTAGCTGTTCTGTAACTGAGTATTGCTACGGTTAAATCACCTGATGATAACTCAGCCAGAAGATGCATAGCAAGACTTGTGTGATGCTATGCATGTTCTTTTTTTGTAAGGACGCTTTTAATACATAATACCCCAGCCCTTCATGGAAAGACCGGCTACTCTGTTTTTAATGATGTAAGATTCCTAAATTATTAATATTTTTGCTTGCAACTTTTTAGCAAGTAAAGCAATGACCCACTTACACTATGTTGGAGATTAATTTGTCGAAACTCAGGTTTATCCACTGCCATCGTAACAATGAGTCGTTTATGTATTCAAGCCCGATCCATTAAACCTTACATCTGCTGAAACGAACATGAAGAAAAGTTTCGCTGTTCGATTTGATATTTCTTAGCACTATCCTATCTTCATCGAAAAGAATGTACAGAAGGTTGCCATCGAGAGAGGTTTTATCCTTTACCAATCTCTTCCCCCGTACGCTCGGATCCTTCATTTAGAATTTTCAAAGTCCTGACCTGGAATCTAGATTTTAGCCAGATGCATCTTATGGAGATCACAGAACTGCATTGCTAAAAAGCCTTGCTCCTTCCCGTGGAATGCAAACTGGAAAAAGGCGTTGTTGGATCAAATTGCTTTGTTCCTGACTGATAATTCCATTGTTTGATTCAAAAATTCCTACTAGCATAGTTTGATGCAACCTTGTTCAGACCCGTCGTTGTCGTCGACTTCGATAGCATCTTTCGACGTTATCATTCTATTTACATGCAGCCCTACCCGTACGCAGACTCGTCTCGTCAGGCGGACCGGGGTAATCGGTAAACGAACCTGTTTGATCATCTCAGCCTGTTTTCAGTGAGGAGTCAGTTTTAGCTTTCTTCCTCACTGAAACACAGGCATTATTCATCTGTCTCTTTTTCTAATTGTTACCGTGGTCTCAGAAGCCTGAATCTCTGAATGTTTGCTGACCTCCGATTCCAGCTGCACCAGATGGAGACTTTCCAGAGATCTGTTTAAATCACCAAGAGCTATGTGTGACACGATCCGAAGATTTGCACAAGCCTCTAGAGTAGAGGTGGAGTTACTACCAGATTTTGGATATTTTATTTTTGTGGACGTATTACCATCCACAGAGTGTTCATCTGGCTCTAGGTTAATATTTTTAGATGTCGTAATCTGTTTTTGTGTATTTATGTTCAAATTATTTTTTTGTTTCATTTTTGTAATTTTTTTCATATTTATTCACGAGAATGGTCGATAAGACAGTCGATTCAAGCAGAGCGCCTTACTCGACCAGGTCGCAATACTGAAGGGAGAGACCGAGCCCTGAGTTGTGCGCCGTTAGTAACTGATGAAAATCACCATCAACCAATCGATCAGCTCGGCATGGCTGCCACACCACTGGATTAAGTAAGAGTGTATGGTTCGGGGTCCCTATTTGATGTTCAGGATCTGCCATGTAAGCGATCGTTTTGTTAGTAAACAATAATATCGGAACAGGGGTTACGCTATCCACCACCTGCGACCTGCCTGGTAGCTTACACTCAAAGCCTGAGTGTTTTACACTATACTTTTTTTTACAATCAAACTAAAAATAATTGAGTAAATTAACCTTTTTAAACTCATTAAAGTTGGTGAACGAATATGTTATGATTTGTTTTGTTTATATAAATTTTTCATAAATTGTTACCATAGTATTATTTTTAGTTGGTTTTTATATTTTATAATAAAGCATGATTTGCATAAATTTTTAGAAAAAAAGTCAAATTAAATAATTTGATAAATGTTGTATGGTAATGGCTCTTTTTTCAATTGGAAATTTATATTTGTTATGCGCATTGTTTTGTATTTGTTGAAATTAGCTTTAAATGACAACCGTTATCATAACAATATTGGATCATACATTATTATTTCATTACGCACAAGTGCGTAATAATATTTAAATTATTGAACGCTGTATTTTAATTTGGATGGGTTTTTTTGTGAACAATTAAGCTTAAGTACATATTGGAAATCACTTGAATTTTTCAATTCGAAATAACTTTTCATTTTCTCTAAAATTCCTTCAGAAACAAATTTTTGTGTTTCGTGTCAGGATTCGAACTCACATCCATCAAAGACTCATGTTCAAATCCTGTGTGTTTTACACAACTTAGCCACAGCGGGCGATGACAAACCATATTTTAATTTTGATGTTCAGGTAATTTCTAAATTGAAACTTCATCATTTTTCATATTTACTTAAGTTAAATTTTTCATCTATGATTACATATTGGAAATTGCAATTCTTTGGGATTTTTTTGTTATTTCGAATTGCAAAATTCAAGTGATTTCCAATATGTACTTAAGCTTAATTGTTCACAAAAACCCCATCCAAATTAAAAATTCCCCTAAAATGGTCTATATTTCCTAACAAAAAATATAGCAATTAATTGACTTTACGTCAGATATTCAGTTTCCCATCGATTGACAACAATCAATAATGACTTTACACTCGTGACTTGGGATGTTGATTACAATGTTGACTTAGATGTTGACGAAATATTCTCTCATCCTACGAATTCATACATCGTAATTTCTAGAAATTTAATACAAAAAATCCCAAAGAGCTGTATTTTAAGTTTGGTCGTAAATACAAAAACTCAGTATTTCCCTACGAAGTGAAATAAATTACGGCAAAATAGGTCAGATGATTGCAGCTGATTACGAAAAACTTCATAAATATTTTTGATGTTTATCTCAAATAAATTTAGTCGTTGCTGTTGATAGTTGACAAAAAAATCATTGAAATGAATAATATCTTAGTTAAGGTAGAAACACAACACGGACGATAACGTCGGACGATAAAAAAAAACGTCTACAATTTCGCTGTTGTAACCACAACAAAGGTGTCAGCGTGAAAATCTGTCAAAAATAAAATTGCATAAACTAAAATACTTTGTTTTTTGTCAAAATGAATTTCACAAATTTCAATTTTAAAAATAACTAATTTGTACTAATACATAATTAATAATAATTTTTCTACTAATAACTAATTTTAAAAATAAAATACAAATTATGAAAATACATAAATGAATAAAACCGAACTTTGGGCATAAACTGAAAATTCAGTTGAAAACTGAAAACAAAACGATTACAACCTCAGAAACCCGAAAAACATCAGAAAATCATATTTTTTAGTTGGCGGCACTGTCACAAAAACATTAAAAATTACCCTTGCAGCCAAATAAAAATAAAATTGATATCTGGCAATAATCATCGCCGACGATAAATTAGAAATAGAATCTAAAATTTCTCCGACGAAAAAAACTTTTTCGTTTATCGCTGTAGTTGTGTTTGAAATGTATGTATCCTGTGTATTCTAATGTTACTAACGTCGTCGTCGGACGATTTCGCCCGTGTTGTGTTTCTAGCTTTATTGTCAAATTTAACTAAGGTTATTTAACGTTAAATATATTTACTTATAAATTATTTATGTTTGATATGTTTATTACAAACTAAACTAAACAAAACAAATCATTTCCGTGATAACAAAACATACTGTTAGGTACAGTTTTCTTAAAATTAAAATAATTAAACTATATTGTATAATTGTATGTTCCTCTAAATTAAATGTAACCTAAATCTACAACATCTTGAATCACATCCCTCATTCTTTCCTGAAATTTATCTGAAGAGTGAAGGTGATTTATATCTGAAAAATCTATTTCCTTAGTTTCTCCCATTTTCTCAGCAATTTCATCGAGGTCAGGTATACTATCAGAAGAGGCTGTAAATAATGGTAAAGTCAAAAATGCCATTATTAGTCCAATTCCTCCAAACTTTTTTAATTGTGCTTGAAAAGCTGACCATGGGAATGCTTTTTCTGGATCTGTCCCTAACCTATTTAAAAAAAATGTATCATAAGGTTATTTGTTTAAACGTCGCAAACGAAATGTTTAATACCTTCTTAACAGATTTGACAGAGATTCATAGTATATGCTCAGAAGATCATTATAATGTTTATCTCTTAACGATTTTTGTGTGCTTGTGAACAAATAATAAGACAAGTCAACTACTGGTGAAGAATATCTTGCAAGCTGCCAATCTAAGAGTCGGAGATCAACCGGTATTCCATTCTAAATTTAGCACAAAGTAGAAGAAAATTCTATTATTATACATTTTTTTGTTATGGTTTTTTAAATTTTACTTCATTTTTGTACATAAGATTATTATTCCAACAATCACCGTGATTAAAAACCGAATACGGCTCTGCCGCATCAGCGTTGTTATATCCTTTCAGTCTATCGAATACTGATGTTTCCATAAACTTTTCTATTTTTTTTTTTAAATGTTTGTCTTTATCATCATCCATGGAATTGAGGAACGATTCAACCAGGGTTTCTAGATACTGTTTAGTTAGCTCGGCATTTCCGTCAAGCATCATAAAGGTTAAGTTCTTATATGGTTCGATTTTCTCATTAGCCTGATCCTTCAAAGCAAAAGAAATAGCATGCAATTTTCCCAAAGCTTTCATTACAAATTTTGCATGCTCATAAGTTGGTGAGAGATGTCTATCAAACATTTCAAATCCATCAGCTTTGATATCATTAAAAATAAGTGCTTCTTCGTTTTCTATTGAAATGCTTTTGTAGCATTTTACATTTTCATAAAAACCATTGTCTGATGATGGATCGATTCCTCTTGATCGTTGAAATGTTTCAAATAACGGTAGTATTTCATCATAAACCAATGATTCTCTTACAAATATTTCACCGCTTCTAAACTGTTCTCTTCTAGCTGCTGAAGATGGTGGTACTTTCAATATAAGGCTTAAATTATTGCACTTACAACTATCTTTCTTGTTCACATGAGAATCACATCGTTTTGCTTGAATTCGATGAATTACTCCTAAATAGTTATCTCCTTTATTTGATCCAGCTTCAATCGTTGTTGTGTATTCATCCGTATTTAACTCTGTTTTAATAATTGCTTTAAGGGCTTGTTTGTAGGTTGGTGATATGTCTTGAGAATCATCTACGGACGAGAGTTTTGTGAATGGGACTGTCTCTTTTACTAGTTTTAATGATAAGTTTGCTGTTTCCGTTACTAAATCCATGCTAAAAAATATATAAATATAATATAAATATATTAACTATAATATATTAAATATAAAATAATATAAATATATTAACAACAGTTTAAGCTTTTAGAATCATTAAATAATATAATTTTTAATTTGAGGACATTTTTTTTTAAATAAAAAGAACACGTGCCGCAAAATCATCAAGGTTGATTTTTTGATCAAATCGTAGATTTTTTTAAATATCTCATGAAATATGCAGATTGAAAAAAAGTCATACAAAAATTTTCGTAGGAAATTGAATTCTCTACAAAAAATGGCGAAGCCATTTTTTTTTTTGCCGAAAACGTATATTTCTGATAATAATTTGAAAAAGAAATTGTAAATTTTCGTAATTCATAAAAAACATAAATAATAAAGATGACGAAAAAGTACTAGTTTTTTTAAAGTACTAATCTATAATAAAATAATGTACTAAAGTACTAATTTCAAGTTTTTTTTTTTCAAAATATCATCAGAAATATACGTTTTAGGGAAAAATTATTAGGACGTTGCTTGAAAAATGTTTGTGATTTTTTTTAAATCTGCATATTTTTTGAAATATTTACGATATTATCAAAGAATCAACTTAGATGATTATGCGCAACGGCACGTGTTTTTTTGTTTAAAAAAAATGCCCTCCTGGTTTTTTGCCCACAAAGAATTTATTTAGAGGGCGGCTGAGAAAATCTAATTATTAACGACCAGTCTAATAATTATGTAATTTTTTTCTAATAAAATGTGTTGTGTAGTAGGTAGTACAATAAGTGTCACAACAACACATAAAAACCATTTAAGACCAAGGTTCCACAACAACATCCGTTCTTAGGATGTTAATGGACGCAATTCTTTTTTTTTTTTTGTATATATTTTGTTAAATAATGGATTACAAACAATAAATCCTATCACATATAAAATATGGCATAGGCCAATATTTCATGACAGGATAGAGAAAATAAAAATAAAAGCAAACTTGTTTTAAAAATTTGCAGGAACAAAACTAAAACGGGTAATCGAGCTAGTGGAATAAGCCTTGATCATGTGACGCACTATCTTCCTCAATGAATAATGTCCAGACATAGACCTATATGAAGGCTCGTTTCTTCGAGCAAGCAACAGGATAACATCATCAAAGAATATGCCATACCTAAGATTGAGAGTGCTACCATTGACTGATTACAGTTCATCCGCTAGTACCCCTAAGATATCATCTTGGCTACCGATATCTCTCTGCTATTGCCAGTGGTATGTGATATCTCACGTTAGCTCTTATGCCAATAGCAGGGACTGGAGTACGCGGGGTTGTCGCACTCGTCGATCAAAAATAAAAATTATTAACAAATTAATAAAAACTGATCCCTCCATGCGTAAAAGTTCATAATTGTTCACAAATTTACATCACTGATATCTTTTTTATAAATTTTATAAACTAAATAAATTGGTGTCCATTGTTAACAAAACAATTAATTATAGACAAACTACTCAAGCTTAAAAATTTCTCATTTTTGACAAAGGAACTAACATTTGAATTTTAGATGTTTCATGTGGAATGTGAAAAATTGTGGTTCAATCGATTGGCAATCAATCTCTCGAAAGTTTTTTTACGTTAGTTTAATAATTGTGTATGCTCTGATTGTATCCGCTTGTCGTGACCTTTTGTTCTTAATTTTCATCAATTGAAATAATCCACTATAATATGAATATTGTTTTGTTTATCCAATTAAGTTTGTTGTGCAGATTTTATAAATCATTTCAAGGAAGGTCATTAACATTATATAGTTTGGTATTATTATAAATCACTTTTTATTTAAAACAAAGATGATAAATTTTTTAAATTTTCACTTTTTGTTTAAATTATTAAATATTTTTTCAAATTGTAGTAAAAGTGGTTTGATAAAATTATTCTAACTTTAATATTTAATTTTTCCTTCTTATTTAAAATTATAAACTAAAATTGTACAATACATGCAATCGAATATAATAATATTTTGATTTTTGTCAATTATTTTTAAAATTTTAACCGAACTAAATTTACGAAACTAACTGAATAATGAATGACTACGTTTTACTCTTGTTTTATATGATCTACTAGCACGGGGAAAAAATATATCTTGAATTTATTTGCTTTACGAAACATTGTGAAATAAACTAACAACATAATTCAAACGTAGTAAATTGGCTACACTCTAAAAAAAAACCGTGTAAAATTACATTTATTATAAATGGCATTCAGTTACCATTTATAATAAGGGTAATTTTCAACCAGCGCCTTAAAATCAGTAAAAATACGCAATAAGTTGTAAGTTAAAATACACAAAAGTGTGTATTATTAATCTTAATTTTGTGTAATATTGACTGTAAAAATACAACTTTAGACGTATTTTTTAACAATATTTTACACTGATGTATCTGCATATTATGTCACAATGTGTAAATTAATCAATAAATGTGTTTTTGCAATAATACAAAATTATCTTTACTGCATAATAAAATAAATCTTTATTAATTATTTCATAAAAAGAAAATCATTTAAAAATTCATTAACAAAATTATAACATTAAAGAAAAATTTCTTTTTTTGTATAAGTCACTCATTCTGTGGCCATCAACCTTAAAATTAAATTATTGATTTTTTGAAAAATTATTCATATGAGTTTTAGAATCAATTACATTTTCTGAGGTATATTTGAAAAATATCTAACAAAGAATTTAATCGTTTGACTGTTTGAGATATAACATATTAAAATAATTAATTTGGATGGGTTTTTATTAAAATTATAAAAAAAAGCTAAACTTAGGTCTATTATTAAAATTAATCCTTTGTGTTCTGATGTTTAAACGCGTTCAATAAAAATATATATGTATGCCCGTTCTTCATCGTTTTGAATTGATGTTTCTGTAAAATAAATAAATATAATTAATAAAATTGTAAATATATTTAAAGAGAGCTTTCAAACGTACATAGTATCTATGATCTGTTAATGTTAAATATGTTTTTTGATCTCCCATTAAGTAGTCTTACGTATAGTGTTTGAAAAATATTTTTCAAATAAGCTCCATATATAACAATAATTATATTATTATTATATGAAAAAAAAAAAAGCTTATATTACAACTAAATCACTTAAACATTATAAACAATTAATCCGACACTACACAACATTATAAAAAAAACAATCCGAACTTAGAAAAATTTATAACAATTAACAACTTCTGATTCCAACGTATTTTTATTTTTGATACGTATAATTTATTCGCACATAGCAATTCGTAAATTTACAACAATAGAAGTGTAAAAAAACCAAATATTCAAATTTTAAATCTTTGGATGCATTTTTACACTTTTTGTCGTAAAAACACAACAAAAAAATTAAAATTTACTCTGTGAGGAATATTACGTAAATTCCTCTGTGAGGAATATTACTTAAAAAAAGACGTAAAATAAGGCTTATTATAATGGTAAATTTACGTCTTCATATTTCGATTTTTTAGAGTGATATCATGTAAAACACAATCAAAAATTGCTACTCTAATGTAAACAATAGTGAGTTGATAAGTTTTTAGGCAAAATAAATAAATCAAATCGTATGAAATTTTTTGCGTTAATGAAAGATAACGTCAGTTTGATTACACCCGTTTACAAATGCTATGTGCACCAGATAACATAGGTATTTATTAATGTTTTGGTGTCCTCGAAAATAATTTCATGATTTAATTTTTTCTCCAGAGAAGCAATCAATAGAAATACGTGAAAACGTCGTTTTTTCAGGCCAAAACTAAAGTTGACCTTCACATGACCTCTCAGAAAAACAGTGCAAAAAAGAAGTTTCCCTTCTGGATGGAAAGTCATGAATTTAAATTTTTGTCGTGAGTTTCGATTCTTATCGTAAATTCGTGTCTCTAAGCGTTTTTCATAAATCAAAATCGAAATTCAGTATCATAATAATTTTGCTGTTGTGAACATTTCATTCCTCACGTTGGTAGAACTGTGACATCTTTTTCTTTTATTTAATATGTGATTTGTGAAATTCTTAATTTCATTTCAACATATTATTCAATTCCGTTAATCTTATATTTATGAATTAAGTAAAAGTAAAACAAAATATTCCAATGCAAAAATGAGCCAGACGATTTCTGTTATGTGATTGTTGACTGTATCACCCGTTTAACTCGCCAATCAACTTATTTCATGATCATGGTGTCCACCAGGTATGGAATTCTGGAAAGTCATGGAAAGTCAGGGGATTTTATTTTGGTCAGGGAAAGTCATGGAAAGTCATGGAATTTTTGTTATTTTCTGGAAAAAAATTTATTTTAACAAAAACCTTTTTTATAAAAAAAAATTATACCGCATGCATTCTTAGTATTTTACTTATGTCTCCTTTGTATGTATTTAAAATATTTTGGCGAGCGACATAGTTTATAATACAATCTATCTAATGTTATATTTTGAATTTCAGTTCTTAAAAATTTTTGGATACTCTAAAATTTTACGTAAAGGTTCAAATTAATATTTTTCGTCAATGTACAAAAAATCCCTTTGCATTCTGTCGCTATGACTGCGTGTGATCACAAGTCTCAACAATTACTAATCAGTACTAACTAACTGATAGACGCAGGGACGCATATATTACTTATAAATATTAAGTCATTAATGTGGAGTGAAGTATTTTTTAACTTTTATGGAGGAGGCCGAGTTTTCTACACATGGTCTATGTTATTGCTATTAAATGATCGTTTCATAGTAAGTCATATGCAATGGTGACTCCCAATAAACGAATGCTTTCGCATTAACGTATTTAATCTCCACACATATTGATTGAAATATCGTTGGGAAACTCAGTTTTCAAACTAGCTTTGTTTTTGAAAATAGAGTTGATCAAATGTTGATTACCCCAATCGGAATTTTAAGCTACTAGTTTATTTTTAGTGCTGCACCTTTCGGAGACGATGTATTTTATCATTTCAAGATTGGCTGACCAATGATTTGTGCCGTTTTACCATCTGCAAAACTACTTATCGGGTTACTGTGAATTTACAACAGTTCGTTCATATGAATCAAAAATAGAGTGGGGACAAAATTAGGGCTAGAGTGCACCAGCTTTAATTAAATTAGACTAAAAAAAGCCATCTTAGTAAATGTTGCAGATTTCGCTATATTCTACAAATACTTTATTAATGATCATTTTTCTAAGGAGATCAAATCAATCTTAATCGAGCTTGCTACATTGTTTCGCTGCTTTCTTGCTGCATTGTCCACAACAAATTCCACTGGCCACCCATTCACTGTTCACATAGCTAAATGTAAAACAGTGACATTTTAGCGTGATTCTTCAACATAATTTCACTTTTTTTCTTTTTAACAGAGTTTTACTTTTACGTGATTTAAATGCCAAGCTTCTTAACCTCAAATAAATCCCTCAAAAAATTCTTCAAATTCTTAATCTACTAACCTCGTGTAAAGAAAAAAAATCAACGCACTAACGTAGGGGTACAGCATCTTTTTTAAGTATGCAGTTCCAACAACGGCTTACTAAGTTCAGTAGTACGGCTGTTGATGTTTGTTTTGAAAACCGCATTAGCTATCAGATATCAAATGATTGTCTTCCAATTTGATATATGTGAATGAATATAGTGGTCATATATTTTGGATAGGACTGGGCTGGGAGTAAAGATGTTGGTCTACCACATCTTGTTTCTTTTTTGTAGATCGACTGATATTGGGCTTTTTCTAGCACGAAGAAAAAAATACTATAGATTTATAAAATCTGTAGAAAATTTTAGTTAAAGTGAGTGCAAGTTCTTTTAAATTTGTTCGGAATAATAGGTTGGATGTTTTCCAGCTTTGTTGATGTTAAACCCGCCTTTAAAAAATTTTGGACAATTTTGGGTTCGAATTTTGAAATGAAATTTTTTCATATAAACTCCTGAAGACTGAATTTGGGGTATTTCTTCAGTAATTTTCAGAATGGTGTTGTTTGAAGCAAAGTGTTTCAAAGCGTCAGGGTCAATTGATTTAGTACAAGTAGTAGTAAAAAGTAGTACAAATAGAATAAGAATTTATGGCATTGTCAACACTTTTCAAATTGATATATTCGTAACCCAGGTAAGAATGAGCTAAAGTACCAAACTTGGGCCAAGCCCACTATACAGATTTTGTGGTTCAGGCCAGGTTTAACATTTTTAAACGTCCCAAGTTTGAACCTAGTTTGGACTGGTTGCATGGGGCCAAGTCTGGCAAATTAGACTTGGACCAGGTCTACCAAACCAATGTTTCCCCCAGATCTCCTTTAAATGTGTGGAAAGAGGTTGTGGCATCCAACCGCTTTCCACACTTTTATGATTATCTTTATTTTTATGAATGCTAATTTTTAGTAACATTCATAAAAATAAAGATAAACATAATATCACTTTCACATGCTTACAATGCATTAGAAAGGTGAATAACGCAGAATATAATTAACTAAATCTTGGTTTAGTTTATGCATTTACAACTGGCCCAGACTGAAACCGAAGTTAAATAACCAATGCTTGACTCGCTAAAACGGGCCCGAATTTGGTTCGTTGTAGGGTTGCACCGATTAATCGGTAATCGGCCATATCGACCATTTTAGGAATAAGTCGGTATGGGTTTTTTGTCCGATTAATAGGCCGATTATCAACACATGCGTTTTTGATTGTTTATTGCGTTTTAAAGACAACAAATTCCAAATTCTAAAACACCATAGTCAGCCATAGTTGAAAACCTTTTTAAAAATGTATAAGATTGAGGGCTGTTTAAAACAAATCAAATCTGTTTATGTATTTCTGCATTTTTGTGATAACTTGACAGTTCTAACTTTTGAAAAACTTAATTTAAAATAATGCTGTTTTTAAATAAAGTACTTCAGTCACTGCCATCGACATATGGTTTTTTTTTTTTAAATTTTACCAAACTTCTTGACTAGCTGTAAATTTGTTCAAATTGTTTTACACATCAAGTTCGAAACAAATAGAGGCCCATGTATATGACATGAAATAACCCTTTTTTGACTTTAATTTACGAACTGTGTAGTGCAAAATTTTACAAAAAATTCCGTTGTTACTTAAATTAAAAGCTCTTTCAAATGGCACTTCTTTAAAATGTGTTATGAATGTTGGATTCATCCTTTCTAAAATTCTTACTTGAGACAACATTGTATTTTTCATATTAAACTTAGTAATTTTTCTATCATTGCGAACTCTTAAGTTTTTAAAATATTGACAACGAAGTCGTTCCCAAATACATGAATCTACCAAATGTGCCACAGTCAACCTAGATATAGGGTAAAAAAATAAGCTGAGGACTGCAGATCGTTTTTCCTGCTAATGGAAAATAGTTGACAGAAAATAAAACGCTTTCAACAGTTACAGAAATTTTACTATTTGCCGAACTATAAATTAAAAAAATAAAAGTGACATTTCACATTTGCATAATATTTTAAACTAAAGTTGCAAAGCGTTCCGATTTTGGTGGAACTGTCCCGAATTGTGAAGAAAAGTCCAACGTTCTAATTAATAGTAATTCTTTGCGCAGATTTGTTTAACTCATTTCCATCAAATAATCGGCAGCCGATTAATCGGCATCGGCCGATAAAGAAATCCGATTAGTCACTTTTCGGCAAGTTTGCTTATCGGTGCAACCCTAGTTCGTTGTTTAATATTGGCAGCTCCTACCCGTGAAGTTATGCTGCTTTCGTTCTGTCAATTTCGGCTTATGGATACTGTTAGCTTTTAGATATAACGAGTATTTTCTTATATATTCAAATGCAAAATAATCTACGGTAGTTTCTAAGAGTCAATTTGGCCGCCTTTGAACACATTTTTAGTTGGAGTTTATATTGAAAAGGGAACCAATTTATTAATCCCGAATTGAATGGTTTCAGTAAATTTTGGAGCAAAAACGTTTACATCGTCAGTTTAAAACAATGATGATTGAAAGGGAAACCTTGGAAAAACTTCAAAAACCTTTGATTTCTATTTTTGAAAAGTGAAACATTTTATCGAACTTCGATGCTGTTGTGTTTAAAAATCGGTGTATTATTATTAATTAGTTAAACATGTTTAGCACACCATTCATTATTTAGACTCTTAAATAGCCGAAGATACCATGTCAACTAGAGAAACAGATGGGGAAAATTCATCTGGAAAAACAAAGATTGAGCATCGAGCAAACATTCAGCTCTACAATTTGACCACTCTATTAAAATAATCGGTCAGGAAAGCTATATGTAGTTCTACAACTCGGTCTTTTATGTAATTAGATATTTTTCAGAATTTCAAATATTTTGTGTCTTTGTTGGAATTAAAACATGTCATGTAACATCGATTCATGTCAAAACATTTATACATTTTAGGTTTTTTGTATACAAAATTATTAGTTTTATTTTAAAAAAGTCATGGAATTTTCATATTTTTGGTCTGGAAAGTCAGGGAATTTTGTTTCGAAAAAAAAGTGGACACCATGATGATGTACCTGGAAAAATAAATAGGATGATTGAGTATCCTAATCACAAATTTATGTGATTGTGTCTAATGTCCACAATAAAGAATGGCTCACACTCAGTTACACTACTGATTAAAAAGGTAAACAGGCTGAGCTATGTTCTGGTTGCCATAATTACACATAGATTATAGATTATCCTACCAGAGCGCCTGACATTCCTGAACAAAGTTTTAACACACTTAGCACAATTTTAATTATTAGAGTTTTTAAGTGGTTCAGATCATAATTTGAACTCTACACAGATAAATATACAAATTCTAAAATAATTAAAAGCTAATTCCCTTTCTTGTTTGATTGAGATTACAGTACTGCGGATTGACAGGGTCTTAGAGGAGTTTTAAATGGTTTCCCTGGAAACGTCATTGTCTCACCGGGCAAGATCCTAACATAGCTGTGTTAAATTTCTTCAAAGGTTATGATCAAGTGTATTCACAGATTTATTCCAAATAAATTGAGCGTTTCTGAAATGGCTGTGTTTTTCAAATAAATGTATAAACGCCATTATAGTTCAGGAATATTAGTGGTTTCAACTCGGAATGAGAGATAGTCAGCTATAAACTTATATAAACCTTTATTTTGACACCCTAAATCTTGTCTTAAAACCTACTTATCGAAGGGTGTCCGCGACTACAGATATTCCAAGGTCAAAGGTCAAAAAATCGATTTTTTACACATTTATTGCCAATATCTCGTTTCTTATAGGCTTTATGCCATTTGTATTTACTATAAATATTGTAGAGGATTAAATTTTCTACAACTTTTGTTTAAACATTTTTTTATATATTGAACCATTTTCGAGATAGAGGGCAGAGCGCGCGCAGGGTTTAACTATTTAGCGTATCATTCGAGGTCAACCTGTAGTCCCGATTCAAAACATGTTGTATAAAGTTTATAAATTATTGATAAATATATAATTTTAAATAATTTGCATTTTTGATTAACTATTACGTTATAATTAATATTTTTTTTTTTTTCAATAATTCAGTATCTATTCATTTAATAACACTTACCTACTCGTGTAATTATAAAGTTATTAAGGGAAATACTTTAATTATTTTTTAATTCTAATCTGATTTATACTAATTACTTCCTAACTAAATAAAAAGAAAAGAATTAAATTTTTAATTAATGTTTTTATTGAAAAATACCATTCCATACATTTATGAACGCTGAAATTTAAAAAATTGAATAATAATAATAAGAACTACAAATTCTAATTTCAATTTTCTTTTTCTTCTTCATCATTGTCTTCCAGTCGCTGTAAACTTTCAAATTCCTCTGTGTTCTCGTTCTCAACGTCATTTGTCTGTTCTTCCAGGATTTCGGGATCAAAAGTACCGTCTTTATTGATATTACTCTGCGATATGGTAAAGCATTAAGACAATCTTGCCCATTACACTGACCGCAAGCTAAAGAGCACTGCAACCCCGCTTTTCTGCATCCACATCGCGAACCATAACCATTCTTGCAATTGCAGAGTATTGTGTTAAGCAATTCCTCCGGAACTGGTGGATTCATTGTCATAACAGGTTCCAGGTATTCATCACGCATTATCCAACCCAAATTCGGGGGTTTTAAATCATGCCCTAACCAAGTCTGAACTTGATAATAAACACGGTTGAAATGTTGGTGACTCGTTGGTGGAAGATTTATAACTGCACAGGTTTATGCAGTTTTGTTAACTTGTTTTTACAAAATTTTTTTTTTCATTTTCTAAAGAGCGCAGAAGTCGTGTCACAACCACTTATTGCGTGCAGAAACAATGTCTGTTATTTTAGAACAAGGATATTTATCAAAACTTTTGGAAGAGTATATTTCAGTTTTTACATTTCCTTTGCCAGTTTTTTTAAAAAAAATTTCTTGTTGATGAGATATGGTACGCCCAATTAAAATGACAAGTGAATCTATATCTTCTCCTATTATAACAGCAGTTTTTTGGCGTTTAGATTAGCTGTTTCAATAATCTCTATAATCTCAATAACTCTAAATAGTTAAACAATGCGCGCGCTCTGCCCTCTATCTCGAAAATGATTCAATATATAAAAAACTGTTTAAACAAAAGTTGTAGAAAATTTAATCCTCTACAATATTTATAATAAATACAAATGGCATAAAGCCCATAAGAAACGAGATATTGGCAATAAATGTGTAAAAAATCGATTTTTTGATCTTTGACCTTGGAATATCTGTAGTCGCGGACACCCTTCGATAAGTAGGTTTTAAGACAAGATTAAGGGTGCCAAAATAAAGGTTTATACAAGTTTATAGCTGACTATCTCTCATGCCGAGGTTCTTGCCCTTATTTGACTAATATTCCTGGACTATTAGAATCTAGAAAAAGACAATTCAAAAGATTAATCAAAACAAAACTGATGAAAACCTTAGACAATAGACAGTATCGAATTGGGACAAATTTATGCAGAAAAAATCTCTTAAATAAGGGAAAACCTCCAAAATTTGCTGAGCATCTTACGGTTCACGCAATTTCTATAAAACCGTAAATGTTGTCCAAGGTAATCTAAGATAAAAAATTAATGCGTTTAAGTTTTTGGAAAAATATTCAAAAAATGGTTTTACAAGCTGGGCTTATCTGGGCCAGATCATATCTCACCAATTAATCTTAAAACATTTGCTAAGGAGCTTGCATCAATCTTTACTAAAGATACTTGCATAAGACTTTACTATCTTTCTTATTTGTAATGAACAAAAAATTGAGTTTTCTAAACGTTTTGAAAACGGCTAGTCTACAGCTAGCTTCAAAAAGGGTTGTGAAACTGATTCACCAAATTATAGATCCATTTCAATGATAGCACGCTTCTGAATCACATGAAATATGAAATCTACATTCAATTGTAGATTGAATTTGATAAATTTTTTAACCCAATTAACCCAATCATTTTTTTTTTTTTTTTTAATAAAATGTGATGTGTAGTAGGCATTACAATATGTGTCACAACAACACATAAAAACCTTTTAAGACCAAGGTCCCACAACAACATGCGTTCTAAGGATGTTAATGGACGCAAATCTGTTTTTTTTGTTTTTTTTTTAATATTTTTTTGTTAAGTAATGGATAACTAAACCATAAATCCTATCACATATAAAATATGACATAGGCCAATATTTCGTGATAGGATAGGGAAAATAAAAATAAAATAAGAGATAAAAAGCAAATTTGTTTTACAAATTTGCAGGAACAAAACTAAAATTGGTTTGCCAATAGTCCAGCCAATGACATAATCCCTGATTATGGGACGCAGTATATTTTTCAATGATCAAAGCTCAGATATGTAGTTATATGAAGGCTCGTTTCATCGAGCAAGCTACAGCGTTCTAGCATCAAGGAATATTCATTAGCTAAGATTGAGAGTGCTGCCGTTGACTGAATACAGTTCATCCGCCAGCACCTCTAAGATATCACCTTGGCTAGTGATATCTCACTGCTATTGCCAGTGGTATGTGATATCTCACGTTAACTCATGTGCCAATAGCAGGGACTGGAGTACGCGGGGTTGTCACACCCGTGGATCAAAAAAATAGAAAAAAATTAACAAATTAATAAAAACTGATCCCTCCATGCGATCATCATGGATTGTAGTTTTGTTAACTGTCTTGAATTCGATCCTAGTAAAGGTTTGACATTTTTCTAGATTATCTACACCTATTTCGTTTCCATTACAGTTTGAGTACAAAGATCTTGTACATAGTGAAAGAATCTTTCAGACTTCTAAGAGTACAGAAGTTAAAATAATATGAGGTAGAATTCTGATGTTTTAAACCTTGCTAAGAACCCGGTTAAAAATTTACCTTTTGTGGAGCGATGTCGTAAGTTTTTCAACAACTTCTTTTAATTTATAAATCCTTTATATGTCACTGCATGTAATATTGAACCAGAGCAACTGTTGTGGCCCATCCTTTACGATTCAAAAACTGCTCAGAACTGTTGCTTTTCAACGTGATTTTTTCAACAGATTCGCTCATTACTGGAACGCCTTGCCTTCATGAGTTTGCCACGATTGCTTAAATCCTCAAAATTCAGTCAACGTTCATGAATTTTTTAACGAAATTTAATTTAAAAATATGGAGGGGCTGAAATCTCACAGCTCTGAGATATCAAGACTTCGGTCTGGGTTAAGGATTTTGATATGGTTTTCGGTTAAAAACTTTTATGAGGACATGGTTTTTAGTTTTGGGAAGCGATGTATATCAAACATAACTCTTTGTTAAAGTACAAGTATTTTTTATCTCTGTTTAAAAATTTATTACGAAACATCAATACGTTGCCGGAAAATTAGAATCAAAATTCCAAAAATATTGTTAAATTAAATAATATCAAACTTTTTCAAAATTCCAAAAATATTCCAAAAATTAGAAAAAAATCAAATATTTAAACTTTTTCTGAATTCCGATAATATTCCAAAATTTCTTAAAAATTCAAACTTTTTCAAACTATAAAAATATTGCAAAAATTATTACAAAATCAAAAATTGAAAATTTTTTCAAAATCCCAAACATTATAATAAAATCAAAAATTAAAAATTTTTCAAAATTCTAAAAATATTGGAAAAATTATTACAAAATCAAAAATACAAACTTTTTCATACAAATTATTAATTTAATTTTTTTCTAAAAAAATTGGGTAAAAAATAAATAAAAACCTTTCTTTTGACACACTTGACAATATTTTTTTGACAAACTTATAATGCCATAATTCTCAATAATAATAATAAAATTTCATTTCAAACAAACAATTAATTTTATTTTTTTTCCACAAAATTAGGTAAAAAAATAAATAAAAATCTTTCTTTGAACACACTTGTCAACATTTTTTTGACAAACTTATAATGCAATAATCTAGTATTTGATCTAGCAATTGATCTCACATACCAATCCCTACCATCAAGATTTCTCCAAATTTAATGTTCCTACTCGTAATCACTTAAAATGGACTTTTTAAGCCAAAAATATGAAAATTTGCTATTTTTGACACACATAATGATTTGTTGACACATTTCTGGTACAGTTATCGAACACAGCGTCCTTTCAGACCTGTCCCTTGAGTATATCTATTCATAGAAAAAAAAATTTTGAAATCCCTCCAGCGGTTTTCCCTGCAGCGTAGGTAGGTAGGCAGACAGACCCACATATTTTTTTTGCTTTTTTAAAATCTGGAGGTCCTAAAACGTCGAGAAATGCCAAAAAAGGGGGGGTAAGAATTTCGCTTTGAGCTCATGAATGTAATACTTAGGTCTTTCAGACCGAAGTAATTAAACCTAATTCTAGAAAATCTGGAGAGCCGATTTTACATTTTCGGTGACACATAAAATTTGTGGCTATGATTTGGATACGGCTATTTACACACGAAACTGATTTATATTTTTGTCTGAGTCAAAAAAATGACATTGGTACAAGTATGCAGGGCAATTTGAAAAAGCATGTCATCCTTCACATTTCCTGTTCCGCATTTAAATAGAGTTCCATGACCCAAATATGTCGATTCAACTTGCAAAAATGAAGCTACTGATTTATCATAAGATCCGACTATGACTGAAAGTGAATTTGAAATTGATGAAGACCGAAATTATCTATCGTAATCCCAATTAAAAGATATGGTGAGACAGCTGGAACTTACAAAACGAAATCGGCAATACTTGTCACCTCGCTTAACGTAATACGCACCCAAAGAGTTTGAAAATTCTTACGAGCCAAAAGAGTTGCAGTTGTTCATTGATAGCAGCAAAAAGAGTTCGAAAGCAGTACTTTTGCACAATGGAAGTTAAAGTCATCGATTCCCATCAGACATGCTGTCAACACCAAAAAATCATACGATTTTCTCATATGATTCTTTAGTGTGTTAGTCTTCTTGAAAATGTATAACCTGCTATGTCCCGTGGAATTTTTGATGATACATGCATAGAAGTGGTATCAATCTCTTCGTTATAACATGGCGAATCGGTATTTATGTGATAGACAGTAGCCACTAGTGTCAGATTAATCTTATACTTCAAAAACAAAATGGGCGCCGCTCTGCCATACAAAATACTAGTTTTGCATGTTTATCTCGTAAAATCCAATATTTATGAAGTGCCCTATTAAAAGTATTTAATACAGAAATTTTACATAAAACATGTTCTAATGGTTTTTGTGTACGGCTGACCTACAGAAATTCTGTTTTCAAATGAAGAAATGTTAACGCTATGTTTACAATTGGGTTACATTATTTTAACAACTTCAATCTCCATCCTAAACTAGCACAAACTTTTTATAGCTGATTCATCTATGTCTTCTGTATCGCTGGAGTTTTCGCATAGTTCTAGATCACCTTCACATTTCTATGCCCTTGAATCCATACATGAGACAGTTGCATGGTGAACGGCGATGAAGGGAGCACGAGCAACTACAGAGCTCTGTCATAAGGTCTGGAACATAAGGCAAGGTGGACGTGATTGGGTCAAACGTTCCTCCAACGTACGTCCATCCGAAGATGAGTGGTGACGTTATAACTGGCTTTGGTTTAATATTTTGATTTCATTCAAGTGCCAAAAATAAGCTCTTAACAATACTGGAGATGGAGCAGTTTTTGTTAGTGGAAGATTTTGATCCTGGCATTGTTGTTTTATGAAAATCCACCATCGCACATCTCCAATCTCAGTCAATGTAGTTTTTGGAATATACAGTTAACAAACAAAAGACTCTAACGCGTTGCTTACATCGTCTAGAAGAGTGGGTGTTGTACCAAGCTTTGCTAAAGAATTTAAAATTTAATTTAAAATTTTCCAACAATTAATGTTTCCTTTATTGGCAAATGAGCCAGTTATATCTAAACCAGTTAAGGTATGAAGTCCAGGGGGAGCAGCAGCTTTGAGTAATTCCAGTGAAATCGATAGAAGCTATGTCAACAAACCTTTTCATTCCCTACTCATGGAACATTCCAAATTTTAATGTCGTTTGAGGAATTTGCCATAGTGTTTAATCAGAACATCGGTGTCTGGCGAAAAAACGTGCGGTGTTCTATATCCTTGTTGTAATATGTATATTGTATATGTATTGTGATTTGTATCTGCTTCCTCCTGCGTGGCCCCAAGGCTTGACACATCTGTTCCACCTGATTATGCTGCTGGATCGCTCCAACCAACTATATATTGCTTGTTATTGCTCATTTCCCATTTTAATATGTAACTAGATAAGAACTATGTAAGCTCGTCTTTATTTTTATTCTGAGCAAGCAAATTTTTCACAGAAATTTTGCTAACCATCATTGGCCAACAATCAAATCATAAATTTGCCAACCATCAGATGTTCTTTGGAACGGATTGGATCTTTGCCGAATACGTTTTTCTACTTCACCACAATTTTAAATCGTGTGAATTAATGCTATGGAAGAAAAAAAATATTACATATCCCAAATTTTGTTTTTTCTTCTGTTTTGGACCATCCTCTATCTAAATAGCCACGGCTTTGACAATTTACCTGCGACGTATTTCTATGTTAAATATCAGCCGGACACAAAATAACAAAAAACACTTTTTGTGTAGAATGCAATACTGAACTTTTAGTAATGTATCATTTTGTCATAAATGTGTTACAGAACGGTAGCCATTTTGTTTTTTGAGTATAAGATTAATCTGACACTAGTGGCTACTGTCGATCAACCAATTACTGATTCTGGATGTCATAACGAAGAGATTGATACCACTATGCTTGTATCATTAGAAATTCCAGAGATGTACACTCGCAAGCTATCTATTGACAGCATGTCCGATTGAAAGCCTAACTTTCTTTGTGCATCAAATATGAAGTGCATGAATGTAAAGTTTGGTCAGATCTTAAAGTCACCTGCTATGCCGTATCGCTGACATGGATTTCAAGGTGGATTTACTAAGTTTAACTGCTTTTTATCCCTCTGGAATAGTCGCTCTCGTCAATATCATTATGTGAAAAACGACTACCTAGTCCTTAAGTGAGGACATTGCAATACAACACAACGATAGATTATCAATAAAGAAAACATGATTCTTCCACGACGTCAAATGTGGCATTAAATACTTCTTGTTTGTTACTATTTATAAAGGCACTCACAGAAAGATAAATTTGTACCATAAATAATATCAAGAAGTGAACTACGTCGTGCATTGGGGCCAGTGCTATCCCAGATTGTATGGTGGCGTTCGCATTACATTTAAGGATGACTAATTTTTCGCCTTTGAGTTATCATAACCAGATTACTTATACTATCAGAGATAATAGCACCATCATACATGATAAGTATGTGCCGCCGATGCATCTGCATGACTATGGACAGTAACAAAACTTTTTTGATTTTTCAAAACAGCTTCTAGATGACCGTTTATTAACTTGAGCTGAAGAACTGCAGTCACTTATAGTGTTGGATGTTAACTTGCAAAAACTTAAGTTTGTCCAGTTTTTCCATCTTCACAACTGTAACATCCAACCCTTATACCGAATCATAATCTTCAGAATGTTCAAAAATAAAGATATTCGTGGCTTACCATCGGCAACATCACTTTGAGACGATATACACTTTGCTTTTTTCCTTATCCCAGGTTGCTAGTATAAACCATCCTTAATTGAGTGAGGCGCCAGTTACTTAACCCTAACATCATACTTTCTGTATACTTTCAGAGTGAGTACTCCCGTCACTCTTTTAGTGTCACTAGAAATGTCTTATCAAAAACCACTTCTATTTTGGCTTAAGACCAGACCTCGCCATCTGGCTATTAACATGCTTTTAACGATTTCGATGCCATTCATTATATCTGCAGACGGGCATTAAGAAGTTTTTCCTTACCATTTTAAGCAGTTTTCGTGACGCTACCACCTTCGGCCTAGGATCGTTACCACTTGCGTTCAATTTGCAGAAAATATGCATTCAATGGCCTGCACTCTTTCTATAACAACTAGCTGATTCTTCACATCACTAAAATACCTATAGTTGTCACCTGAAACCGCTTGTCTTTTACCAGTTTTTGAAATTCCGCCTGCGATCTCAGTCTTTGGGATACATAGCTGCAAGGAGGAGGAAAAAAATGTATATATGTCTGTTGGTTTGGATGGTTGGGAATGTTGGCAAATCCTTTCAGTTTGAATCTTCAATAACTTCTTAACCTTGATTTCAATCGTATTGAAACTTGGTATGTATAGTACGCGGTTTTAGTACTGTTTCCAATATTTCTGCTTGCCACTTCCGGTTAAAAAAAATTTTGCGGTATTTATCCAGGCTACTCTATCCTTCGTTTACAAATCGATTGCCATGAGGCGTTGGTTAAAAGTTTCAATCAATATGAAAGAATTTATTAGCTTTTGGCTTACATTGGACAAGGGGGGAATCCACCATTGGGGTCCACTATTCAACAGGTGTTTTTTCTCACTATGTTTTTAATGTTTGTTGGCAGAATACAACATTCATTCGTGAATTAATTTTGATGGCACTTTGGAAAAATTCGAATATGTATGACAAAGAGCAAAGAGTTCCGCATCCTGACTTCCGGTACACTTTTTTTGCATTTTTTTCAATATCTTTATGCACACTACAGCGTACATTAATGAAGTGATTATGATGGAACTTATGAAAAAGCTTTTCAATTAGTGTAAAGATAGTGATCAACTTTTGGGACACATTGATCAAAGTGGTAGGGGGTCCAACATATAACTGCTGACTTTTCACAATTTATTTTTAAAGTTTGTTGCGAGCATACAAACTTCGTTCTTTAATCAATTTTGATGACACATTGACAAAAGATGGTGATTTGAATGACAAAGAACTGATTAATTTTTGGACGATAGTGGGCCTCACGAGCACCTGTTTAATTAAAACTTCAATAACATCAGTTCATCAGGAACTGATGTTATTGAATTGATTTTGATTAAACTTGGCATATATGTTAAGAGTATGATTTGCAACAGTTCTGCATTCCAGCTTCCGGTTTTTCACTTTCGGTTAAACAATTTTTGTTTTGCTTTTGCTATTCGTACAACAGAATTTATGTATGTTGGGATACTACACCTTTCTCTATTGTTTTTAAAATTAGAACTACACGAAACTTTAACATCGGTTAGTCATTACCTGAAGTATTTAATGGATATTTGCTCACCATACATCCAGAACATTTAGTGTCAAGCTTTATCTCTGTTTCATAGACTATTAAGATTACCACCGTCGTTGCGCGCGTTCCGATTCATGGTAAAAAATTTGATTATTTTCCTGAATTAATGTTTTTTCTGATTTTTTTTTAAATGAGAATGTTGGCCTTACAACTCCAACTCATCCGGGATTTTGTGTTAATACTAGATGTATTATGCACTCGGTGACAAGCAAAAGTGCCGACACTGGTTGGTTAAATGAACCTAATGAATCGAAATATTTAAACAAAATCTTTTATAAACAACATTTATAAATTTTGAATGAAAAATACAGCGATGTGTGTGAAATTCATAACTATATATTTTTTGAGAGACTGGGAGTTAGGACTTAGGAGTGCTAAAACACTATGTGTGGTTTAGGGTGTCATTTTAATGAGCATTTAATTTTAGAACCGCACATATATTGAAGTATTATAAAAAATGTGCTTAAAATATATTCATCCTAGCAGATGTGTACTGCCCGAGCTGTAAAGTGATTATTTTATAATCTCTTTCGCATTCATAAAGTAAAACAATATTATTTAGTCGTACAAATACTTATTTAATGTGTAGGAACAATAGTTACTTCGGTCGTAAAGACCTAAGTATTGCATTTTTGAGCCAAAAGTGAAATTCTTGCCCCCACTTTTTTGGATTTCTCGACGTTTTAGGACCTACTGTTTCTAAAAAGAAAAAAAAAATTTATGTCTGTCTGTCGTCCGGCCGTCACAACCGACGAAATCAAAAAAAACCGCTGGAGGGATTTCAAAAATTTTTGTTTCCAAAAATAGGTATACTCAATGGTAAGAGCCGAAAGGACGATGTGTTCGAAAACTGTACCGAAAGTGTGTCAAAAATTCGTCAAATGTGTCAAAACAAGGAAATTTGCATATTTTTTGCTTAAAAAACGTTCATTTTAAGTGATTACGAGCAGGAACATTGAATTTGGACAAATCTGAAATGATCGGGATTGGTATGTGAGACCAAAAACTAGATTCTTGCATTATAAGTTTGTCAACAAAATATTGTCAAGTGTGTCAAAAGAATGATTTTCATGTTTCCAATTTTTTGGAAAAAAATAAAATTAATTATTTGTATGACATGAAATGTAATCGAACATGATATTGGACATGGGAATTTTTGATTTTGTTATAATTGTTGAAATATTCTTAGAATTTTGAAGAAAGTTTGTATTTTTAAATTTGTTATAATTTTTGCGATATTTTAAGAATCTTGGAAAAAGTTTTTTGAATTTTCTAATTCTCGATTTAGGAAAAAGTTTCAAATTTTGTAATAATTTTTGGAACATATTTTGAATTTTGAAGAAAAATTGTATTCTTGATTTTGTTATAATTTTTGAAATATTTTTGGAATTTTAAAAAAAGTTTGTATTTTTGATTTTGTAATCGAAATGAAATGTAATCGAACATGACATTGGACATAGAAATTTTTGATTTTGTTATAATTTTTGGAATTTTGAAGAAAGTTTGTATTTTTGAATTTGTTATATTTTTTGCGATATTTTAAGAATCTTGGAAAAAGTTTTTTGAATTTCGAATTTTCGATTTCAAATTTTGTAATAATATTTGGAATATATTTTGAATTTTGAAAAAATGTTATAATTTATGAAACTTTTTTAGAATTTTAAAAAAGAGTTTGTAGTTTTGATTATTTTGTATTTTGATTTGAGAGTTTTGTAAAAAGTTTCAAATTTTGATTTTGTAATAATTTTTGGAATATATTTTGAATTTTGAAAAAAGTTTGTGTTTTTGATTTTGGTATAATTTTTGAAATATTTTTGGAATTTTGAAAAAAAAGTTTGTATTTTTGATTTTGATTTTATTTATAATTTGTGCGAAATTTTTAGAATTTTGAAAAAAGTTTGAATTTTTGAATTTGTTAATTATGAATTTTTGCTATAGTTTTAGAATTTTGAAAAAAGTTTCAATTTTTGATTTTGTAAGAATTTTCGGAATATTTCTAGAATTTTGAAAAAGTTTATGTGGAATTTTGAAAAATTTTTTTTTTATTTTGTTATAAGTTTTGCAATATTTTTAAAATATTGGAAAATGTTTCAATTGTGGATTTAGTTATAATTTCTGAAATGTTCTTAGAATTTTCAAAGAAATATGAATTTTTGATTTTGTAATATATTCTTGAAACGCTAAATGGAAAGTTTTTTTTGAGTAGTTTGCTGATTGTATCATATGTGCCCATAATTAAGAAAGTGGTCTAAGTCATATATTTCTTGTTTTGAGATATTTAAAGGTTTGCAAATGATTAAATTAAAAAACATTCCTCTATTATGAAAAATTTTGTTATAGCGCTTTGTTAGTCTTCAATAATGAAAGTTTATTATGCATGTGAAATTTTGTATAAATCTCATCCCGAAATATGCTTTTTACAGTTTGAATTGACTTAGACCATTTTCATAATTAACTGAACGGCGTATAAATGACTTAACGCAAAAGCAAACTTCGAAATTCTAATGTTATTTATTAGTTATTTTCCCAACTCATTATTTTGTCACCATTAACTTTCACTTAAAAAAGTGTAATTTTGACATTTAGGAGGAACAGCTCCTTTTTATGGACCTACGGTCCGACGGTATAAAAACTTTGCAACACAACGTTTTGGCAATTATTTTTGACATTTTGTTCGACTGTTTTGTTTTTTTTTTCCATCAAATTTTGTCTAAGATTACTATCATAATTAACTCTAGATGAATTACATTTTTGTCGAAATAACAAGTACTCTATAACGGATCTTTTTTGACAATATCGTGCAAATGACATTGGGCTAATTTAGTTTGAAGTAATTTAATGCGATATAATGGATAAACTCATTTTTTTCAAATTTTGACTTAGACCACTTTCATAATTATGGGCACATATTTTCACTACAGTTACAGTATATCAAAATATGATCTCTTATAATATTCCGGCAACGTATTAAGGTTTCGTGTTAGCTTTGTAATAAATTTCTAAACAGAGATAAAAAAATACTTGTACTTGTAAAAGAGTTTTATGTTTGATATACATCGCTGCCTAAAACTAAAAACAATGTCCTCATAAAAGTTTTTTACCGAAAACTATATCAAAATCCTTAACCCAGACCGAAGATCATGATATCTCAGAACTTGAGATTTCAGCCCCTTCATATATTTTCATCATCTTTTTGTGGTTACATTTTGCTCTACTTGTCGTAATGTAACAACCAGAGATACAGACTAAAGCTTTATTTCTTACCGAGTTAGCTTTTTAAAACATTTTAAACAAACTATTTGTTTTATATGTGTGTATTTCTCACACCTTCTACTTTCTCCTCTCCAAGTTTGATCGATTTTCTACACACTCTTAAGTTCTAATTTCTTCTTACGCTATTAATTAATCGATGCCAATAACATTTAACAGTTGAAGCTTTCAAAAATAATTTTAAATATTTCTTTATAAACGTTTCTTATTTGTTTTTGACCGACTTATGCATATACTCACCAACTTACTGCTATATACTTACTGCAATTATTTAATAATTATTGAATGACAAGCAATTTTTGAATGAGAATTGTTTTGCTGGTTAATATTTTGTTGTTTCCAACTAATAAACAACTAGGTAGCGTTGCATGAAAATATTTAATTGTGGATTAATTTACTGTCAAATAAGATTGGTAGGATTAACTTAAACAAAGACTTAACTATTGCGGAAATTGTTTTCGTTTTGCTTGATTTTGATATCTAGGTAGGTTTTATTCCTTATCTATAGATTAGGTTTTCTCGTTTATACTTGCAATTTATTAGATATTGCACCACGTGCAATGAAGTATGCCAGTGTGCATTTGACAAGCTAAACTGTAAACATCTTTAGCCAATTTGTTTTGCTATTAATATATATATTTTTTAAAACTAATATATTACACTATACACCCTACGTATTTGAATCTTTAAACTTTATATTCCAAACCAAAGTTTCATTATATTGAGTTAAATATATCCCAATTCGCCCATATCATTAATTATATCCATCAAACGTTGTGTGTAAACAATATCTGTATTTTCAGATCTTATCGGAGAAAAATTATTGGTTTTCTCGCTGATTTGTTGTGAAAATTCTTCCAAGTTTGGAACATTTTCAGAAGATGATGTCAATACAGGTAAAATTATTACTGCCATGCACAATCCAAATTTCCCATATTTAATCAAATGATTTTGCAGTACATCAAAAGAAAATAATTTTTCCGAATCAGATCCCAGAAGTTTTAAAAATTGGGATAAAGATTTGTAATAAATGTCGATAAATTCACGGTAATATTTATCTCTTAATTGTTTTGTTGTATTACAAAATATGTAATAAGTAATATCACAAACTGGTGAAGCATATCTACATATTTGCCAATCTAACAACCTTATTTCAGCTGGTTTGGTATTCTGAAACAAAATATTCTCGTTTATTTCGTTTCTCACAAATAACAAAAGAAAAAATTCTTTTACATCATATCTAAACATTAAATTATTATTCCAACAATCACCATGGTTTATAACAAAATATTTGTCATTTTCAAATGCTAAAAGGCATTCGTTTAGCGTAGTCGTTAAACCAGTTTTTAACATATCTGAAAACTGTTTGGTATATTTGTCATTACATTTTATTAAATCATCAGCCATATTAACCGCCATTTCTACCCAATCATTAAATGATTCTTGCAGACTAAAAATATCATTCAATTTCGTATATGGTTTTAATTTTTCAAAATCTTGATCTTTCAATGCAAATGAAAGAGCATGTAATTTTCCTAACGCTTCCATTACCAATTTAACATGATCGTATGTTATGTCTTTATGACGATCAAACATTTCAAATCCTTTAAAGTTTAGATCTTCAAAAATTAAGGTTTCTTCCATGTCAGCCTTAATACTACTGTAAAATGTTGGATAATGATAGAATCCCACTTCCGGTTCTGTAATTCCTTTAGATTTTTGAAATTTTTCAAATAAAGGTAAAATTTCTTCGTAAACAATGATCTCTCTCAAAAATGCAACATTTGTCAGAAATTGATCTCTTTGTAATTTATTTGTTGGTGCTATCTTTACTATAATACTTATTTGATTTTTATTGGAGTTTGAGCTTTTCGCTCGAACTCGTTTAATTTCACCCATATAGTTATCTCCTTTGTTTGATCCTGCAGCTTCAGATGTAACATAATCATTTGTTTTCAGTTCATTTCTTATGATTGCATGTATAGCTTGTTTCTGAATTTCTGAAAAATTATGAGAATCTGCAACGGATGTCATTTCATGTAAAACTTCCTAGAAAAATTACAATCATTAACTTTAATAGAATAATTATTGGTAAGGTGCATAATTGTCTGAAAATATATTGAGTAATGTAATTACTTTATACTTCTAAAGTTAGAACTTAAAGCTATAATCACCATGACAGTGTTTGAAAACGAAAACAAAACATTTATAGTATAATTATTAATTTGTCAATTTTTATGATATAAATTATATCCAAAAAATATACATTAACAGAAGATGAAAAATGTATAAATAATGGGCATGAACACAGCAGTTAAAATTTTGTTATTTTGTTTATTATTACCAGCTTGTCATGTATGACTTAAGACACCAAAGTGATCCTAAAAAGCTAGGTGGATCTACGGAACTGTAGACACCAAAGTAATCAAAGCTGATAAACAGATATATATCCGGACCCGTTTCTTATTCAAGCGCTACAAAAACGATTCATTATGCAACAACTTTTGCACCGTACAACAGTTTTATTTATTTTTATAAATAAAAAATCATTGCATTTTTGGTTTACATGCTGCGAGAGTTATAGCTTATCCTAGGACAAAAATTATTAAAATTAGATGGCTTTTCCTCTCAGTCTAAATTAATTAACGCTGGTGTACCCCAAGGCTCAGTTTTATCTTCCACTTTATTTTTAATTTATATCAACGAACTGTTGAAAATCACCAGTAACCCAAAACACAGCTTCTCAAGATGGACGGGTCTACGCCCCAGAAGTACTGGGAACGCAGTTCCGACCATGGTGCGATTCAACGACGAAGGGTGCTATTCCGTCGCTCCATTTTTTGGATAAAGAAGCAGCTGTCACTGGCCTCACTGCTTCAAACTCTCCTCGTTATGGCTGGTATTGAAAGAAATCTTGGACTAAAACATGGCACTGTACAGTATGTAAAAATATCCAGTGTAACGGCTGTAAGGGATGGTGTCATCTCAAGAACTGTTCAGTTCTTGCCACACATAAGCAATGGACCAAAAATTATACAGCGCCATGTTGGCATGCATCAAGTCAAGAACGATCTCGCACCAGAACACAATGCGAATGAACATACATCCGAAAACCCCAAGCGATGTGAAAATAATGCAACTAAATTGCAATAGTCTCATAAACAAGATAGATGACATAATAAACTAAATGTGCGATAATGATATTCTAGTTGTGGTTTTACAAGAAACCAAACTTAATGTTAGATCTAAGATTAGTGATAATATCTATGATTATAGAATTACAAGGCTGGATAGAGGGAATGACAAAAGTGGTGGTCTTGCCTTTATCATTCACAAACCGTAACTTCCGTACAACCACATTACCAGCAGTACTGGGATCTGATAATCACCTAGTTCAACTAGGTATCATAATAAAATCCAGCAATACGAAGATAACTCTAGTCAATATTTATATACCACCAGTAAGCACACAGCTGCCATGAACCTTTCATAGGACATTTATTTTAAACCAAAGACTGTCATATTTTTGGAGATGTAAATGCTCACCACGATCTATGGCACTCACACCTGAACACTGACTCACGAGGCGAAAGCTTTGCTGATCAAGTTGACGGCTCCAGCTTTAGTTCTTAACCCCTTGTGCATCAATCACGAGTCTGACTCGTGGACATTTATTTTGCTCTGTGAAACAATCACGAGTGTGACTCGTAGAAATTTATTTTACTTTCTAAGACAATCGCGAGTTAGACTCGTGATAACAAAATAAATTAAATTCATGGAATCACTTGACTTCATTTCAAAATTGTGATCGAACGGGTGAACCAATTTTAATGAATTTTTTTTTGTTTAAAAGGTACATAGTGACGCCTTATGAAAATATTACTTTAACAAAAAATATGCATATTTTTAGATGATTTTTTAAAATTTTATTTGTTCAAACATGGTGATTTCAAAAAGTATCGTTTTCTTCTCTTTCATAAATATATATATAAAATGGCGGAATCAATATGGCAGCTACAGGTTTACGGCCTCACTCTGAAAGTATAGAAATTTGGCTACCAACACAAATTTAAAATATCAACAGATGTGTTGTTTTACTTAGAATGCTGATAATTATATGTAGTTTCAACTTCCGAGTGGTGTTAAATTTTTATTCAAAATGGCGGCTCGTAAATATAAAAATATAATATTAAAAAAAAACAAATAACAGATCTCCCGTTTTTATATTTTCTTCCATAATTTTGAATATTCATTAACTTTTTACAAAAAACCTGGAAAATTGCACTTTGGAGATGTTTTTTGGAAATTATAGAGGTTTTGTCTATAATTTCCATAACAATCTTTCGGTATATATTAGCCGATTTTTTTTAAAATAATTTTCTACAAAAAACTTCAAAATAAATAAATAAATAAAAAATAAATAAATAAATTAATAAATAAATAAATAAAAATAAATAAATAAAAAAAATAAAAATATATAAATAAATAAATAAAAATAAATAAATAAAAAAAAAATAATTAAAAATAAATAAAAATTATTCAAATAAATAAAAATAAATATAAATAAATAAATAAATAAAAATATATAAAAATAAATAAAAATAAATAAATAAATAAATAAATAAAAAAATAAAACATAAATAAATGAATTAATAAATAAATAAATAAATAAATTAATAAATAAATAAATAAATAAAAATAAATAAAAATAAATAAAAATAAATAAAAATAAATAAAAAAAATAAAAATAAATAAAAATTATTAAAATAAATAAAAATAAATGAAAATAAATAAAAATTATTGAAATAAATAAAAATAAATATAAATAAATAAATAAATAAAAATAAATAAAAATAAATAAAAATATATAAAAATAAATAAATAAATAAAAAAAATAAAAAATAAATAAAGAAATAAATAAATAAATAGATAAATAAATAAATAAGTAAATTAATTAATTAATAACTAAATAAATAAATCAATAAATAAATAAATAAATAATTAAATAAATAAATAAATAAATAAATAAATAGATAAATAAATAACTAAATAAATAAATAAATACGCAAGTAAGTAAGCAAGTAAGTGAATAAAAAAATAAATAAATAAATAAATAAATAAATAATAAAAATTAATAAAAATAAATAAATTACCAACATTCTTCGTCCAAGAACGCATATGTTGATATTTAAAATTTGTGCTGGCAATTCTAAATTGCTATACTTTCAGAATGAGGCCGTAAGCCTATATTCGCCATATTTATTCCGTCATTTTGAATTTTGAAAAGGGGCACACGACATTGGAAACAAGAGACAATAAGCTACAATTTTTGCACATAAACCTTCTGAAAAACCTTAATCATTCTGAAGAGCAGGGGGTCTCCGGCTTGCAAAGAATGCCTCATATATGCCTAAGATAGAATGCCTCATATATATATATATATATATATATATATATATATATATATATATATATATATATATATATATATATATATATATATATATATATATATATATATATATATATATATATATATATATATATATATATATATATAGTTATTACTTAATTCAAATAAATTTTACTTAAATTTCATTTCAAACACATAATTTATTTTAACACATAAAACTATATGTTTTATGTATTAAAATTTAATACCTTTAAAACAAAAAAAGTTCAATAAAATCCCTGCACTAGTTTTTAGTAAATCTATATTTACAGTAGAATAAATCTTTCAAACATAAAAAAATAAAACAAAAAATTAAGGTTTTTTTTAAATCGCAAGGTTTGAAAACTTAAAACTAATATAAAATATAATTTTTTTTATCAGTATAGTACTTTTAAAAAGCCTAACTGAAGTACCTTTCAAACAAAAAAAAATTATTAAAATCGGTTCACCCGTTCGAGCACAATTTAACTTTTAACTTTCATGTTTCTTAAAAAAGTTCGAGCCACCCAGTAGCTTAGAACCAGTGAGAAAATAAAATAATAAAAAACACGTGTTAGTTTTTTTTTATTATACTAACGATCATCAAAGTTTCAAGAAAATCGGAGCATTTTTTTAAAAGAATTATTTTCCGCACAAAATTTTTCAAACAAATAGTTCAACCAAACATAAATTTTTTTAAACAAATAAAACCTTAAGGGGTTTTAACGAACCACAACCAACAAGGGTAACAAATAACTCGTTTTCTTCTCCAGATGTTTCTCTTGCTAGCATGTCACTAATGCCAATTGCTGAATGGAGAACCGAAATCGCATTAGGATCAGACCACTTGTCGATCATAATTACCTTGAGCCGCTTAATAAACCAAATAAAGTCCGAGAAGAAAACCTGCATTAATTTTGGACGCCCTCTCTGGGAAAAAAATTCAGAGAAATTTTTAATAAAGGTAGATCTCACTTCATTCCAGCCGGCAAAACACAAAAGATGAAACCTAAGTTTGCACAAAAAGCTTGTGTTCTTTCCACTCTAAGAGATGACATCCGCAAGGCAGATCCAGCTGACACTAGATTTGAAGACACCTAAATAATCAAATTAATAAGTTAGTTACGGAACACAAGCGTAATAATTGGAGACAGCTAGTGAATAAGTCGAGTTTCGGTGCAAGTAAAAGTCTATGGAAGGTCATAAAAGGCTTACCTCATCCTCGACAACCTGGAAATAACTGCATGATCTCCATCGATGATATCCCAACCGAAAACCATAGGAAATGCACAACTAAATTCTAAATTCAACACACAGTTTACAGAAAAACCACATAAACATGAAAAACAAACTAGGTCAGTATTGAGACATCTGCCTAAACGAAAACCTGAAGATTTAGAGGATATCACATTTTCCGAAGAAGAAGTTGAGAATGCTATAAAGGAAACTAAGCCAGCCAAAGCTGTTGGACCTTCTCAGCCATCATGAACACATTGGACCCAAAGGATTGAACTATCTCACTACCACACTCAACACATCGCTAAACACTCTCCAGATACCAAATATCTAGAAAACAGCAAGAATAAGCCCCATCTTGAAACCTGGAAAACCTGAAGAAAAGGGAGACTCATACAGACCGATATCCATCCTTTCATCGGATCTAAAACTGATTGAAGCACTTCTGTTACCTCGGTTAACCACATCTTGCAGTTTGGCGCCACACCAACATGGCTTTAGGACAGCATATAGTACAACCACCGCCTCTCACAAGATCCAAACCAAATCAGTGATGGTCTAAACCAAAAACAACCTTGCGCTAAAACAATACTAGTTGCACTCGACCTATCAAAAGCATTCGATACCGTGTCGCTGCACTACTAAATGATATATTCAACACGTGATATTGTGCAACTACATAAGATGCCGACAAACATACGTTGAATTTCGTAACTGCAAATCAAAGGTGAGAGTGCTCAGACAAAGAGTTCCAACAGGTGGAGTTCTGTCACCTTCACTATTCAATCTCTACCTAAGTAGTTTACCTGCCCCACCGGAAGGAATAACCATCGCGTTATATGCGGACAAATGCACGGTGCTTGCAACCGGAAACAACCTGAACTAATGTAACCGGAAACAACCTGAACTGACTTAATGAACCTTAACATCCTGAACGAATGGTTTAGAAGGAGAAAACTAAAACTTTCCAACGAAAATCCACTTCTACACTTTTCACCACATGGACGAAGGATTCAAACACTACACTTAATATTAGCATTGACAACGTGCTCATTCCCACGGTCAAAAATCCAACGCTGTTGGGGTTCACATTCGATTCACTTCTTAAATTCAATGCTCATGCTCAGCAGGTGAACGCGAGATTAAAAAACATGAACAATGCGTTGAAAGCACTAGCTGGTAGTTCATGGGGCAAAGATAAAAACACGATCATACAAAGCAATTGGCAGACTTATTTTAAATTACGCTGCTGGACACCTAAAGTCGCTGTACCCACTGGAATAAGTTACACAAAACGCGGCCTTGCGAACAGAAACCGGATATCATTTGATGGCTCACCGATATCACCTGCACCAAGAATGTAACATATTGCAAGTCCGTCAACATAATTAAATGCTTACCAAACAATATTTATGGGCCTGTCACAAAAAGCAACATCACTACAATGACACCTTACCTACGACTTCACCACCTAGAAACATAAAACGTACTGCGAAATGTTGCTTGAATGATGTCAGAAACAACCAAGTAACCGGCAACATCGACGAGCCTACGTATAAAACAGGCTTAAAAATATTTCATACGAAAGTGGTTGAAGACAATAAATAACTACGCCCCAAATCGAGTTCTTAATAGTAAGCCACCAGAAGTCGCTGCGGAAGAGGTCAAATTACCGCGCAGCACCAGACCCATCCTAGCGCAGTTAAGATCCGGTTAGTCACGCATCTTAAATAACTACTCTCTTCAACTCTTCCATGGGTAAAATGCATGAACGAATAAATCCCGCTCGGAGAGACGCTGCCGTAAATTTAAACGAGGAACTATAAATAGTCGCCGATGGGGGTGGCAAAAATTTGGTCAATTTAAATTCCACTAAAACACAGCTATTGATTGTTTCCAGATCTGGAACGATCATATGTCAATCTCAAAGAGCGCGTCAAGAAGAGTCGGGTTCTTCAATAGATGCAAAAAATATTTCACTCCGTTTCAATTACTCCACATTTATAAGTCCTATATTCGTCCCTGTATGGAGTATTGTTGTCAAGTTTGAGACCCTGCATCTGTTTCCATCTTGGTTCTTTTGAACTCTTATACGAATTGTTGGTGATCGAAATTAAACATCAAATTTTGATTCGTTATGCAACATCGTTGTACTGTTGCTGACCTCGTTGTGTTTTATAAATATCATCACTAGCAGTATACTCAGATGGAATCAGATCCATTAGTGCTAAACCATATTCTTTTCCCCTTTTTACTAGTCAATCGATGTTTAAACAGTCAAACTGTTGAAATCACTCACTGTCATAGTGACAAAGTGCAAAGGGACTTCTTCGAATCAATAGTCTCTAGTGGCTTCAAATCACAAAGATTTTAAAAAAGCGTCTACCAACATCTACATCTCAGAACGCATGTTGTTGTGGGATCTAGTTCTGTGTATAGAACTTTCTGTGACAAAATGTGTATAGAATTTGCTGCCATAATATAATACAAAAATGTTTGATGCATTACTTTTATGACTAAAATTTTTTTCTGCTACGTTATGAATCTTTTCTAGATTATCATTTTTGGTAACATCGTTACGACAAATGACGATAGCGGTCGTATTTTTTTATGTTGTAAATTGAAAATGTTTGTGTGTGATTACATTTGTAAATGATGCATCCATTTTTTCGCCATTTTTTCAGTAATACAATTTAAATGAAAAAATAAAAAAATTTAAATATTTGACTTACATGTAAAAATAATATTTTTTTCCGTAATTTTCTTAATAATTTAAAAAATAAATTTAAATATCAGTAAACCAAAATGAAACAAAGTAACCAAAAAATTTGATATGTAGTTTGTTTAAAATTACCAAAATCAATTATTTAAAGTGTCCATTTATTTTTTGTGTTTGTTTTCATTACTTTCATAAAAAAATTAATTTCGCACATAATTTTATATGCAAATAAGATCAAGTTCACCAATTTAATATTATTAAAGTTATATTATTTAATTAAAAGTTCATTAAAACCAGTTGTTTTATAAATTTCATTCTTTCATTCACTCATTCTTTGGTTGATTATTATTATCATTAAATCGCTTTGTTCTTTATTATTCGTAAAACATGTGTCGACTGAAATGTGTGTGCATATATGTGCTAATGTATTTTACGACATGTGCATTGTGCACGGTATGGTGCACATTATGTGCATAACATGTGTTATGAGCAGTTTTGTGTACGGGAATTTTGTACCATGCACAATCAATGCACGTATCATTCCTTTTTTAAAATTGGTTTACGGGTATGGAGTTACACATATGTAATTAACGTCATGAATATACATAGTATTCATAATATATACACAGATTCACTCCTATAGATATGGTTTTTCTACCTAATTTTACAAAAAATAATGCCGTTAACAACTACTTTGCCAAGTTGACTCCGAAGTTGTAATCTGCATTTATCGAGCATTTCAAAAGTGAAAGAACTCGAGTGCAAAACCCCGGGTCTCACACCAAAGTTATAAAACATATCATTTATTTTATTTTGGGTATGGTTCAAACATCATCATTGTTGGGTTGTCCCTACAATTTAACATTTATTTAACTTTAAAGTTTATTTTACGGCGGCAGTAAAGTATTTGTTATATGTTATTTTTTCAAACAAATTGTATAACTATGACAACAAAAAATAAGAAATTGATTCTGATTAGATTATGAAATTTTGAATTATTGTATGTAATTATGACAACAAAACATAACAAATAGTTTGATTTTATAATGAAATTTTGAATTGGAGCTTGCTTTGATAAAAAAATTTATTTATACAAATTTAAATCTTTTTTACTTTTTTTCATTCCATATGCAGAAAATAGTACATTTTCCTACAAGAGATGAAAACGTTGTTTTTTCGTGAGTAAACATTTGTTCACGAGACGCGCTAGCGTCGATTTATTGTCCAATTATCCATTCTTCCAAACAAAAAAAAACAGTAAATTTGTGTCCATCAACACCTCACCTGGCTGATTGTTCTAATAAAAACATATTTTAATCTATGTTAAAGCGACAGGTTCGCAAACAAATGAGCCCTGGTGCTGTCTCAAAATCCCGGTAACAGTTGGTGCTGTGTGTAATTCAATTTAACCGAATTGGATTTCCACTCAATAGCACAGGACAAGTTTGATACTTTCTTACAAGCTCAATATAATCTTTTACTGCAGAATTATTTGTCGAATTTAAACAGGGCATGTTGGATTTTCAGTTTTGAAAAGGGTTTCAAAACACAAACCCTGACTTAACTTATCGTTGACTTCAGGCAGACCTACGACCTTTTAAGCGGAAGAATTAGCAGACTTATAATTTAAAATTATTATTTTCGACTTTGTTAATTTTAATTTAAACTTTTTACTATAGGAAACTTTATTTATAATCCATTAATGCTATATATTTTTCTTTTTAGGTAAGGAAAATAAGACATTTAAAAATTAAGGCATTTTTAAATACGGAATACGGGAAGATTTTTAATTTTAATTAAGGATACTAAAAATTAAGCTAAGTTCATTTTCATATATTACTGTTTTCTTGTTTTACGATTATCAGATCAGTGACAGAGCTGTATCTCTAGATTGTAGTAAATACCTTTGTCATAATTCTGATCTTAAATCCTCATTTTATTTCAGGCATATTTTGTGTTTATATTAGAAGTGGTTCAATTTCAAAACATTTCCTTTAAGTGGTTCAATTCCAAAACAATATAAAGCTAGTATCCGTCTTTTTTGTGACTTTAAAGTTTCGAATTAGCAGGGTCGTAAATGGTTTTTAAAAGGTTTTCTTGGAAACGTAATTGTTTTGTTGACCCTAACATAGATCTTTTAATTTTTTCTGATACAATTCTTGAAGGTATGCTCCGTTTTATTAGAACCAGATTGACTGCCCCTAACATACTAATTACTGAGAATTGAAATAAATGCAAAATAGCAATAAAAACTAAGATAAACGGATTTCAAAAGTTTAATTAGAGCAAAACTTATGAAATTCTTAGACCCAATAAAAAGAAATACTTACCGCCAAAAGTTTAATTAGAGCAAAACTTATGAAATTCTTAGAACCAATAAAAAGAAATACTTACCGCCTATTATTGCTTAATTTGCTAAAGGACCCATTTGCTCAAAGGACCCCCCTTTGAAGTTAAATTATTATCGAAAATTTGTCAACTTCTTAACTTCGAATGTTGCCGATTAAGAAATTTGAGAAATTTACAATTGTAACAAATTTAATGAATATGCAATCATACCATGGCAACCTCTTCGAAATTCGAATCTCTGTGGGTTGAAAGGCACGGAGTGAAAAATGAAAATTGAAATTTTTTTTTGAATCGGTCGAGTTTCGATACGAAGGTTTAAATCGAAGATTTGAATCGATACGAAGGGTTGATTTTTACAGTAAAATTAAGTTTTTTCTTTTAAGAGGGCAAACCACCAACAATGTTTTCGGTCTGGACCCCTCTAATATTCTAAAAAGGTTTTCAAAAGAGCTCGCGTGTAATTTTACTAAAATTTTTGACAAATCTTAAATCTTAATTAAATCTGGTATTTTTCCTTCGTACTGTAAGTTGGATAATCTGCTGTACCCAAGAAAAGAACCAAATGCGATATTTCGAATTATAGATCAACACCGTAACTGCCAGTCCTATCTAAAATATATGCACATTTTATTAATACACACATATCAAAATGTTTGGAAGACAGCCATATTTGATATACGACAGCCATATATGGGTTTCGAAACAAAAGATCAACAAGCCTATCTATTGAAATATGCCCCAGCCCATAGGATGAACAGCATACTTGACAAAGTTGGAAAAACGAAAGCTCACTCAATAGCATTTGATTAAATCTGGCATCCCAACTTAAGTAGCTAGCTCGTAGAGAACGGATTTCATCGCGCAGTCCGGAAGCTGATTCAAAAAGTATTTTCTCTCTGACAGATACATTTCGGTATCCATTGATAGCTTTTCTTCTAAATTTATTAACGTTGTCCCTTTGACTTGACCGTTGATTTTCTACACCATTCACTGTAGCATCACTCAAAGTCATAGCGACCATAGTCTCGAGTGACTTCAATCTATAAAGTCTCAAAAAATGCATCCATTAACAACCTCAGAACGCACATTGTTGTTTTACTAAGGTTTTAAAAGGTACCTATGTGTTGTTGTAACACAACTATTTCTATTAACAAAAAGAAGATGAATTTAAATTCGTAAACTCTGAGCCTCTTTTTTAGTCGACAACAAATTTTTCAGGAAATAAATTTTTTTAATTAAATATTCGAAATTTACTAAACACAGTTACCTTAAAATGGCACCTTTGTTCCTGTTCCACCTTTCAAGCTTAAAACAGTTTTTTGTTTGAAAAACACTGCAATTTGTAAAATACACTCGAAAAGATTCGTTTTAGTGTTAAATAATCATACCGTAAACTTAATGATACGATTTAAACTACTTTGTCAAATTTAGTGTCAAATTTAGTTATTTCAGTTTTAGAAAACACTATTTATTTTAGTAATTTCGAATAGAAAACATGTAAAAAACTAGCTTAAACTCTTAATAAACACATATTTATAATTATATGCAAATTTTGCAATTAATTATATATTTGAAAATTGCTGAATTAATATTTCCGTAAAGTCATTTTGATTGACATGATCAGTCCTAAGACAAAGTCAAGATCAAATAATTTCAAACTGCAGTAAACAAGATAGCTAAACATTATATCAAAACTATTTGCAATGAAATAGAGAAAGGAGGAAATTTTCCAACAAACGATTTTTCTTTTTCAAACTTGCATTGCAATTAATTATTTCATTTGCATATTGAGTAGAAAAATATAACAGACCATAAATTAACAGAAAAAACATGAATTAAGTACGTAATATAGTTACCGTATATTGAATTCACATATCTATTTGTTGATTAGTGGTGGGTATATTAAATAGTTGTGGTAATATTTTTAACCATACTATGCAAGCCTGCAAACATAACGATCATCCTATATCATCCTCCATCCACTAAGCAGAAATTGAACCAAAAACCCTGATAATTTTCATTTCAGTTTTTTTGGACCTACATTAAAAAAACATGTTCTATTTCCAATCGAAATACGGTTGTCCCAACCTCTCCTCGAGTGCCGATATGTCGTATCGAACTCCGAAATTAATTCAACAGCTGTGCAGGCACAGAACGGTTTAGTTGACACAACCGCAAGTAATATTTATGTGAAAATTAAATATAGTAAATGAGTATTCAACAGTAAAGTATTCAGCTGAAAAAGTACAAAATTTTGTACAACTTGTTCTTCAGATGTTAAATTAATTTTTCTAATATTTTCCCACAAATTTTTCCAATAAACGAGACTGTAGTGAGCAAATTCTGTTTGAGCAAACATTTTGAAAAAAATTTTGTTATTAGGTATAAAATACGAGAAAAATATAAACTTGCAGCAAAAAACCGGAAGTGGGCCGACATTTCATTCTTTTCAAGAAGCTATGTACCAAGTTCCATCGAAATCGCTTCCAAGAGGTTAAAGTTATTGAAGTTTAAAATAAAACTTAAAAACTAATCAATTTTTTTAGAAATCTACATATTTTAGTAATTTGTTATAAAAAATGATTTTTTAACGAAGACTGCAGTGTAACAAAAAATCCAAAAAGCAAATCCAGCAGTTGTATGATATTCTCCAATCACTTTGTGCAACACACCTCAAAAGATAGTTTGTCTTTCTGATGTTGATATCTAAAACTTTTACCAAATTTTCGTAAAACTCGCTAGTTGCCGATCTTTGTGTAGATAAAGATTTTAGACCTTCTAAATAAAAAAAAAAACAAAAAAATTAAACGGAAGTTCGTTTGATTACCCAATTTTTTGGAAAAAAATAAAATTAATAATTTGTATGACATGAAAATATATTATTATTATAGAGAATTATGGCATTATAAGTTTGTCAAAAAAATAATGTCAAGCGTGTCAAAAATGATTTCATTGATTTTTTATGAAATCAATATTTTTAGAATTTTGGAAAAAGTTTTAATTTTTGATTTTGTAAGAATTTTTGGAATATTATTAGAATTTAGAAAAACTTTAAATATTTGATTTTATTCCAATTTTTTAAATATTTTTAGAATTTAAAAAAAAAAAAAAATTTTTTAATTTTATATGTATTTTTAGAGTTTTGAAAAAAGTTTCAATCTTGGAATTTTTAAGAATTGTTTGAATATTATAAGAATTTAGAAAAAGTTTAAATATTTGATTTTATTCTAATTTTTGGAATATTTTTGGAATTTTGAAAAAAGTTTCAATTTTTGATTTTGTATAATGTTTGCAATATTTTCAGAATTTTGGAAAAAGGTTAAATCTTTGATTTTGTAATAATTTTTGGAATATTTTTAGAATTTTGAATAAAGTTTGATTTTATTTAATTTTTACAATATTTTTGGAATTTTGAAAGAAATATGAATTTGTGATTTTGTAATATTTTTTCGAAACGCTAAATGGAGAGGTTCTTGAGTAGTTTGCTGAGAGTATCATCTTTTCACTGAATTGTGTTAATTTATGATCTGTTATAATTTTCCTGCATCGTATTGATGTTTCGTGTTAGTTTTGTAATAAATTTCTAAACAGAGATAAAAAATACTTGTACTTTAACAAAGAGTTATGTTTGATATACATCGCTGCCCAAAACTAAAAACCATGTCATCATAAAAGTTTTTTGCCGAAAACTATATCAAAATCCTTAACCCAGACCGAAGTCTTGATATCTCAGAGCTGTGAGATTTCAGCCCCTCCATATTTTACAGTTGAAATACTTAAAAAATATAAGATAGATATTAATTAATTTTCTTTAATTATTTCCTAGAAACAAATTGACTCTGCCCAATGCAAATAAATTTCACTTTGGTTAAACAAAGTCTATTTTTATATATTGATTGACGAACATTATTAAAATTAATAAATAAAATTAACAACCAACGAAGTAATTACTAATTTTGCCTACGATAGCATATAAAAAGTCTATTTTCATGCCAGATTAATCTCCTGTAAAAATGATTTTTTCAATAATGTTATAGAATTTAGCAAATTTTGCTAAAACAAACGATAAAAACAATGTCTTTTCAAGAGCGAAAATTAGTTAAACGAGACGCGTTTAAGCCTCGAGAGTCGAGTGAGGCAGTTTCAAGAAGGTAAAACGTTTTCATCTCGCCTAGGGAATGCGTCTGTAGCTTAGCGGTCCCGACAGTTATAGACGAAACACAAAAGGTCATTTTAGCTCCGAATTAAATACACTAGTTTTCGGAAAACGTTTAAATTTTTTATAAATACATACCAAATTAATACATCAAATTTTTTATAATCATGTGATGAGTTTTTTTCAAAATAATATGTTACTTTACTGCCGCCGTAAAAATATGAAAGTAAATATATGCAAACGATAATAAAAAAAAGGAACACGAGCAAAGTTTTTGGTGTTAACTTAAGTACTTCGTAGATACTCTGCTTTGTCATCTGGTAAGATATCTTATCATCTTATAAGATGAACAGTTTGAAACAAAAACAAAGTATGTTTATGAAATTGCATTTACATGAATAAGACAAAACATAACACATTTTATTTCGGTTAAAAATGTCCCGAGCTACACACGAATATGATCTTATCATCTTATTTTAAAATAAGGGGTTATTCGTGTTATTTGTTGTTTCAACCTGTTCATCGTATAAGATGATAAGATATCTTATAAGATGACAAAGCAGATGTATCTACGAAGGACTTTACGCGAGAGTTACGTGTTTGCTTTGACAGGTTTGACATTATTTTGCAATTAACAAAAATAATTAACAATTAATAATTTTCTACCCTGTGACAACGATTTAAGGCGTTACCAAATATTATGTTATGAATAATGTTATGAACTATTTATATATATAATGCTACTGATAGTAATAATTTTGATTTATATTTAATAGTTTATAATCGTAAGTATTAGTTTTTTGTAAAATTAAATATTACAGAATGTTACTAAAATTAATTATAAATACATTTTTTTATTTTCTATAAATTTAAAGATTTTCTTTTCTATAAATGTCACTTGAATCTAATTTATAATTTTTGTATATCTAAAAATCTTGTAGAAGCACTTTGTTCTGGCCGAAACCATTTCAAACATAATATTTAATACCTGGCAAATCAAATATTTCTAATTACTTAATTCATTAATGTCACGTTATATCTTAATTGACCAAGTTTCAGTCATTGATATCACGTTGATTGGAAACAATCAGTAATGACTATATAATCGTGACTTAGGATGTTAATTAGAATAGAAATATTCCCCATCCTACGAGTTTACACAAAAGTAATGTAGAATACTATAACTTTAATATAAAAATTACCACGTAATGTAAAAACATTTTCATAATAAGGAGTCTAATGACAAGAGAAATTCAACTTAAATAAATAAATGATGACGAATTTTCAATTGCAAAAGAGTCGTCGCCTTAGTGGCGTAATTGATAGCATGTCTACAAACGGATTCGAACATGGCCTGATGAGGAGGTTCGAATTCATCCGAAACACGAAAATTAGTAATGGAGTTTTTTTCTAAGATATTTTCAACCATACCTTCGAATTGAAAAATTCAAATTATTTTCTTGAGCTTAATTGGCTACAAAATTTCAAAAAAATGATGTTATATTTTTTAAGTATTTCAACTGTAAAATATGGAGGGGCTGAAATCTCACAGCTCTGAGATATCAAGACTTCGGTCTGGGTTAAGGATTTTGATATAGTTTTCGGCAAAAAACTTTTATGATGACATGGTTTTTAGTTTTGGGCAGCGAAGTATATCAAACATAACTCTTTGTTAAAGTACAAGTATTTTTTATCTCTGTTTAAAAATTTACTACAAAACTAACACGAAACATCAATACGTTGCCGGAAAATTATAATCAAAATTCCAAAAATATTGTTAAATTAAATAATCAAACTTTTTCAAAATTCCAAAAATATTCCAAAAATTAGAATAAAATTAAATATTTAAACTTTTTCTAAATTCCGATAAAATTCCAAAAATTCTTAAAAATTTAAACTTTTCAAAAATTCTAAAAATATTGCAAAAATTATTACAAAACCAAAAATTAAAACTTTTTTCAAAATTCCAAAAATTATAATAAAATCAAAAATTTAAAATTTTTCAAAATTCTAAAAATATTCCAAAAATTCGTACAAAATTTAAAAATTCAAACTTTTTTCAAAATTCTAAATATATATACATACATATAAAACTAAAAATTCTATTTTTTTTCAAAATCTAAAAATATTGCAAAAATTCCTACAAAATCGAAAATTGAAACTTTTTTCAAAATTCCAAGAATTAGAATGAAATCAAATATTTAAACTTTTTCTAAATTCCAATAATAATCCAAAAATTCTTAAAAATTCAAACTTTTTCCAAAATTCTAAAAATATTGAAAAAAATTATTACAAAATCAAAAATTGAAAATTTTTTCAAAATTCCAAAAATTTAATAAAATCAAAAATTAAAAATTTTTCAAAATTCTAAAAATATTCCAAAAATTGTTACCAAATCAAAAATTAAAACTTTTTCCGAAATACTAAAAATATTGCAAAAATTATTACAAAATCAAAAATACAAATTTTTTCAAAATCCCAAAAATATTTCAAAAACTTTAACAAATTCAAAAATGTCCATGTCCAATTTCATTTTCAATTACATTTACGTCATAAAAACAGCTACATTTTTTTTCAAATATTTGGCTAAAAAAATAAATGAAATCATTTTTTGACACATGACATTATTTTTTTGACAAACTTATAATGCCATAATTCTCTATAATAATAATAAAATTTCATGTCATACAAACTCTTAATTTAATTTTTTTTAAAAAAAATTGGGTTAAAAATAAATAAAAACCTTTCTTTTGACACACTTGACAACATTTTTGTGACAAACTTATAATTCCATAATTCTCAATAATAATAATAAAATTTCATTTCAAACACAATTTTATTTTTTTCCAAAAAATTGGGTAAAAAATAAATAAAAATCTGTCTTTTGACACATTTGACAACATTTTTTTGACAAACTTATAATGTCATAATTCTCAATAATAATAATAAAATTTCATTTAAAACAAAGAATTAGTTTTATTTTTTTTCCAAAAAATTAGGTAAAAAAATAAAGAAAAATCTTTCTTTTGACCCACTTGACAATATTTTTTTGACAAACTTATGATGCCATAATTCTCAATAATAATAATAAAATTTCATTTCAAACAAACAATTTTTTATTTTTTTCCAAAAAATTGGGTAAAAAATAAATAAAAATCTTTCTTTTGACACACTTGACAACATTTTTTTGACAAACTTATAATGCCATAGTTCTCAATAATAATAATAAAATTCATTTCAAACAAACAATTAGTTTTATTTTTTTTTTTTTTTTTTTTTTTTCAAAAAATTAGTTAAAATAATAAATAAAAATCTTTCTTTTGACACACTTGACAACATTTTTTTGACAAACTTATAATGCAATAATCTAGTTTTTGATCTCCAATACCCATCCCGACCATCAAGATTTCTCCAAATTTAATATTCCTACTCGTAATTAAAATGAACGTTTTTTAAGCCAAAAATATGAAAATTTGCTATATTTGACACACATAATGATTTTTTTGACACACTTCCGGTACAGTTATCGAACACAGCGTCCTTTCAAAACTGTCCCTTGAGTATACCTATTCTTAGAAAAAAAAATTTTTTGAAATCCCTCCAGCGGTTTTCCCTGTACTTCCCCAGTACAACCATTTTTTTTTTGCTTTTTTAGAATCAGTAGGTCCTAAAACGTCGAGAAATGCTAAAAAAAGTGGGGGTAAGAATATCACTTTGAGCTCATGAATGTAATGCTTAGGTCTTTCAGACCGAAGTAATTTTAACACATGATGAAAAATTTTAAACAGTGATTGAAAAATAACTTTTTAAAATCAAGTTTATTCAGTTTTCGCATTTGCTGGAAAAGTTTTCTTGGTGATGCTTATTTTTTTTTTACACCGTCTTAAAGTAGACGTTTCAACACACATAATGATTAATGTTTTTGTTGAAAAAACTGTTTCCTATACGGGAAAAATTTTGTGTGAAAATGAGGTCACTTTTTTGGTTTAAAATCAAAATCAAAAGTAAAAATAAATATTTTGATTCCAAAAAATTACAGCGTATTAGGGACATAATAAGGTACGTTTTCACCAAATTGTGTGAAAAAAAAATTTTTTTGTGGGAGATAAAAACTATAAACGAAAAGCCCTTTTTTCCTCGGTTTTTTCTATTTTCACGGCAAATTGTAGGTTATCTGAAAAAATGGTTTTAATAAATAGATCTTTTTATTACCTATAACCTTTACTTTAAACTTTTTCCGATAGAAGGTCTAGTTTCGTTGAAAATCATGAAAAACCATTTTCTACCCCTAAAAACTCACCCCATTTCACCACCGCAACTCGGAGCACCTTTAATTTTTGTTTCCCATCATTTGCGCAATATTTTCTTATATATCCAATAGTTTTCATCCTGTTACTAATTTTTTCCATTTTTTTCCTGTTTTTAAGGTATCTAGACTGGTCTATAAGGTATAATGTTACTAACAAATACCCGAGCAGAAATTTGTCAGGGTTCAAATAAGGTCCTGACCAGGTTTGCCCTAGTCCAGATCAGGTATTGGTAGGACAGCATGATTCGACCCTGATCATGAGTATAACGCTTTTTTCCTATAAGGTCCTGATTGGAATTACCGGAGCAGACCATGATTGGGATAATCGGATCAGTGCCTGATTGGAATGTTTGGACGAGACCCTGATATATATTTATATATTATATATGTACATAAATTATTTAAAATAAAATAAAAAAATTACAATGGAAAAATTAAAACATATACCACCTTTGACCTTAATCACTATTATCATAGTCTTGCAGCCGAGAAGCGAAACTTAAACATACATGAAACGATTTTCTAAAATTTCTAAATTCCAAAATGGAAATTTCAGCTAAAGGTCAAATACGAAAAACCAAATCAGGGTCTGATACATTCAAATGAGGTTAACCCTAAAAGGGTGTTGTAAATCAGGCCCGCACAGGACGATTGCCCACCAGATTGCCCTAATAAGGCTTGCCCTTTCTGCACTTACCACGACCTGATCACGCCCTGACTGTATTCAGGCTTTCCCTATAACTAATTTCTGCTCGGGTACATTTATTATATATCAAAATTATGTATGTACATTGAAATCCAACACAATATGTTGGAACAAATATTTCTAATTTACATCAAATATGTTCTTGGTTTGCAATTACATATATAAATTACGTGTTTCTACATTAAAAAACCATAGCTTATGTATGATTAAACACAAATCTTGAATCTGCTTGCTTTATCAGAGCTGTTAGAACATGTTCCAGAAATTAGAAATTGGAAAACCCTCTTCTTAAAAACATTGATGCACTAACTCTTTGCAATGAAACATTAGTGCCGGAGAAAAAGATTATGAACCATAAAATATGAGCAAAAGTGTTTTAAGTGTTTTACTTTTTAAGAGAAATATGCTTCTGTCAAGCATACGAATGATGACCTCTGATATGTTTTGAGAACAACTTTAAATATATTTTGCTTTTGCAACAACATCCACAAACAAAGTACAAAGGCAGATATGTATATGTGTTTAATGCAAATATTTTTAATACGATACCAAAGAGATTTACAAGCAACAACTATTACAAGCAATGGTGGACATCGATCAACTGAAGAGAATGGTAAATGTATAAACAGTTAGAATGAAGTTGATGTTGCGTTTTGGTCTCTTTCAGTTTTTATGTCATTCGCTAAGATTTATAACCAATGATTTCTCTGGATTTCCAAAAGCATAAATTAACAAGGGCCTTATTGGCAAAATTTTATCGATATTTTTGTCTAAACATTTTTTGAAATAGCTCTGGATATCCACGTAATTAAAATTAGTTAGTAACCGTATATAAATCGACAAAACGTATAAATCGACATAAATCGACAAAACTCAAGCAATTGTTATTTTGCCATACAAAACGAAAATATCCATTAAACATTGTAATGAACACTGGACCTACTCGTGATATCACTAACAGGAAGAATTCGAATACCTGCTTGCCTATCGAGGTTTTGTTCCAGCGTGCTTCAGCCATGTGTGTCCGAGAAGCAATTTCCCCCAGTTCAGTATAAACAATCAGATATGCAGGGAAATGAGACAAATGTGTAAACGGAGTAAATTAAGCGAAAACAAAGAGCAGGGACTCTGACGACCCCAACGACGAAGAAACCAAGATCACCACACACACACACACACACACACACACACACACACACACACACACACACACACACACACACACACACACACACACACAGACACACACACACACACACACACACACACTCACACACACACACACACCATATTTATAACTAGCTTACACCTACATATTAGATTTTTATCTTTCTAGTTTAATGATAACATTTATTCACCGCAACATTTATTCAGTGTTAATCACTGAAACTCACAAAAGTATGTCGAAGGATGAACAGTTAGTAACGGTGTTGTCAATTTTTTGAAAGTTGAAAACTTGTTTAGAAAACTTTGCGAAACTTGTTAGGAAACTTGTACAGCAGGAAAAACTTGTACAACAAAATATCTGAAAAAAAATTTCTTTATTATGATTTATAAAACTTGAATGTCAATTTTGGACACAATTTCACAAGAAGGTTTGCCGTGCCAGACAAATTTTCAAACGTGCCAAGTTTGGCACGGGTGCCACGTATTTGTGATCACTGTTATAGATATTTGTTTTTCAATTATTAGTGAAATTGTTTTTCCAATTATTTATTACTTTATTACTTGGAACTATTTCTTTTCCAAAATAAACTATATTCGGTTCTATTTTTGTTCTATTATATAAAAATTGTTTTCTTTTCTTTTGTTCATTTAACATGCCCCAATATGTATAACATATTATATGTTTTTACAAGCATATTCAATAATCCAAACAATGAATTACATTCAATACATAAATATAAAACTTATTTTATTTTTTTCTCTTATGTACTACTCTCATATAATACTTGTAATGTCATATAAAATTGTAAATTACAATTATAATAAAATCACATCTTATTAAAAATACGTAAAATTACAAAATGCTACATTTTCCTATATAAAAAACTCAAAATATGAAGGAAAATTTAAAAAAATAATTCATAGCTCCCTAGAGGGGTCAAATGTATGACTAGGTATGACGATTATTACATTTAGAAAATTAAATTAAAATTTCACTCATCCCATGATTGCATCGGATCCAACTCCTCATGCCCACGTTAATGCAGCCGATCATATTAACACAAATAATGTTGCGCTTCTGGTCCGGGCGATTGATTGTTGCATAAAAATAATCAAAATAATCCAAACTGACTAACCAAATAATTTAATTTTTTTTCTAATTACAATTTTTTCCAGTTGGTCTACACTACCAAACAAATAATAATTTTTTCTATTAATTAATCTAAGAAATTGGACTATTAAATTGCACTAAAAATTAGACTAATAAATTTGATGTACTATTAATTCTACTAATTAACACGAAAAACAATATTTGAATAAAATTTAATTTAAGGTAACTAAATTAATTTGTCCAAATATTGTTTGATTCAAAAAATATGTTTATCAAATATTTTTAAGCTCTTTACGTTTATCTGAGACGAACTGTTTTTCGAACTGTCTTTCGAATACAAAATGTCCATGTACATATAATAAAAAAATTGTGAATCAACAACATATCAAAATGAGACAGCGATCGCTGAAAACAAAATCATTGCAAACAGGGTTGAGAAAGATATGAATAAAAAGAAAATAAGTTGTATTGATCGCGTTGATTCATACAAAAGAAAGTTGTCTGGACAAATTAATTTTTACGGGATTAACAGCTTCGCAACGACATACTGGAATTCTAAAGACCAGTTCTTCGATTACTTTAACCCTGTGCATGCTTTGGTTTTCTCTTTCATTTTATATGTCATTTGTAAATCATAATCATTGGATTGAATCGTGCTCGCCATTACTTTCAAAAACAAACAAAGCACATTTACCAATGTAAAATTGATGCAATTAGTCAATTAAATATCTATGGAAATATATCAAATAGGTCAACAAATAAAGTGGTTTGACCGTTTTTAAAATAGTATATGAGGCTAGCTTTATAAATGAAACTACATACAATACATACAATACATACAATACAATAAATCAATGTTTCTTTTCCAGTTTCACTTGAAGATTTAATTCAATCGGTTAGTTCTATAAAAGTTATCAGACCATTAAGTGTTTTTCCAACTTACAAACTATATTAGTCGATTTTTCGATAATTGGAAAGACGGTGTGTTGGATGATGGTTGTTATACTATTTCGCTTTAAAAATAAAATAAAAGGCCTAACTGGATATCGAACCTGGGTCCATCGATTCGCAGTCCGGTATTCCATGCTAACGATCTCAACAGCCTGTCCCTATGACTCATTTAAAGCAAACGGGACGTACACATGTTGTGTCTTTTGGTTTTTGTCTCATACAAAAATTTTGTAGAATTAATAATAAAAAAATATTTTTCGCTTTATTTAATATTATTAACAAATTTGTCATTATATGTCTGATTTAGAAGTATAGGATGTTCACTAATCTGAACCATCTAGTTCTATTGAAGCAATAGCTTGTAAGTTTCTCTACCTTGCCAATATGTTTGACTTTAGGTATCACCGTTTTCTTCCACGGTGGTTTTAAAATATTTGTTTACCTTGTAGATTCCACTCTACGAACATTCTTCGTAGGGTGGAATATTCGGTTGCTTTTTAAGAGTAAGAAAGTGTTAGCAACAAATTATCACGGTTTTCTACCTTTAACTCAAATCTCCCTTTGCCTATTGTCCTTTTACCTCTCTCAATTCGATAAACGTATTTCCCAAATCACCTTCTAGATTCGATCACTGATTAGTAAGCAAAAACACCAGGTTTTATTAAGTATTTAACGTTGTCATTGTTTCACAACAACGGGCAAACAATTCTGGCAAACAGTACCCTTTAGAAGAATATTCAATAGCTTCAAAAACTTCAACGGTTGATTGTAGAAATTTCCAGTCCACAGCGTCCAAAATAATACAAAAGCTACTTCTATTATTAAATACTTAAAACTTTATTCACAACTAAAAAACAAATTTACTTCTATGTATTTACACAGTTTTATATTTACAATACATTGTTTCGTTTACAATTAATTTCACTTACATAATAGCATTCTGTAATGGTCAAGATATTTGGGTCAAAAGTTCTTTAATTTCCCATCTTCGTTGCTTATAGTAATATACCATAAACACTGTTCGAGAAAACAGTTATACTTTTTACTTTTTCACACACTTTTCAACCCACTTGTATGCATAAACCTGTGCAATAACAAGTGCAAAGTTATCATTTCTAAATAAAATATTTTATTTACTGTATATGAAGAACACCTGACACTCCCAAAATTCTAAATTCAATTTTTTATGTTTCCTCTATGGTATGGGAAACTAAAAAATTTATAAAATATGAAAAAGAATTTTGAAAAGAAATTGTATTTCTTTTTAGTTTTTCTAATCAGTTGGGGTTTGGTAGTTAAAGCGACAGTGAATTTTCACTAAACAGTTGGTTTTTATAAAAAGTTTTTTTTTTTATAAAAAGTTGGCACATTGCAAGCACGACCAACTGGTGGACCTTCACGGACCACCAGACGAACCTCCCAAGACAATTCCACTTAAACTGTTTACACTATCCCATTCTAATTTAAGTTAATTCCTTTTTGCAAAAAGAATTCCTTAAATACAATTCTGCTTAATTTATCGAGGTAAATCCAAAATATCTTAACAAAGAAAATTTGATAAAAACTAAACTACCAACGTCATTGGTTTTTGCTTTGACCCTTTTTCTTGGCAACTTAGTTTTGAAATATTGTATAGGGGAAATTGATATTGAATACAATTGAATCGGTCATTTCAAAAACCTCTTAAGACACATTTTTTTCCAACATGCATTTTTTGCAGAAAATGGTTCCTTAAAGGTAGATGCGTATTCTGGGTAAAAACCACGTAAGTCGATAGCGATAGCATTCCTGCATTCCTGCGTAAGACGAGAGGAACCGCAGGTACGGACCCATGACACTCGTCCTCTTTTCGAGGATTGGTATTATATATGAATTATTTATGTATTATACTATTATATATGAAAAAAATCATAATTAAGAATGATGGAGAATATGACTATGTACCATAAAGATATTAAAATATGACAAATTAATACATGTAAAATGTCAATAAGATTATTTTTAAGTGTAATTCTCAATAATAAGCAATAAAAAATATGATTACATACTACGATTTTTTTGGTTAAATTTTATACCACTAACCCTATTTCTCGCTAAAACAACATAAGTCAAGAACTGTTTTTCAGGTTTTTTTCATTATTTCTATTAATAAATTGTAAAGGTTATTCGCTATTTTAATTTTTTACCACTCAAATACTAACCTAAACATACAAAAGTCCTTTAAAACTCATTTGTTTGTGTATGAAACAGTTTTTATTGATTTCTGAAAAATTCTAATTGAGTGACTTATGAGGTTTTTGAAATGACCGATTCAATTGTTTTGTAATACAACATCAAAACTATATTTTATAGTTTATACAATTTAGTTACAATGTATGTACATATTACATTTTAATTTATTATAAGTCCTTAACATGACTATCAAGTTATCTAACTAATAACAAAACAGAAGCAAATTACATTCTTTATTTTTGAAAGTTAAAAAAATTCAAATGTAAAGTTTAAGATATTATTGTTGAGTGGTCGTCCGATTCCATATCTCTGGTACTGTCCCAAAGTTGTACCACAGAGCTTCGTTGGTCAGGTCTCATGTTTTCTGGACATGTTAATAGATGGTTAATATCAAGTGATGTGTCCTTAAGTGCAGGGTACTTACAAAACCAATTAAGTTAATAGACTGATTTAAGATTCGTGAAGAATTTTATTTTTTGAGCTAGATTCATCTATTGCAGCGAGGTAGTATGTTTTCTTTGTCAGTGATTTATGTTGACTATCATTTTAGCACTCAATTCGGTGATTTGCTCAATTTGGGGTACTTTTGTGTAGGTGTATTTCAATTAAAATTTGATTTAAGTACTTTGAATAGTATATTGTATCACGAGCACAGAATAATGTTAATATTCTATGGGTAGGATAGCTTTGAAACATTAGCGTAACGAGCGGTTTTAATTTGTACGAGTAAATATTATTTGTTGTCAATTTCAACTAAAGTTCTTCTACGATCAAATTAAAATAAATTAGAAATAAATAAATAATAATGAACGCTTCATTTTTTAGAAAAGTTTGAAACATTTCACACTAGTGATAGTGATAAATATACTTCGTTACTGATGCCTAAGTGATTTTTTCATTTTCCATAAACAATAATGACACTTCGTACATTTAATAATTAAAAACTGTATTATTCTTAATTCCCAGCTGGTCGTAGAAAACAATTTTGTTGTCAAAAATACAATTTCAGTTGCATCCAAATAGTTAAAAATTAGTTAAAATTCGAATATTAATTTAATTCTGTTTTAAATTTGATTTTAATTGTTTTAAACTGATTAACTAATATTATGCAAACCTCGGTAAAAAGTTTCATAGCCGCAGCGAGCTATAAAGATCTATAAAGCTAAAAAATTAAATGTAAAATAATTTTTAAATTTATAATTTTTGAGATATTTTTAAAACAAATAAACGAAATAAAAACACAAAACTACAAATATCCTAAGTTGAACATATCCCGAATAATATCCGACATTCTTTCGTTGTATATATGAATAGTGCTTTCAGAATTGAAATTCAAGTCAAATGTACCAGATTCTTTCATTTTATCTGATAGTTCATCTAAATCTGGAATATCCTCTACGTCACTTGTAAAAATTGGCAATAGAAAAATTGCCAATAATAATCCATATTTTCCATTTGAGACAAGCTGCTGTTGTAAAATGTGACGCGGAAAACATTTTTCACTATCTGATCCGAGTCTAAAATTAATTAACTATTTAAGTTTTTTTGTATGTATTTTAAATATTTGATTGATAGTTGTGTAATTACAAGGTAAGAAACGTTGATAATGAATTGTAATAAATGTTTATTAAATCATGATAATGTAGATCTCTTAACTTTTTTGTTAAGTTGTTGAATATGTAATACGATAAATCACAAACTGGTGAAGCATACCCGGAAAGTTGCCAGTCTAAAAATCTTAACTCTATTGGAATATTATCCTAAAATAAAAAACAAAACCGTTATAATAGGAACCAGTTCATAATTCTTAATATTTTACTTTATATCTAAACAAAATATTATTAGTCCAACAATCTCCATGTGTGATAACAGAATATGGTTCTGATTTTTTTCCATTCAAACAATCCATTAAAATATCGATATATTTAGTTTCAAATATTTTATCTAGTTTTTTGATTAACATTTCATCACTTTCTTTATCCAAAGTTGTAATTGCACGTTTTTTACTTTTAATCACAAATTCATTAAACTGCTCGTCCTTTTCTCTTGTTTTGAATACACTTTCCATATTAGTAAACTTTTTTATGCTTTCACATTCTTGATCTTTTATCGCTAATGATAAAGCATGAAGTTTACCCAACCCCTCCATCACCAACTTTGCAATTTCAAATGTAACATCTTTATTACGTTTATACATTTCAAAATTCAATAATTTTAAATCTTCAAAAATAAGCAATTCCTTCTTATCAGTGGTGACAGATTTAAAACAGTGTGGATAGTGATAAAAACCGTGTTCTTCAGGTAATATCCCCTTTTTGTTTTGAAATTGGTCAAACATTGGCAATATTTCATCATAAACCAGTGATTCTCTTATAAAACATATTCTCGAATAATATTGTTCTCGTCTTGCCTCACTTAATGGTGCAAGTTTAACAATAAGACTAATTTCGTTTTTATTTTTCGGAGATTTGCATTTTCGTGTTGCTATAACACGATACAGTACCCCCATGTAGTTATCACCTTTTGATGAACCATATTCAACTTTTAGAATAAATTGATCAGTTTTTAATTCGTTTTCAATTATGCCTTGTAATACTTCTTTAGAGAATTGTGTTGGAAGATCGATAGTTTCGGTCATGGCTTCTACGTCTACTTGTAAATTAAATTTTTATTAATATAAAACGTAAGATCTTAAGATTTGGGGCTCCTATAAAAAAACGCAAAACCATTGTTTTTTTTATTAGAAATGTTTATTATGGCTATAATAACATATAAAATTTTCGTAAACGTGAACCTATAGTTAAGATACACGTTAAAAACGCTCGTCAATGTCAAAAATATTTTTTTTCCAAAATTGCTACTCCCACCCAACCCCCTTCCAAATAGCATTTTAAATTAAACATTTTAAATGATGAGCCGTTCGCTATAGTTTTCATTTACTGTTTACAACATTTCCTATAACCATGAATTGTTTCAATTTTTTTCTCTTGTATAATGTCGGAAGTTAAGGAGGGAAGGACAGGAAAACAATTCACACATTTTTGAAAAGAAATTGAAAACTGTGCTTTCAAAAATTACAAAGAAATTGTTTTGGACTAATTTATTTTTGACCTTGACGAGTCATGAACGTGTCATAAAAGATGAATTTTTCTAGTTCAAAGCGTTTATTTTTGAAAACACGAATTTTGACTTATTTTCAAATATGTTAAAATTTTTTCCTATGCCCCCACTACCTCCCTCCCTTAACTTTTAACATTACAAAAGAAAAAAATTGAAAAAATCGCGGTTCTAGGACATGTTGTAAAGATTGAAAGAAAACTAAATCGGTTGGCTCATCATTTAAAATATTATTTGGAGAGGGTTGAGGGAGTTTTAAAAAAAAAACTATTTTGGACCTGGACGACGGGGGTGTCATATGAAAGGTGAATTTCCTACAATCGTGAATTTTTTCAAATTTTTCCTGATACTTCCCCCTTGACTCCGAACATTTCAAACAAAAAAATAGAATAAAATAATAGTAAGAATTGAATAAAAACTATAGCGGTCTACTCATCATTGGGGGGTGTCATATGAAAAGTGAACAATTGAACAGTCAAAATCAATTTTTTTGTAATTTGCAAAGGCACCGTTTTTGAGTTATTTCTAAAATTGTGTTTTTGAGAAAAGCTATTCTCGTAGAATATTATATACACGAAGCCCTCGACGAGGGAGTTATATTCGCACCTGCCTGATTTTTTTGTTATGGAGAGGGTTAATAATAAGGTTAAATTTTTTTCTAAAAAGAAAGATTATGTTTAATCCTATTAAGTATTAGAAAACGCAAAAATACGACAGTTCTTCTGTAACCGATTGATACTACCACGAAAACCACTGTTTTAATTTAAATGAAACTTAACTCAAATGATGAAAAAACAAATAAACTTAATTAAAAAAATTTTAACTGAATTAATTTTAGGTCCACCATTTTGTATAATTACTCCTAAGGAAAAACTATGTTATGCATATGAAATGAAAAAAAAACAAAAAACTTTTTCTTGAACAACTTGGCAATTGAGCTCGCTGAGTTTAAATACCTGTTTTTCGAAGTTTTAAGTGTATAAAGAGAACATACGTATCCCAAGCTGAATCATATGCGCCACTGAGGAAAGTACATATTGACACTATTCCATACAAAATTTGTTTGCTATTATTACAAAAATATTATTTTTGACACATTAATCAACATTCTAATTTTTTTTAAATTAATTAATATAAATTTAAATTGTTAGTTCCAAAATTGTTACATTTTAATTGTGTTGAGTAATTGTACACCAGTATACTTAAAACTATTTTATTTTATTATCGCACATTTTAAAATTTTTATGAATTTTGTACTTACAAGGAATGAAGTTTCATTGACTATATTTACCAGACAATTTTCTTTAACTGTCCACTAACAGCTTCCCAACGTGCTTTTATAATTTTTTTTCGAGTTTCGAAGTTACATAATATCAACAACTATTTTCTTAACAATCGGTAATAATAGTTTCATGTTCGCCATTTATAAACAAAGTTAAATAGCAGCATTTGTGTTTGTCATTGATTACAATTGAATTATATATTTATTCGTATAGTAATTTATAAATATTTTGACAAAAAATAAGAAAAAACGAACGAAAATAACTGCTTTTATGTAAGATCTTAATTTCATAGTATTGTCCAGTTTTGGTGGCGTATTTAAAAAACATGAAACGTCTGAAACCCACAATTCAATATTATTCCCAGTGTTAGCTTTTGCCGTTTATATGAAAATTAAAGTTGCAACTGACAGAAAAAAAAGCAAATTTTGTTTTTTGTGGCTTGAAAGGACCACATTTCTAATGACTTTTCGTTAGCATTTGTAAACAAACAGATTCCATACGAACTATGAACTGAACCATATGTACTACATATCAATATTCGAAAAAATAGTTTTGGTGGTTTATAGAAATTTGGTGTAGAACGTTTCGTTGCTGTTCCTCTGTTATGATCATCAACAAATAACAATCAAAAATGAGATAATGGTAACATCTGACCGTTGGAGTTTTGGTTTTATTATAGCTATGAATTGGCTCTATGAAAAAGCGTCGACTGTCATAGCACCAATGACATAGCGCTGAGAAAATTATCGGCACTAGTTCAGTTGTTTTTTAATTAGCGCGTATTTTTACAAACTGACATAGCGGAGACATTTCTAAAGTGACATTAACTCAATTTTTTTTAATTAGTGTCGAGATTGAATTCATTAAATATTTGTCTTAGTGCGGAGATTAGACTTTCGCTACTAATTCAAAGGATAGTGAATTAGCACCTATAGGATTATTTTTTTTAAAAAATTTCGGCACAAATTGAATTTTTTTTAACACTCATTTTTCCTGGACATGGTTGTCGTTTGACTCCAATTGGAATTTGTTAACTTCTATTTAGCACTACCAGTGCAGACTCGTTTTTCATAAAACTACATCTTCATCTTCCAAAAACTTCTAACTTATTGAGCCAGGATAAATAAGGTACTCAAGAATAGAGTAATCATATTTAATTTCTGATATGTGCTGGCTGTGAACTACACTCTAAAAAAAATCGTGTAAATTTACATTTATTATAAATGGCATTCAGTTACAATAAGGTTATAATAAGGGTAATTTTCAACCACCGCCTTAAAATTAGTAAAAATACGCAATTAGTTGTAAGTTAAAATACACTAAAGTGTGTATTATTAAACTTAATTTGGGTAACATTGACTGTAAAAATACAACTTTACACGTATTTTTTAACATTATTTTACACTTATTTATCTGCATATTATGTCACAATGTGTAAATTAATCAATAATGGTGTTCTAGCAATTTCCTGCATAAAAAAATAAATCTTTATTTCATAAAAATAAAATCATTTAAAAATTCATTAAAAAATTGTAACATTAAAATTATAAGGAAAACAGAAAAATTTTAATATTCGTTTTATAAGTCACTCATTCTGTGACCATTAACCTTAAAATTAAATTATTGATTTTTGAAAAATTATTGATGAGTTTTAGAATCACTCACATTTTCTGAGTTATATTTAAAAAAACATCTAACAAAGAATCTTATCCTTTGGGATATCTCTTAATAACATATTAAAATTATAAAAAAAACTCAACATAAGACTATTACATATTATAATTAATCCTTTGTGTTCTGCAGTAAGAACACGTTCAATAAAAATATGTGCTCGTTCTTCATCGTTTTGAATTGATGTTTCTGTAAAATAAATAATATAATTAAAAAAATTGTAAATATATTTAAAAAGATCTTTCAAACTTACTTAGTGTGAATATCCATGATCTGTTAATGATAAATGTGTTTTTTGATCTCCCATAAAGTAGTCTTACGTATCGTATTGTTTGAAAAATATTTTCAAAGTAAGCTCCATATATAACTCCTTATTATAATATGAAAAAAAACTCATATTACAAGTAAAACACTTAAACATTATAAACAATTAATCCAACACTACCCAACATTATAGAAACAATCCGAACTTACAAAAAATGTAATACAATTAACAACTTCTGATTCCAACGTATTTTTGACACGCGTGTAATTTATTCGCACATGATAATTCGTAAATTTACAACAATGGAAGAGTAAAAAAAAACAAATATTCAAATTTTAGATCTTTGGATGCATTTTTACACATTTGGCGTAAAAACACAACAAAAATAGTAAAATTTACGTATTTCGCCGTAAAATAATTACAATACACCTTCTTGGTGGAATTTTAAAATGCGAGAGGAATATTACTTAAAATAAGACGTAAATTAAGGCTTATTATAATGGTAAATTTACGTCTTCATATTTCGATTTTTTAGAGTGTATACCCTACTATGGGTGCATTATTGATAATTTTATTTGGTTCATTATCGTCGCTTGGGTCGTCCGGCTTAACGCTATTATAATCGTCAACATTATCAAAATCGACGAAACCTTTATGCATTTTGTCACCATCTAACAGGACACGTCTCACAAACTCGATAGGCAAGATTCCCTTCTTGTTCAATTCTTCCGTGGCTTCCATAATTCTATGGTGTCCGCCCTACAAATGTCTACAAAATGAGAATAAACGCTATGATTTAAAACTTTGACACACATACACGATATCTGCCTTTGTGCCACTTTCACCACCAGTACGAATGAGACTTGCAACATCTATGCTTTTGCTGTCAAAATCAAAAATGGCCTTTCTTTGGCATCCGACGGCTGATTACTCCATTATACGTTTCGAATGCATTTGTTGCTAAATAATTTATTTATATTATGGTAATTGCCGTTGGTTTATACACGTATCCATTGCTTATCTTAATATTTAATGAAGCGACGTAACTGTAGTAACTACAACGCACAACATTAAACACACATTACTACGACGCACACATTCCAGTTAAAATTGTAATTATGTAGCTGAATTTAACAAAACATAAAATTTAGTAACGTTAGCACAGTGTTAGGTGTATACCCACAGAACGACTCACAGTTCCGCATCACTACTGATGCATCGAAAACTGTCATAGGTGCAGTTCTTCAGCAAAAACAAAATGGATGTTGAGATAAACTAACTTCATCAGAAGTCAAATACTCTGTTTTTGCTCGCAAACTGCTTGCGGTTTATAATGCAACAAAACACTTCAAATATTTTGTAGAGGTTCGATCATTCACAATCTACAGAGTCCACAAACCTCTAACAACGGCCATTTTCACCAAAACTGAACGCCGTCCCCGCCAACTTGACTTTATAAGTCAATTTACTACAGAAATAAACCACGTTAATAGTAAAGGCAACGTGATCGACGATGCTCTATCACGTGGAAATGATCACAATATTGCTGCTTTGGTCCAAGTGTTCATTGATATTCAAGATATACAAGATTTGATTCGATTCAAGATATACAAGATTGCAGACACTCAACTTCAAAACGAAAAATTTATGAAACTTCTTAATTCACCTCGTCCGTCGTCCTGTCTCATCTAAGCTTAAACTGGAGTTTGATTGATTGATTGATATATTTATTTAGCGATAAGCTATTAAACTTACATATTTCTAAACATTTACAACTAATTTACATTATTTATTTATTTGAATTAATTTATAACTTATTATTTTTTATCTTTTAAATCTGTACTCATTAGTTTCATCTTTAACAGCCTGTGGTGATAAGTTCAACAGTTTTTGGCCTTTATATTCAGATCTATTTTGTCCAAAGTTTCTTCGCATTTTTGGCAGTCTGAAATCGTTTATATTCTGCGGTAATGATGTGCTTCGAAATTATTTGTAAGACCATCGAACATATATTCTGGTAGTTTTTCGTATTTTATTTTCCACATCCATAAAATTACTTTCATTTAGTTATGAAACGTTGTGCCACACGTGTTTCATTCATCCACATCACACTCGTACATTTTGGTACGCTTAGAATTACACGCATGATTTTGTTTTGCAGTTTTTGTAACCTATGGATTTCTTCTTCATTGCACATGACGAGTAGTGTAGAGCAGTAATCGAAATGTGGGGCTATTATAGAGAAGTAATGGCTAATTTTCGCTTCGCTTGTCAATTTGTTTGATATTCTTGACATTTATCCAATTTTTTTACCTATTTTGTTTAGAGTTGATAATAACGCCAAGTTTAAATTTTAACTGCGAAAAGTCCACTGGTAAAATCCGTCCATTTGTGCCAGAGTTCATGAGACGATGTAGTCTTCGACGATTTGCATGGCATTTCATATCCCAGTAACCGAGCGTGACGAAAACTAATCTCGTGTAGGTTCTTCGGGCCAAACCTAAATAATGATATTACACATTGGATAAAATTCTGCATACATTGTCAAAAATTAAACATCCAGAGACACACTCGTTCTGAACAAGGAACGTTCCAAATTCCTTACGGAAGATTTTAGCACATTCATACATTCATACGCCCTTCTTCGAGCAATTTTAAGTACATATATTAACCAGTGACGATCGCTTTATACGCTGACCTGAAGCTTACCCCATTTTAGATCTGTCTGCTACCTACCATTATTGCTAAGACATTTGTCGAACGATATATCTCAAAACTCGGTTCTCCTCTTCATCAAGCAGCCAGTTCGAGTCCAAATTCTTTTCTACGTCATTCACAAACCAATGGCACGGTAAATCGGTTTCATAGGCAACTCAAAGTTTCTTTAAAAGTCCCTGAAAACACCATTTACTGGAGCAGAGAACTACCGGTCATTTTATTGGGAATGCGTGCCTCTGTCGAGGATTAAATCCTCCTTGAGAGGCATACAGCTGAGCTTCTATATGGACAATCTTTAAAACTTCGACAACCCTTAAAAATTTATATATTCTACCCAGGTCCTGATTGAGATTACCGTATCAGACCCTAATTGGGATAATCGGATCAGGTCCTGATTGGGATATTCTGACCAGACTCTGATATATATTTATATATTATATACATAAATTAATCAAATTAAAATAAAAAAATTACAATGGAAAAAACTAAAACATACATACCACCTTAATGACTATTATTATAGTCATTCAGCCGAGAAGCTATAGCCTATACTAAAATATACATGAAACGATTTTAACTATATATTTCTAAAATGGATAATACTCTAGTGAATTTTAGCCAATTGAAATTTCAGCTAGGGGTCAAATACGAAAAACCTGATCAGGGCCATATATATTCAAATAAGGTTAACCCTAAAAGGGTATTCTAAATCAGGCCCGGAACAGGCCCACATCAGATTACCCTAATAGGGATTACACTGAACTGACCAGTAGAACTGACCAGGCCCTGATTACGACCTGACTGTATTCAGGTTTGCCCTAACTAATTTCTGCTCGGGTAGTCATCGTCACAATAAAAAAATAATTATTAAAAGAGAGTGACATAAATTGTAATCATTCAAAATTTTGTTGTATTTTTAAGTAAAATACAAAAAATTGTTTTTGTCATATTTGATTTGTGTGTCTTTCTTTATACTTTTAAATAAAGAAAACACAATTGATAGTACGAATAACCTAAGTTTTGTTGAAATTAATGATAATATATTATAAATAATTTTATTCTCGTTCTCTTTTTTTTAAATAAAATGTGTTGTTAAAAACAACATTAAAAACAACAACACATAAATACCTTTTAAGACCTAGGTCTAGACCTGGGTCTCACGACAACTGGTGTTCTAAGGTGTAGATTAACGCTTTTTTTTAAACATCTGCGGGTTGAAGCCACCTGAGACTAAGTGTTCCGGCAAACTATTCTATTTGTACGCAGTTCGGACAAAGAAGTCTCTCTGCGATCTGCCGGTATGACAGCGCGGGATCTTTACCGTTTCACCGGTTGCGGCAGCCGATTGCCGAGTGGAACGGGGTAAGAATAAGTTTGAGGCATGATGCCGCTGATTTCATCTGAGCACTGCTGATGACGATATTTGTAAAAAACAACGAGGTCAGCAACAGTGCGACGATGTTGTAGGGAATCAAGTTTTGATGTCAAAGTTCGATCTCCCACAATTCGTACAGCCCGCTTTTGAACAGAGTCCAAGAGGGCCAAGATGGAAACAGAAGCAGCGCCCCAAACTTGACAGCAGTACTCCATACAGGGACGAATATAGGACTTATAAACATGGAGCAATTGGTATGGAGTAAAAAATTTTTTGCATCTAATTAGGAGGCCGAGTTTTTTAGACGCGCTTTTTGCCATCGCCATTACATGATCGTTCCAGAGTAGGTCATTTGAAACTGTGACACCCAATAAACGAATGTTTTTACATTCACCTATTGGTTCATCACACATACTGAATAAAATATCTTTGGGGAACTCGGTCTTTAATCTGGAAACAATCAACAGCTATGTTTTGGTAGAGTTGAAATTGACAAGGTTTTGGTCACCCCAGTCGGCGACTTTATTCAGGTCTTTGTTCACGTTTATGGCAGCGTCTCTCCGGGCAGGATAAATTCGTTCGTGCATTTTACCTTTTGAAGGAAGGGCTCGAACGACTTGTGCAGAGTACTATCATCTGCAAAACTATTTATTGGGTTGCTGGTGATTTTCAACAATTCGTTGATATAAATCAAAAATAGGGTTGGGGACAATACTGAGCCTTGAGGTACACCAGCGTTAATTAGTTTAGCCTCAGAAGAAAATCTGTCTAAGGTTACCGAAATGTATCGGTTGGATAGAAAATTTTGAATCAGCTCCACAACATTGGGATGAAAACCGTACGCAACGAGCTTGTTGATTAAGTTGGCATTCCAGACTCGATCGAATGCCTTGGAGATGTCTAAAGCGATAACGTATGTTTCACCACCTTTAAGCTTGGAGATGTCTAAAGCGATAACGTATGTTTCACCACCTTTAACAAGCTTATGCTGTTCCAACAATGCGCTACATAGTTTAATAGATCGGTAGTTGATCTTTTGTTTCGAAAACCGTATTTTCTGTCGGATATTAAATGATTTTCTTTCAGAAATTTTGAAATGTGTGTATATTAATATAATGCTCGTAGACTTTGGATAGAACCGATAGTAAAGCTATTGGCCTAAAATTTGAGATATTGGATTTTGGTCCCTTTTTGGGGACGGGCTGGACATTTGCCAACTTCCAGCACGATGGAAATATACCAGATTTGTAGGATTGGTAGAATATTTTAGTTAAAGTTGGTGCAAGTTCTTTGGAAAAGGTTTTTAAAATAATGGGTGGAATATTGTCCATTCCTGAGGCTTTGTTGATGTTTAACCCCTTTAAAAGCTTAGCGACTATTTTGGGTTTGAAGTGAAGTTCATTCATATTAACTCCTGAAGACTGGATTTGGGGTATTTCTTTAGGAGTTTCCAAAACAGTGGAGTTCAGAGCAAAGCGTTCAGCGAACAAGCTAGCTTTTCTTGCGGGATCATTGACGATTAAATCACCATCAATAATAGGGGGAATAGAAAATTTTGTACCAGAATTTAAAGAATTAATGGCACTGTAGAAACTCTTGTCAGAAACAGACATAGACGTATGTTTTGAGGCTTTCGCTCTGTCAATTTCAGACTTTTCGTTTGAGATAATCTGGTTAGATATAATCTGGTTAGATATTTTGTTGCCCTTTAGATATTGGGATCGATTAGTGGGAGTTTTGTTATGAATCCTTATGTTAAATTGTCTACGTTTGTTTCTAAGTGCCGCTTTGGCAGCCTTCGAATACAAGTATTTTTGTTTGGGTTTTACAATGGAAAAAGGGACGAATTTATTGATAACAAATTGGATGGTTTCTGTAAAGTTTTGAGCAGAAACATTTAAATTGTAAGTGTAAAAACAATGATGGTCGAAAGGGAAACCATGGAAAAAAATTTGAAGACCACTCTTATCCATTTTTGAGTAGTGAAATATTTTAATATTTTACGGGGCTTGGGAGCTGTAGTTTTAAATAAATCAGTTTTGATAACTGATGAATTTAAATAATGATCAGAATTTCCAATACTACCTTTCGCTACATCGACAGTCGTAATATCTGGCATTGTGGTAAGATAGATCACCGCCATTACTCGGAGAAAGTTGGGCTTTTAACAATTTGGAATAGGCCCTGAGACGCGGCAAAAATTTCTGCCAGTTTTCCACTATTGTCAACATCGTCGGTCGATTTGGAGAATTCTAACCATGATTTGTGGTGGACGTTGAAGTCACCTGTAACGATAACTTCACAATTAGGGGACTTTGCTCTAATCTCGTCCACAATTTTTGTTAGTGAATTAAAAAAGTTTGGGTTACGTTTGTTGGGGGACCGGTATAAAGCTATTGTAAAAAATGTAATATGGAAAGACAAATCTTTAAAACCATTGTATTGAAGCCATCACCGTGTAGTTCAAAATTTGGAAAGCGTATATACGCAACACTCTCATGAATGAATGCGCAAACGCCCTGATGGAGTTTGAAAACTGATTCGAGCCTATATTTGGAATTAAGCGATTCTATAAAGGTAAACTTTTCAGAAACTTGTGTTTCTGTAAGGAATAGAATATTCGGTTTGTCGTGCTCAAGATGATGTTGCACGTGGTCATGGTTAGCGTTCAATCCGCAGATGTTTTGAGCATGTATTTTAAAATTGTTTATTGATTCGTATATGTGTTGTCCCTGCAAATTCCGTGGACGTGCCGCTTTATGCAGACTTATTTTTTTTCGGTTGTACTGCCGACCGAGTTATGGCCTATTTTGTTTTTGAAACCGCGATTGTGACATTGATTTTGTATGCCAAATATCGACAGGAACTGAGAATGTCCCTCCAAAATGATACTGTTGTGCTCACAAGATGCTGGATCTGTGCCTACCCAACGCGATTGGTTACTCTGACTCCTGCTAGTAACGTACTCTTTCAAAAATAAAACGTACTGTATAGTAAACGTAAAACGTACGTGTAGCGACACGATGTATAATTGAGTATTATTGTAATGACAAATAAATTTAATGAAAAAGTAGTGAACTACTTGTGTGTAATCATGTCCCAAATTATGTTAGAGAGGTCTATTTTCTAAAATCTGAGGTTTCTAAGCACTTTGCAAATTTTAAAAACGCATCTCGTTAAGTTGAAAATTCGTTGAGAAATTTAATTTTGCAACTAAGGAATTTTCGCATTTTTTTTGAACCACTGTAATTGTTGTTAATATTGAATTTGGGTATAGGCAACAAAAATGCTATTTAAAGCTGACATTGCGGCCTGCCCAAAGTTAACAACTTTTTTTAAGGCATTAAGTGCAAGATAGAATTGTGCAAAAACTGTCAAACCGAATGAAACCTTCTGAACCTAATTTTTTTCGTTGAGGTTTCAGCTACAAGATAGAGGGGTCAACTATGTTATAAACAATTATTTGCAAATAACTAAATTCAATTGAAAAATATCGATTTTTAAACATTTTTTCGCAATGTTTCGCAAAAATTTGCAACAAAACAAATTATTTTTGTTTCTTCTTTTAATTTTAAGTTATAGAAAAACATTTAAGAAACAAAAAAGTTTCATAGCACCAGTATCCTAAAGTGCACCATTTTCGAGTTATATCGCTTACAAGGAAGCAAAAAAAAATTTCCAGCACACTTAGTTGAATAACGGGCGAGTGGACTCGGCATGTCCATTAAGTGAGTACCATACCCCAAAGATTAAAAATATTTCTGACCTGCTACCGACAACAACACGTACAATCCGTAATTCTATTGGCCTATAAGGAAAGAAATAAAACTAAATTACAGATACATGAGGTGTGCCAAATTATAAAAAATGAGGAAACAATTTGTAATTTTAAAAGTGATAAGAAGGATTTTTCGAATAATTATTTTAATTTAATCCGATTGTTTTAAAATTTAAAGTAACTTTAAGCTTTTCACTTGATTACCATTTTTTAAGTTAATTATAACATAGTAACTCATATTAAATTGTATATCAATTTTTTGTTTATATAATTTATGTTAAAAATTTATTTTTCGGCAAACGGCTGTAAAGTTTAACTTTACTGCCGCTAGGGAGTTAGCTAAAGTTTTACTTTTTAGCCTGACAGCAAAAGTAACGCCATTTTTATTTTATATTACGGAGGCTGTAAAGTAGCATTTGTTAGTTTGTTATTTTTTCAAACATATTGTATAACCCTGACAACAAAAAATAAGTTGATTCTCATATTATGAAATTTTGAAAAGGCTGCTTTGATAAAAAAATTTTATTCATACAAATTTAAATGTTTTTTTCTCTTTTTTGGAAGTAATTATGACGATACCAATTCATATTTATAAAAAGTTTGATGTATTAATTTCATATTTATAAAAAATTTAAACGTTTGCCAAAAAAATAGTGTATTTAATTCGGGGCTAAAGTGACTTTTTGTGTTTCGTCTATGTCTAATTGTGTACATGACACATTATATAAAATTAAAATAATTTTATATAATTGCTTGATTTATTTATTAAAACACAAATTTTTTATAGATATTTATTGAAAAATTTTATATTATTTAATTTAATTTATTATTACTAATTCTATAGGAGAATTTAGTAATTTAAAAATAATTGTAAAAATTGAAACGATGAAGGATCAAAGGGATCACATTCATCTTCAGATCTAAAAGAGAACTAATAAAAAAAACTTAAGAAAAACAATTCTAACTAAAAACTAGATAAAAAAAACTAAAAATTGTCATAAAATTAAATTATGGAAAATTTCAATTGCAGATGTTCAAACAAAAAAGAATCATAAAAAAACCCAAATACAAATTTAAGTTGAAGAAAAAAGGTTTCGGAAGATATATAGTTTTATTGCTTAAAATTTAAGAAAAGTTTTTTTTTATGAATATATTATCAGGTTTAAACATACTGCCCCCTTTGAACGTATTACGTTCAAAATATGAATTTTAATAATTACTACTTCTTAACCTAATATTTATTTTTGAAAACATTGAAAATTTATAACCGTATTAAATTATGGACGGTTCAATTTATTTCATTATTTATTAGATCAGATAATATGAAATTTAGTAAATTTATGCTAACTAAAAAAAGTTTAATTTTAAATATTTATTATCTATACTTCTAATGGAAGTGGATATAGTTGTTTTACAGCACGTTTGTAGACACCGTCGATTGTTTTGACGGTAGCTACTCTTACTATATTATCATCTCCTGGGAAAATCTCCAAAATACGACCGAGCTTCCATTTACTTGAAACTAAATTTTCATCCTTCAGCAAAACCATAGTTCCAATTGTTATTTTTCTGCCATCATTTTGTTGCCATTTTGTTCTTTTTTGCAGTTCATGTAAATATTCCTTTTTCCACCTCGTCCAAAAATGTTGTTTAACATACTGTATATGCTGCCATGTTGATAACTTATTGATTTGAACATTTTGTATATCAACTTCTGGTGGACTCATTAATGTATCACCTATAAGGAAATGAGCGGGTGTAAGGGGGATAAGGTCATTAGGATCAGACGATAGAGGAGTAAGCGGACGAGAATTTAAAATCGATTCAACTTCCACTATAAATGTGTTAAACTCTTCATATGTGAACAATGTTTCACCTACACTTCTATGTAAATGATATTTAAAAGATCTGACACCTGCCTCCCATAAACCACCAAAGTGTGGTGATCCTGGGGGAGAAAAATGCCAGTTGATTTTATTTTCGTTTAGAAACCTTTTCATATCCGTATCATAGTTTTTTGTTATAATAAAATCGTATATTTCTTTGAACTGATTTTTTGCTCCAACAAAATAAGAAGCGTTGTCGCAATAAATGTTTTTTGCAAGACCTCTTCTTGCAAATAATCTCTTCATAGCAGAAATACAAGTCTCTGTAGTTAAATCCGTAACCAACTCCAAATGCATAGCCTTTGTCAAAAAACAGATGAAAACCACCACATAAGCCTTTAATTTTTTGATGTTTCTAAATTTTCTTTCTTTTATATAAAAAGGCCCACAATAATCAACACCCACATTACAAAAAGGTCGCGCTTGATTGAGACGATGCTCAGGCAAATTACCCATTAAATATACAGGTTGCGTAGGCTTATTTTTAAAACATCGTATACATTTTCTAATGATGTGTCTAGTCATATTCTTTCCATCAATAGGCCAATAATTTTGCCTTACGTTATTTAACGTAGCTTGAAGACCTGTATGTTTATGTTTTTCATGTTCATACCTTATTAAAAGTTTTGTAACATGACTTGATTTAGGTAAAAGAATTGGATGTTTCTGATTATATCGCAATTGGGAATTTTTTAAGCGACCGAAGAATATCATTTTCTTACACTTACTCGAAGAATATCATTTTCATCCAAAAATGGATTTAAATTAAGAATTTTACTGGTTTTACTGATGGAATCCTTCTTTCTCAAACCATCAATCTCAATTTTAAAATGTTTTTCTTGCAGTAATCTTATCAAACGTATATGCGAACTATTTAACTCCTCGATACTTAATTCACCATAAATTTTTGTTTTGGTTCTGAAGCGTTTGACTAATCGCAACGCATATGCAATAAAGCGTATAATTGATGTTATAGATGAAAAACGATTAAATAGTTCGTCAGAATGGCAAATTGTCGAAAAAACATATTTTTCTTTGAATTCCGTTTCGTCAATTACCTTAGAATCGAATGACGAAAATTTCCATTCCCTTTCATCAAGTGTAAGCCAATTGGGACCATTTGTCCACGACATATTATTTATGAATTCAGATGGCTTCTGTCCACGAGAAATAAAATCAGCAGGGTTATCCCTTGAAGAAATATGGAACCAGTTGTCTATATTGGTCTTCTGCTGTATTTCTGATATTCGATTCGCTACAAAAGTTTTTAAAGTATGTGGAGAAACCCTTAACCAATTTAAAACGATTGTTGAATCAGACCAAAATCTTATTTTTGAAAAATTTAAATCTAACATTTTTGCAACGGTATCATATAATTGAGTTAGTAAAACTGCAGCGCATAATTCAAGTCGAGGAATCGAAATGGTTTTTAAAGGAGCTACTCTAGACTTTGAACACAATAATTGAATACAAACGTTATTGTCCATATCGCTCGATCTCAAGTATATACAAGCTCCATACGCTGTAGTACTTGCATCTGAAAACCCGTGAATCTGAATATTCGAATGGTTAGATATTAATATTCTTCTAGGTACACTAAATTTATTTAAAACAACTAACTCATTTTTAAATGTATTCCACATTGAATGTATCTCTTGTGGAACAGATTCATCCCAATTTATATGTATTTTCCATAACTCCTGCATTATGAGCTTGGCTTGTACAATAACTGGACCCAATAATCCTAAAGGGTCAAATAATTGTGCAATTTGCGAAAGTATGTTTCGCTTTGTAACCCGGGGATGGTCTTGCAATGGTTGCACCTTATAATTTATTTTATCCAGTTTTGAATCCCACTGGATACCTAAAACCTTGATATCTCGATCCTTATCCAAACAAATGTGTTCTGAATCTAAGGACGATCTCAGATCGTTGATTATTCTATCATCATTTGATGCCCACTGCCTAAGATTAAAACCAGCATCTCCTAGGATAGCAATAAGGTCATTTTTTAACTTTAATGCTTCGTTAAAATCATCTGTCCCCGCCAATATATTATCAATATAACACCTTTTCTTAAGTGTGACAGCGGCTAAAGGAAATTTTTCCGAATTTGTTTCAGCTATTTCTGAAAGGCAGGCAATAGCTTGTGCCGAAGATGAAGTTAAACCGAAAGTAACAACATTCATTATGAACACTTGGATAGGATCATTCACATCAAATCGAAACAGAATCTTCTGGAAGACTCGATCTGCGTGATGAACTAATATTTGTCTATACATTTTCTCTATGTCAGTAGAAAAAACATATGCATAGAGCCGAAAGTTTGAAATAATAGAAAAAAGACTTTCTTGAATGTTAGGACCAGCCAATAAAGTGTCATTGAGAGAAATACCACTAGATGTTTTAGCTGATGCGTCGTACACTACACGAAGTTGAGTGGTTTGACTAGAATTTTTTACAACGCCATGATGCGGTAAATATAAACCCTCATTTTTAATGTTTGCATCTGTAATATTTTTCAGATGGCCTTGTGCTAACCAATCTGATATGCATTCATTATAACTTCGACGCATTTCAGCATTATGCAATAGTTTTCTTTCTAAAGAAAGCAATCTTTTCAAGGCCATTTCATATGAATCACCTAAAATTTCTTTTTTATTATTAAAAGGAAGACGAACTACAAACCTACCAGTGAAATCTCGTTGTGTGGTTTCCTTGAAATGTTTCTGGAATTTCAATTCCTCATTGGAATAATGCTGTAGGTTTGGCAGTTCTTCAATCTCCCAGAATTTCTTTACCTGGTTCTCCAAGGCAGTAATCGTGTAACACGTTTTTACTTGACTATCCTGAGATCCAGAACGTGTGATCTCAACAGAACCTGTTACTAACCATCCCAGTAAAGTTTTTTGCAAAACTAATTGGCTGTTGCATATTTTAAATTGACCAACACAAAGTAGTTGGAAAAATAATGCGTTTCCAATAAGTGCATCAATTTTTTGGGATTTGTAGAACTCAGGATCAGCCAGAGTTATATTATGGGGTATTTTAATGGTAGCTCTATCTATTTGGCGCACTGGTAATAATCCAGTGATAGAAGGTAAAACCGTAAACGATATTTTCGTGCTAAACTTATTGTCAATTGATGTTATATTTGTATTTACCAAAAAACTAGAATTAGTTGTTATTTGACTTAGTCCGGAAAAATATTGCTGTCCAGGTAATTTATCTAAATTTAAACGCGTGGCTAAGCTCTCTGTAATGAAATTAGCCTGCGAGCCACTATCTAAAAGAACTCGGCAAAGGTGTTCTTTGTTTTCTTTATCCGATATGCGAATAACAGCTGTACCGAGAAGAACCTCCGAATCATATGTTACTGTTGCAGCTACCTTAAACCCTGTTTCTGTATTTACAGTATCTGTATTCACAAGACTAGAAGAAGAAGTTGGAGTGTCTTGTTTCAACGATTCATTTAATACAATAGTTCTTGGGAAATGCAAGAGCGTGTTGTGCTTTTTATCGCAAATTTTGCAGGAATTGACCTTGCACACCTTGGTGTTATGATCTGATTGCAAACAATTATGACAAAGCTTGCTTTCCTTTACTACTTCATAGCGCTGTTGAGGAGTCATATTTAAGAACTTTGAACACACTTGTATGCTATGCTCATTTTTGCAGAGCGGACATGAATTTTTAGCCGTTACGAATGATTTGATTGGCCTTGACCTAATATTAGGTTTATGAGCGAAAGATTTAGAATGTTTGTCACGATTCACAATTTCTCGGTGCAGATCAATGTCGTCACCGCGTGCTTCTTTCTTAAGAAAATCGATTAATTGTGTAAAACTTGGAAAGTCATCGTTTTCTAAACTTTTTTCCCAAGTTCTACGCGTAAATTTGTCCAACTTAGACGAAATAATGTATACTAAGAAAGCATCCCAGTTTGTTATCTCTACATTTTGAGCTTTCAGGGAATTAACGTGAAGTTGCGATTTTTCCAATAAAGTGCGTAATTGACTTGGACTATCTTTGTAAACTTCTGGTAACTCTAATAAACCTTTGATATGAGCTTGAACTATTTGCCGTGGTTTATTGTACCGTTGAGTTAATAAATCCCATGCTACCTGATAATTATCAATAGTTAGAGGAACTGTATTAATTGTTTCAGCAGCATCCCCTTCAAGCGCGTACTTTAAGTAATGAAACTTTTGAATATCGGGCAAATTTGTATTGCTATGAATAAGCGAGATAAATGTGTCGTGAAAACTGCACCAATCTGTGGTGCTACCGTTAAAATTTTTTATTTTTATTTTTTGTAAAGGAAAATTATTTTGAGCATGACTTGTCGATTGATCACTTATACTTGACGAAGACTGATTTGCAGTGGAGCCATGGATAGCAGAACTAACTAGTTTTAGACAGTTGTAAAATGTCGATTCAAAACAAGAACGTTCATCGTCATTAACACGAGTGACGTTATCTTCGTCTACAGTAAGACTCTCTATTTTTGATTGAACATCATTAAACTCATCATTTAGTTGTTCAATTTTAATTCTTCTTTGCTTCAAAATTTCTATGTCTAAATCAGTTGAGTTAGCCAGAAAATTTTGAAGCCTTGTCAAAGAGCCTTTTATAGTACCTCTTTGCTTTCTTAACGTACCGATGTTTGCCATTTTGTGGAAGTTAAATGTGAATTAGGAAAGGATATAAAGGAATTTTTTATCGGTGATATAGCTATTAATGAGCTTACCTTATTTAAGTTTTTGTTGATTAATATATGTTTCACTTTATTTGTATTATTTTATTTATTTCACTGATTGTCCTTAGAAAATAATAAATTTTTTGTAATAAAGTTTTTTTATAATGTTCGTTTTTTCCTTATTTTTAATATATATTTAATTTTGGCTTGTAAAAAGAAGTCCATTTATCACAATCACAATTTTGTTTTAATTATGGCTTATAAAAGAAGTCCATTTCCCAATCACAATTTTGTTTTAATTATGGCTTATAAAAAGAATTCCATTTGTCACAATTTTCACAATTAAAGTTTTTGTAAAATTTTAAACCACTCTTACGAAAACTCACTTAAAATCCGGCTCGAAGGACCATGTCTAATTGTGTACATGACACATTATATAAAATTAAAATAATTTTATATAATTGCTTGATTTATTTATTAAAACACAAATTTTTTATAGATATTTATTGAAAAATTTTATATTATTTAATTTAATTTATTATTACTAATTCTATAGGAGAATTTAGTAATTTAAAAATAATTGTAAAAATTGAAACGATGAAGGATCAAAGGGATCACATTCATCTTCAGATCTAAAAGAGAACTAATAAAAAAAACTTAAGAAAAACAATTCTAACTAAAAACTAGATAAAAAAAACTAAAAATTGTCATAAAATTAAATTATGGAAAATTTCAATTGCAGATGTTCAAACAAAAAAGAATCATAAAAAAAACCCAAATACAAATTTAAGTTGAAGAAAAAAGGTTTCGGAAGATATATAGTTTTATTGCTTAAAATTTAAGAAAAGTTTTTTTTTATGAATATATTATCAGGTTTAAACAGTCTATAATTGTCAAACTATAGACTCAACACAAAAAGTATCACTTTAGCTCCTAATTAAATAATGTTTTTTTTTTTTTTTAAATAAAATGTGATGTGTAGTAGGCATTACAATATGTGTCACAACAACACATAAAAACCTTTTAAGACCAAGGTCCCACAACAACATGCGTTCTAAGGATGTTAATGGACGCAAATCTGTTTTTTTTTGTTTTTTTTAATATTTTTTTGTTAAATAATGGATAACTAAACCATAAATCCTATCACATATAAAATATGACATAGGCCAATATTTCGTGATAGGATAGGGAAAATAAAAATAAAATAAGAGGTAACAAAAGGAACAAAACTAAAATTGGTTTGCCAATAGTCCAGCCAATGGCATAATCCTTGATTATGGGACGCAGTATATTTTTCAATGATTAAAGCTCAGATATATAGTTATATGGAGGCTCGTTTCTTCGAGCAAGCTACAGCGTTCCAGCATCAAGGAATATTCATTAGCTAAGATTGAGAGTGCTACCGTTGACTGAATACAGTTCATCCGCCAGCACCCCTAAGATATCACCTTGGCTAGTGATATCTCACTGCTATTGCCAGTGGTATGTGATATCTCACGTTAACTCATATGCCAATAGCAGGGACTGGAGTACGCGGGGTTGTCACACCCGTGGATCAAAAAAATAGAAAAAAATTAACAAATTAATAAAAACTGATCCCTCCATGCGTACTTATTAATTATAATGTACTATTTTTTCTGACTGTGATAAAATATTTTGGGGTAATTTGAGGAAAAACAAAATAATAAAATAAAAATTATAAACCCAGCAAAACAAGGTTATAATATGAACTTTAATTTTTATTTTCAGAAACGCGCAAAAACTCCCACAAAAGTTTTTCCACCACTTCGATCGATAGCAGCATTTACTCCCACACCAATGAAACTTCCATTTACAAATTTTACATCAACTGTAAAAAGAGGAACAATAATGCAACACAATACATTTTGTACACCAAGCAAAATGCGAGTTGTCGATCATCGAAAAAATTACACAATGGAAATTGAAACAAATAAAAATCGTTTACTTTCGCCTCCCGATATCAGTATTTTAGAAATGAATGACTCGGTTCCATCATCTCGTGAATCGCTATGGAATTTTGATGTATCAACATCGACTACAATCGATGCTATGCCACCACCTGTGTAAGTTCAATTGAACTCTTTTTGGAAAAAAGAAATTTATAATTTTTTTTGTTATTTGTTTTACAGACAAAGCAGTAGTCCTTTATTTCGACAATTCAGTGATAGACTGGAGAGTTTAATTAATACAAAACTACAATCATTTTTGGATAATTTACAAAATTCAACTTTCGCTCAAAATCAAACCGTTATTGATAAAACAACAGTACAAAATAATAACTATGGTACTACACAAAATTTGAGTCAAAAAAATTTTATTAGGTAAGTGTAGAGTGGAATCTTTGGTTAATCAGGTCAAGTGGTTAATATTTTGGTAGTTGAAAGAATTTTAACAATCGAAGAAATAGGTTTGTATTCGAAAACTAAACAATTAAACTCCGTTTTTAATAGCAACACTATTGGAGAGAGTAAAAGGTGCTTTCCCATTATATTGATTACTATAAATCCGATGAAACTGAAATTTGAGATGCGTATAATATTAGTAGGCCAAAATCTTTAATTTACAAACTATTATTAATTCCATAAAAATTTTTATTTTCTAATTTTAAACAAATATTTGTATCTTTTAAAAACTCTTCTTTAATTAAATTTATTGAACTTCCTCTATCCACCAAACCAACTAAATTATCATTTTTGAAATGAACATCAACACTAACAAAAAATCTGTTACCTCACATTCTTTAACGTTACTAAGTGTATCACCACCCTTCGATTGAGATATACCTAAGCCTTCTTTGGACTCTTTTTTCTGATGATCAATTTTTCCACATCGAAAACAAGAATTTTTTTGTCATCTTCCTTAGATGTGTACAATTAGTTGAAACAAGACCTTAAAGTTCACAATAAAAATATTTCACTCTCGGCGTCAAATTTTTAATGTAATGTTTAAGGATAAGAGGGAGGGGCAGGGGCAGTAATTCATTGAACTAGAAATCACCTTTTATATGAAATTCCACAAAGTCAAAATATTTTTTTGTTCGAAATGTGTACCCTCAACCCTCTTCAAATTATGAGATGAGCTTGTAGTAGGAGGTCTGGTGGTTCTCTGAGCTCTACCAGTTTGTCGGTGCACGCAGAATGAATCCTGCCTCTAGCTCGAGTTGCACGGGGGTTCTATTGACCTCATATCAAGCAAAAAGTTTGGAATCATATTTGCGTGCAATAGCTTCCACACAGGTTCTCCAGAATGGATATCTGCCATGTCACCACTCTCTCCTAAATATTTACACTAACCCTTCATTTTTTACTTCACTACAATTTCAAATTGTGTGAAGTAATGCAATCTATCGAGAAAAAAAAATTTTACATACCCCAAATTTTGTTTTTTCTTTTGTTTTGGACCATTCTCTATCTAAATAGCCAATAAAAATTTTGGTGTACGTCTGTGTGTAGGTGGGTGAGTGACATTCCTGCATAGGATCTTGGTGAAACTTTGGCAAATGATCCAGGTTCACCTGAAAATGAAAGATCTGGATTCATTTCAAATTTGGACAAAATGGCGAGGGGCCTTCCAAACACCTCTAAGTTTAAATCTTCAATAAATTCTAATCCCGGCTCTTGATCTTATGGAAACTTGGTATATAAGGTTTTAGTACTTTTTCCAATATTTCTGCACACCAACTTCCGGGTTCACTTCCAGTTAAAAAGTTTTTTACACTGTAGCCTACAATTACCAATCGATTTTCATGAAAAGTTGGTAAAAGCTTCCAAGTAACATGAGAAAGATTTCATCAGCTTTTGGAGTACAGTGGATATAGGGTTGGGGGTCCACCATACAACAGGTGGTTTTGTCCACCATGTTTTTTTATGTTTGTTGCTCCCAACAAACTTAAAAAACATGATGGAAAAAACCACCTGTTGTATGGTGGACCTCAACCCTATATGGTGGCCCCCAACCCTGTATGGTGGACCCCCAACCCCACTAGCATTCGTTTGTGAATGAATTTTGATGACATAAAATGACATGTATGGCTAGAAACTGAATAGTTTTTGAACGCTATTGAACCAAGTGGTGGGGGGGTGCACCACGAGCACCTGTTTTTTTGAAAGCTTAACAACATCTGTACCTGATAATCGAATTGGATGAAGCTTGGTACATGTGCATTTAGTACAGTTCACAACAGCTCTGCATCCCAACTTCCGGTTTAAAATTTTTTTTGTAATTTTTTGAAGTTTTTATTAGTGTCTTTATGCACACTACAGCCTACAATAATGAAGTGATTATGATGAAACTTATGAAAAAGGTTTCAATTAGTGTGAGAAGATAATTATCATCTTTTGGAACACATTAATCCAAGTAGCGGGGGGTCTACCATACAACTGCTGGCTTTTCACACTTTGTTTTAAAGTTTGTTGGGAGCATACAGACATCATTCATTAATCAATTCGGACTTAGTTCGAAGGTAAGGACCGATTATATCAATATATAATCGTTGACCGAGTCTTTCAAATTTAAGTGACGTCACAATAGGGACACGTAACATGGTGTCATGTGCCTTGACACTTTTACTGATGTCACAATAGCAACATAAGACTTAATTTGAGTGGTCATCTGAAGCCAAAAGTAAAATCAACGAAGGTGACATAGTTTTTGCAACTCCACCGTGTGCCGACGTAGGAAGATCATGGGTATGGGAAATTAACTTGGTCGTTAACTCTTCGGGAATTCACAATTTCCAAGTTTCACCTACCGGTGTAACATCACCCTGTGAGAAACTAAGTTTTTTAAACACAAGTCCATCGGACGTGCGTAAATCTGGAAGAGAACCATTGGAGTCAGTGATTATTTTTACTAATTTAAGATAATTGTCACTATTGAAAGCAGGAGATTTTAGATCAAGATTAAAAATATCAGTTTTGTCCTCGATAACAGCATCGATGGAGAACATCCTCGAAAGAGCATCTGGAAACACGTATAGCTTACCACGCCGATGCTCAATATCAAAAGTGAATCCTTGCAGCTTCGAGCTCCATCGTGCCAGACGACTTGACAGATCTTTCTGCTGCATCAACCACATGAGTGAGGTTCGATCGATAATGATCTTGAAAGGGTGACCATCAATGTATGGCATTCTTTTCGCAGACTTAGTAATTACATTGAGCTGAGTTCAGTTTTTTTGATATAAATGTAATAGGGTGATCAATACCCTCTTTGTTCAACTGTACCAGTGCACAGTCCACCCACATCGTTATTACTCGTGTCGCATTGTAGAACGGCTCGGAAGAGTTAGGATTCACCAGAGCTGGCGCTGAAGCCAATGTTTTCTTTTACGAGTTAAACGCCACATCCGCTTCGGGGTCCACACTAGCTTTTTAGTAGATTTTTTAACAAATCCGATGTTGGTACTGTAATGAGGCGATCGCAGACATAAACCGACGGTAGTAACCAGCCATGCCTAAAAATGTTTTAATCTGTTTCACCGTAGGTTGCACGGGAAACTCAACAATTGCGAAGGTTTTTTCTTAATTGATTTTTAATACACCTCAGCCTACTACGTAGCCCAAGTATTTAACCTTTGGGATTAAGAAATTGCTCTTCTCAACATTGATCGTCAAGTTTGCAGGTCATAGAGATTTGGCGAATATACGCAAACACAGGACCTTAAATGGGGAGGGATCACCTAATCCATTAATTTCTTCATGGTCTGAGCTGCATTGCATAGTCCGAAGAGCATTCTTACGAACTGGTACAACGGCCAACCAGGTACGATGAACGCAGTGTTCTCTATAGACGATTTTTCTAGGGAAATATGCCAGAAAGTGTCGTTCAAATCCAAGCTGGAAATGAAATTGGGTTGAGGTTATCGACTTAAAATACTATCTATTTGGGGAATGGGGTATGCATCTTTCTTGGTGACTTTACGGGAGTCTAAACACTTTACCATGTTTGCATACTAAAACTACTGGCGAACGGTAAGGACTGGCACTTCCTCTATGGCTTTTATCATTTTCTTTATTGCTTTTGGTATGGGATAGTGTCTTTGTTTGATAGGAACAGCATCGCCAACATCAATTATGTGTTCAAGCACATGCGTTTAACCTAAACCCATTTTAGAAAACGACGGAAGAAGCTGTATCACATCCTGCAGCTGTTCATCTTCGTCGGAGGTAAGATCTGTGGCAATTGATTCTATAAAATCTAAAGAAAATGCAAATCGGACATGATCTAATAATTTGAATGTTTTGAAAAAATCAATACCCAAATATAAGGCATTGAAGGGATGGTTTTAGAACGAAGTGAGAATTTAGTATTTCCAATGGCATCAATGAATGTTCGGGACCTGGCAGATAAGTAATATTCAAATCGCTGCTTTTGTGACTTAAACGGAAGAACAGGTGGAGTTATCGTGCTACTTGGATCTCGTATGGTTATTGGCGGTTTAGTTTGCATTGTGTTAGTCGAAAGGTTAAGAGCGGTTGGTTCCTCAAGAGAAACAGTTTCCCTCACAGTTGGAATAGGGAATATGGTAAATGTATCTTCAGATGGGAGAGTTAATTGGACAATTGTTTTTAGAACTGGTATTGTAGTCTGAAATTTGAAGAGGGGTGATGTTCGAATCGGGGACATGTTCTAAGTTTTTAGCGAGGACGTGGGTTTGGTTCCCGCCCCTCGACAGCTTTCCTGACAATGACGGCAGTTGGGAAGATAGGTATCATCTTTTCCTCACCCGAAGCAGAAAACTCGTCGCTAGTCGGTATAGTTTTGATGGATATTACCTTCTCGTTTGCAGTTCCAACAGAGCGGTGGTCTTGGTGGTTTAAAAATTTGCTGTTCAGGCCTGAAAGGATATGTTCTGTACCAACAGTTCACGTCTTCAAGTAAGAAGTCCCTCTGTCCCGACAGAGCCCTCGCAAGTGTTCGACGATGTAAACTTGTACGAACTTCAAGTTCTTACGAATGTCACCGTTGAAATTATTCTTCAACAGGAACAAAATGTCTCTGTCATTAAGCTGCTTGTTCAACCTATCGGTTAACGAAGGATTTCGTGCAGGACATCGTAAAATGTTTCGCCAACTCGTTGTTTACGAGATCCCATGAGTTCTATGATCTCATTATCAAAACGACGATCCTTGCGCTCCACGCGTAAAGCTTGACAAACGCCAGGCCAATGAAGCAGCTGTTTGGTCCGTCTATGATATCGCCAAAACCACCCAGAAGTGCGATCGACGAGTAAAAGGAGAAGCTGGTGAGAAAGAGTGTCAGTTGAAACGGGGAAGGAATTGTGATTCAGAACTCAAATTCAGAAGAAAGTAGAATTCAGTCGAAACTGGTTAGTTGTTAATATCAACCTTTTTGGTTGCGCCGTTCAAAAACTGCAAAAACGACAGTTATTCTACAACTGCCTGATTAGTGGATTCAGTTTAAAGCGTAAACTTGTTTTTCACAAATTCATTTTTTTTTTTCAGCAATGACCCAGGTTCTACTGATCAACAAAGTAGTGTAAAACAAGACAACGTATGTAAATGTTAGAAAAACTTTTGGAGATGCTAATTTTTTTCTCTTTATTGATCTAGAATTTTAAAATACCAATTTTTAAACCACCACCCACTTATGTTAACAATCCACCTGAAACTGCAACTTCATTGTATCAACCTAATTCAACGACATTTATTGATGATTCAACAACAGAACCAAATTATGCCGAAAATACTGTAATAAATGTACCTGTTATCGATACAACTCAAATTGAATGTATACCGGTTGCTCTACCTTTAACACGACGACGGAGTGAACGGTTATCGATTCGTCGTAAAACTGTAGATGACATCAAGGATTTCTCTCAAAGTGAAAAAAGTTATCAAAAAACTAATGAAAATTTTACGTCTAGAATTAGTTCAAATGAAACAAAAAATAATGATAAATCTTCAACGCGTAAACGTAAAACAACAAAAAATATTGATGTTTATGAAAAATATTTCGTAAAGCCAAATACAACTAACAAAAGTCAAAGTAAAAAGAATAAAAAGAGCCTACATCGAGAAAATATTTTAAATTTAATAAATAAAGGTAACGTTAAAGAGATTCAATTCTTACCAGAAATTGGATTAAAAACTTCATATCTAATTGTTACGCATCGAACGATAAACGGTTCATTTAAAACATTTGAAGAGCTCTCAAAGTTACCGGTATGGAAAGGAAAAAAGTGGGATCGTTTTATTACAGTAAGTAGAGTTGAATAAAGTTTGATGAAGGTTTAATTCAAAATTAATTTCAATTATTTTAGGTTAACAATTTAGATTAATATTTTTTCGCCATAATTTATACTATATATGTTGCTTGTACTGTAAGATGTAAACTAATGACATAGAGCAATAATATGTATGTAATACACGTAACACGAGTACCATCGTTAGTTTTATTTTATTTGTGTAATATAATAAAATAAAATTCTATTTCTATAATATATATATATGTAATAAATAAAAGTGATTATAAATTATGAGTTATATCATACTGGTAATAATAATTTTATTTATATTACTTCGGTCTGAAAGACCTAAGTATTACATTCATGAGCCAAAAGTGAAATTCTTACCCCCACTTTTTTGGCATTTTTCGACGTTTTAGGACCTACTGATTCTAAAAAAGCAAAAAAAATGTATATCTCTCTGCCGTCCGTCCGTCCGTCATTACCTACGAAATCTAGAAAACCGCTGGAGGGATTTAAAAAATTCTAGTTTCTAAAATAGGTATTTTCTATGACCAGGTCCAAAAGTACGATGTGTTCGATAACTGTACCGGAAGTGTGTCAAAGAAATCGTCAAGTGTGTCAAAACAATTAAATTTGCATATTTTTTGGTTAAAAAACTTTCATTTTAAAGGATTACGAGTAGGAACATTGAATTTGGAGAAATCTTGATGGAAGGGATTGGTATGTGAGATCAAAAAATAGATTATTGCATTAAAAGTTTGTCAAAAAAATGTTTTCAAGTAAGTCAAAAGAAAGATTTTTATTTGTTTTTTATCCAATTTTTTGGAAAAAAATAAAATCAATTATTTGTATGACATGAAATTGTAATATTATTATTGAGAATTATGGCATTATAAGTTTGTTAAAAAAATAATGTCAAGTGTGTCAAAAAAATGATTGCATTTATTAATAATGATTACTATTACTAAAATATGATTACTTTTTGTTTATTTTATTTTTAGGATTTTGAAGCTCGTCCTGCAGATTAGCTCGGTAAGACTATTTTATAGGAAAGATGAAAATTGTATAATAAAAATATATAATTTTATTATGTCGATAATAGTCCAGTCAATAAAGCGACCGAATAAAATAGTTTCTTATAGGAAGATGAATCAAAAAAATTGTGTTTGCATTTGCTTCTATGAGTCCCATAGGTCATTCGTGACTAGCAAGCGAAGTGACTAGCCCCCCCCCAACACACCCAAAACTCAAAATTAACCCCTTTTTCACCCTCCATTTTTAAAAAGAGTGCAAAATATAGTAAAAGGGAAAATTAAGGACTGAAAATGCCCCCCAGCTGGTTTTAGGGATCGTTGATCACGAATCTGCTATTAGTTTTCCGATAAATCCACATGGAGAGCGGGAAATCGGAAAATTTGGTTAATTTTCCGACTTTTTGCTGCTTTTTTAGAGTTGTCGAATTGAGCTCGAACCTGAAGTTGAATAATGATGTTTCTAATGTAAAGAAGTAAAAATTCAGGAAAATTTCGGAAAACTGTGAAAAATCTGTTATAGGAGAATCTCAAATTTCGGCAAAATGAGCATGATACAGGTCATTATATAGGTTTTTCAGGTCGCTGATCATGAATCTGCTATCAATTTCTCAAAAAATCAACTTAAAAAGTGGAAAGTCAGAAAATTTTGTTTATTTACATAGTTATTTTATTTTTTTGTCTTTACTGATAATAACATGCTCCAAATTGCCACACCAGTGTCACGTACAAGTTAAACGAAAAGAATTTATGAAAAAAGGCAGAGAAATGTGGAAAATCTAGTATGAAAAATATTTTGAGTTGAAAATATAGAAAAATATAACAATATTATTTTAATAGTATTCATCATCTGAATCATATGCATTTTCGAGTACAAGCTCGCCGGGTTGAGTGGTGCATTCTCGTCATAATTTTCTTTTTCAATTTGAGTATTCTCTAGCTCGAATGAAAGGTCTAAAAAAAATGAAATGTCTAAAAAATGAAAAACAAATGAAAAGTCTATTTCACTAGTGTAAAAAGAATAACAAATTGAAGTTGCTATGGTTTTTCATATAATTTTACAAAGAATTTTAAACAACGTAGCCATGAAAAAATAGAATATGAATTTTGAATGTTTTGTTGTCGATTTCTAACTTTATAATTTATAGTAAATATCGATCATATATTACTATCATAGAAAAAATTGCAATTCTCTACGCGAGATAAAAACGTTTTTCTTTCTTAAACATGTCTCACTCGACGCTGGCGCGTCTCGTGAACAAATGTTTACTCACGAAAAAAACAATGTTTTCATCTTTTGTAGGAAAATATACTATTTTTATATACTATGGTCAATCAAAAAAAAATTTCCGATTTCTCGCTCCGCATGTGGATTTATCGGAAAACTAATGGCAGATTCGTGATCAGCGACCCCTAAAACCTACTGGGGAGCATTTTCAGTCCTTAATTTTCACTTTTACTATATTTTGCAATCTTTTTAAAAATGGACGGTGAAAAAGGGGTTAATTTTGAGTTTTGGTGGTGTTGGGGGAGGCTAGTCACTTCGCTTGCTAGTCACTAATGACCTAGAGGACTCATAGAAGCCAATGCAAACAAATTTTTTTTGATTCATCTTCCTATAAGAAACTATTTTATTTCCCCGCTTTATTGACTGAGCTATAAGACTATTTTCACTAAATAGTAGTTTTTTTTATTTATTAATTTATATTGTTTTTATAATTGAATATTTCGCTCCATATTACGATTTCGTAGTTGAAGGTCAATCCTTTATTTTGGCTATACGAGTATAGCCAAAATCGTTTTATGGAGTGAAAGTCTGTTATATATCATATAGTCGAATCTAGTCATTTGACTAAAATCTTAACGCAAAGAAGTGCAATTTTCTTTTGATTTGACAATGGCATGTAGCGCTCCCAATTGTTTTAGCCATCGGTGGCATAAATACCGAATGTTTTATTTTCCAATCAATGCCGAGCAACGTAAAGCTTGGACTGAATTCATCAATAGGGGCCATTGGCACCCAACGCGAAATTCTTTAATATGTTCCCATCGCTTTGAATCGGAAAGCTCCACTTTTAAAAACGGAAAGGTTCTTTTAAAAAAAATGCTTGCCCTTCCTTGATGTTGAATTTCTTGTTAGAGGCGGGACCGCGGTGAAGATTTATCAGGATTAAAGAAAGTAGATGAAAGTAGCGCTGTAGATGAAGAGGTTCAGGTAGAATATTTAGATCAAGAATTCCAGTGTGAATCAAGAGGATTTTAAGGATGAATTTGTTTCTCAGGTAGAATATGTGGAAGCTATGGAGATAGAAGTAGAATCAGATAGTTGAATGAGGGTTTTAGAGCAAAAGAACAGCTTTTAGAGAAAAAGGACAAAACAATTACAGAACTAAGGCAGGAAAAGTAGTCAATGAAACAGAAGTATTTCAACCTTTTAGGTAAATATAGGAGGGTCACTAGGAATAGGATAAAGATATTCAATAAAGACCAAAACCAAAAGTTAGCAGGAAAAAAATGGGTCTCTTGGATGAAGGCCACCATCAGGTCTTCCCTACAAATAAAATTTGCCTGTGGTAGACGGGGATATAAATGTTTAGTAAACAAAAAATTACCGCTTCCATCTGAACGAACCTTAAGAAGAAGATTAGAAGACTTTCATTTTCGGGAAGGTGTATCTGATGATATTTTCAGATTTTTAGAATTAAAGGTTAGTACAATGCGTGAGGAAGAAAAACACTGTGGCTTATATTTAGATGAGATGAAAATAGAAAAAGGACATGATTATGACCCATCAACAAAAAACTTTGTAGGAAAAACCACTCTACCTATTAGTGATAGGAATGCAAGCAATGCATTAGTTGTTATAGTAGTAGATGGAAGCAAGTAGTAGCATACCACTTCACAAACGAACTCACTAATGGTACTTCATCTTCACTTTTTAATTTTAGATATAATAAAGCGTAGTGAAGCTATAGGTTTGAAAATTAGCAGCATAACCACAGATATGTGCAGTACCAATTTACAGATGTGGAATGAATTCCAACTTGCGCACAAAAAAAATTCTATTGTCAGTTCCTTTCTACACCCTATAAATCCCGCTCGCAGTCTTTCTTTTTTTGCTGATATTCCACATATCTTAAAAAACCTTATTCAAAGTCTTAACAATAATAAATTTTTCAAAATACCACACGTCCTTCAAACCAAGTATGATTTACCTTCTAACATTATTAAAGCAGACCACATTAAACAGTTAGTAGATTATCAAAATGAGAGCATTTTCAAATTAGCTCCTCGATTAAAGTAATACACGCTCCACCCCAATACTTACCAAAAAATGCGAGTTTCCGCTTCCTATAATATGATAACGCAAGACGTTTCTGTCGGCTTAGAATTTTTAGCTAAAGAAATTAATGATCCCAGCTTGAAAACCACAGCCTGGTTTTTAAGATTAGTTCATACTTGGTTTTCATTATGTGCATCTCGCAGAGGCTCTTTAGCGCTTAGTTTTTCTCGTATGGATAAGTATGAAAGGGCAAAAAGTTTTTTAAATGATTTTATAGAAATTTGCAGGGAAATTAAAGTAGGTAACAAAGAGATTTGGAAACCTTTTCAAACAGGGCCAATTTTTTCAACTTTGTCAGTGATTAGAACATCAGAATTTCTCTAAGAATCCACAGGTTTTAGATTCGTTTTAACCAGTCGATTTTCCCAAGATTGTGTTGAAAACCTCTTCAGTAGTGTTAGATTAAAGCAGCTGAAACCATCAGCTCTTAATTTTAAACAAAACTTAAGGCTTATCTGCGTGTCCCAGTATTTAGAAGATGGAAAGAATAGTTCATACGATGAGGATGATAGGGAATTTTTAGATGGTTTATTAGATTCCTTAAAAACAAGAGCAGTGAAGATATATTAGAAACCGAACTTTTAGGATTAGAAGACTTAGATAGGCAACGAATAGATTTTGTTCATTTAGATAATAAAACTGAAAACGTTATTTATAACATTGCAGGGTATATTTTAAATTTGGTAAAATCTAATAACGTACATTGCGAAAATTGTTTTGATGACCTTTTTACTAAAGATTTTAACACCGCGTATATAGCAGATTTGCTCGTCTAAAGGAATATTCCACTTTTCCCACGGGAGACAGGCTACTTACGTATGCCTCACGACAAGTTTTCGAATTTTTTATATTAATGGAGAAAATGTTTATAGTGTTATTCCAGGATATTAGTTATTCTAGATTTCCGACCCAACCTCATAAATTGTTATTTACATAAATTGTTATAGACCACAAATTTGAGGGTTGCCACAATATTAGGGATAAGATTATTAATAGGTTTGCTAATCTACGTCTAAAAATCAGCGGCGAAAAACGAACAAGGGACGGAGGCATTTTGTTTGGACGTGCAGCATTAGCTGCAAATAATTAAGTTTTGTGATATTTGGAGCGCTGACATTGTGAAACGTTGTGATATTTTTTCGTGATACTTTTTAAAAAACATTTTTATTTATTTATTATTGTTATATGTTTTTATTATTGAAAACATTTATTTTGTTGATGCTTTCAAAAATATGTTGGCCAAAAATTTGAATTATTTTGGCCAATTTGAATTTCTATTTTAGGGCCCAAATTTTTAAAGCCCAAAGTTCGTGAAGAACACTAATTTATTTTGGTTATTACATTGAATTTTTATTTTTTGGTTATGCTTTTATGAATATTTCGTCGCTTTAATAATGAAACAACGTATGCTATTTATACGTTGTTTTTATATAATAGGTGCGCTGCATTCCCCATACGGGTATCTTTGAAGTGGCGTTTTTGCATTCTCGAATTATTTTATGACTGGTAGTAAAATTAATAAATTATTAATTAACGTCCATGCAAATGCATGCGCACATCAATCTTTAAACTCAAATATCTCGGAACTACACTTTGCGTATACGTCATTTCATTATTAAAGCGACGATTTGTTGTTGTATTTTTTTAAAATTTGTATTAACTTTCTTTTCCCTCACTAACACATTCTAACGTCCTATCCTCCATTTACTGACGAGCAATATCTCTAATAGCTTCCCGCGCTGCTCGTTGGACAGTTACACATCATATATTTAATTTTGCCAAGTATTGGAAGGAACCCTGTATATTGATATGTAGCTGACTAAATTAGAGAATGCCTACACCACTTTCCTTATTTACTTACAGAAAAAGAAACTAGTTCTAATTTTTTATTTTTTATAGACCACCAAAAGATTCTTATGAAAATGGTACCCATAATCAGTGAAACATGATCGCTGGACCTCTGTGTATGAAGAAGCGAAAAGGATTCAAAAGAATTCACAAGCATTAAAAATATAATTTTTGTACTTTCCTATATTATTCGAGGTTATAAATTTTGAAATAAACAAAGTAATAAAAAAGAGTTTCAATTTGTTTTTAAGACCTTTTGTTTTTTTTTTACCTAAGATAAGGAAGGAATGAAGATCGAAACGTCGGTATAATTGTAAAATAAAAATAAAATAAATTGTAGCCAAAAAACCTACCAAACTACTAAGAAAAGGACATAAAATTGTGTGGAAAGGCGCTTGCTGGCGGAACCCCGCAGTCACCCAAGCTACGAGTATAATAGCAATGAATCGATTTGACGAATATATAGTGTCTCTATCGGCAAATGCTTTTGTATACGTATCCCAAATTTGTAAAGCCTTCTACCAGAGTGTCAGTCTGTCTGTAAAGACAATATCTCACAAACTATTAGAAAGAATTACGGAAATGAGGGGTTTCACTACTATCTGTAGATATGAGATTATTTTACCTTAATCCAGTATATCAAAGCGTTTTTGACGCAAATTTTGGAAAGGTTTGAGATTGTTTTGAGAACGGCTGAATTTTTTTGGTTACCTAAAACTAATTTTTTAGAATATTTGCAATTTTGGTTTTCGAAACAAAAGATCAACTACCGATCTATTAAACTATGTAGCGCATTGTTGGAACAGCATACTTCATAAAGGTGGTAAAACATACGTTATCGCTTTAGACATCTCCAAAGCATTTGATCGAGTCTGGCATGCCAACTTAATCAACAAGCTCGTAACGTAACAAGCGCGTATGGTTTTCATCCCAATGTTGTGAAGCTGATTCAAAATTTTCTATCCAACCGATACATTTCAGTCTCCTTAGACGGATTTTCTTCTGAGTCTAAACTAATTAACGCTGGTGTACCTCAAGGCCCAGTATTGTCCCCAACCCTATTTTTGATTTATATCAACGAATTGTTGGAAATCACCAGCAACCCAATAAATAGTTTTGCAGATGATAGTACTCTCCACAAGTCGTTCGAGCCTTTTCTTTCAAAAGGTAAAATGCACGAACGAATTAGCCCCGCCCGGAGAGACGCTGCCATAAACGTGAATAAAGACCTAAAAAATGTCGCCGATTGGGGTGACCAAAACCTGGTCAATTTCAACTCTACCAAAACTCAGCTGTTGATTGTTTCCAGATCAAAGACCGAGTTCCCCAAAGATATTTTATTCAGTATGTGTGATGATCTAATGGGTGAATGCAAAAACCTTCGTTTATTGGGAGTCACAGTTTCAAATGACCTACTCTGGAACGATCATGTAATGGCGATGGCAAAAAGCGCGTCTAAAAACTCGGCCTCCTAAATAGATCCAAAAAATGTTTCACTCCATACCAATTGCTCCATGTTTATAAGTCCTATATTCGTCCCTGCATGGAGTACTGCTGTCAAGTTTGGGAAGCTGCTTCTGTTTCCATCTTGGCCCTCTTGGACTCTGTTCAAAATCGGGCTGTACGAATTGTGGGGGATCGAACTTTGACATCAAAACTTGATTCCCTACAACATCGTCGCACTGTTGCTGACCTCGTTGTTTTTTACAAATATCGTCATCAACAGTGCTCAGATGAAATCAGCTGCATCATGCCTCAAACTTATTCTTATCCCCGTTCCACTCGACAATCGGCTACCGCAAACGGTCGAGATCCCACGCTGTCATACTGGCAGATCGCAGAAAGACTTCTTTGTTCGAACTGCATACAAATGGAATAGTTTGCCGGAATCCATAGTCTCAGGTGGCTTCAATCCGCAGAGGCTCAAAAAAAGCGTTTATCAACAACACCTTGGAACGCAGGCTGTTGTGGGATCTAATTCTGGACCTAGATCTTAAAAGGTATTTATGTCTTGTTGTGACACATATTCGAAACCCTATAGTACAACAATTTTTATTTAAAAAAAAAAATTTTCCAGAAACGACTAATAATTCTATATTGCCATGCTAACAAAAATAAATAGAAAGCCAAATACAATAAAATATATAACGTTGTTGATAATGATTGTGGTGGGGTTGGTGAAGTTTCCTGAATGGATTGAGGCGGTGGAGTTTTTTGTTTATCAACTCCATTCATCATTTTTGGTTGAACACCATTATTATTTACTACTTTATTCTTGTGTTTCTGTTAAGATGATTCGTTTACTTTAACACCACACTGAAAAAAACATGTCCTATTTCCAATCGAAATGCAATTGTCTCAACCTCACCGTGCGGTCACATATGGCGAATCAAACTACGAAATTGCTTCAAAATATAGTTCAATTAATCTAAAATACTTAAATATTTTTTAAATGAAAAATTCATGATATAAGGCCAAAGAAAATTTTTTCAGGGAAATAGTTATTATCTTTATTCAACTACTGTTATATTGGATATAACACTATATATTTTAAATAAACTAAAATTCTGTTGTTAGGAAAATGTTATCGTGTAGTTGTCCCAATCACAGTGAAATTGTTCGCAAATAATTTTTCTTTGCATGAATAACCAACTGCCAACTTCGAAATGAGGTTGTCATGAACTTCAATTTTTTTTCAGTGCACTGATTTCTGAATTATCATCATTTTTTAATTCTTTTTTGTTTTTTTTTCAAACGATAAAAATGTATTTTCATTTGCTTGTACTTTAAGAGAGTTTTTGAGAAATCACCACTTTGCCGATCTTTCGCTTTATTCAGAACATCACGAGTTATATTTTAGTTACTTGAATTGAACCTTTAGTTACTTGAATTCATTTGCTTAGAAAAATCCCTAGTACTTGATTCATTGCTTTGAAATTTCGGATTCAACATTTATTTTTTTCAAATAGAGAATTGAAGAAATGATATGGCTGTGGTATAACTTTCTCCTGCCTTCTATTGCAACAATCAACAACAAACAAAAACAATCGATAAGAAACATCTATCTATGGCCGAGTTAATTGATTGTATGCCATCGGTCTAATATTCAATAAATCATTAAAAATAGAGCAAAAGTAACAGAAACAGCAATTTTTTGACTATTGAAAAATATATAACCAAAATCGAAATTTATAGACACAAACAAATATGTTGTAATTTAATTTTTTATTATTTTTAACGTTTGACCCAAAACCCCCGATATATCATAGCCATACCATTTCACGCCATTTGCAATAAACAATGAACATTGCCATATGCAAAAAATTGGATTAGTGTTTTTGATTAAATATTTTTGAATTTTTTTTATATGGAGTTTTATTTTTCCAGATGGCGTTATGAGCGTTATGGCGATTTTTTGAATTTTTTTTATATTGAGTTTTAATTTCAAAATGGCGCTACAAGTTCACGATTTTTATTGTGCTAAAAAATGTAGATGGCTTCTATACCGGGGGTTTTGGTTTGACCACAAACCGAAAATAACAAAATATGCATATATTGAACTGATGAAAGTATTTTGATCTTCAATTCAAATAGACATACGTTCTGTAGTAGATCAATTTACGTTCAATGCAAGCTGAATCTTACCATTGGAACATGTAAATTCCGGAATATAATTCACTCGATTGGAAAATGGGTTATCTATATCGCTACCGTCTCAACTAATTTTATTTTTAAAAATAAATAACGTATCGAAAAAGGGTACAAATTTTCTTCAAAGTAGTCTATTTAAATAATAAAATAAAATTTATATATATATATATATATATATATATATATATATATATATATATATATATATATATATATATATATATATATATATATATATATATATATATATATATATATATATATATATATATATATATATATATATATATATATATATATATATATATATATATATATATATATATATATATATATATATATATATATATATATATATATATATATATATATATATATATATATATATATATATATATATATATATATATATATATATATATATATATATATATATATATATATGTATTATTTTTTAAATGTATTAGAGAAATAAAATTGCATTAGAATTTTTACTTCTAATATGTATTATTAGACCAGGGAAAGAAGCCTTAAAAAATAATAAAAAGTGAAAAAAATAATAGTAGAATGAAACCCATTGGAAAAGGAGGAGAATATTATAAAAATGAAAGGAAAAATAATTTACGGGCGATCTGAGGTCGGGAAGGGGAAGGGGGTGAGTTTTTAAGGGTAAAAAACGGTTTATCTGTCAGGTGCACACAGAATAGATTAGAAGAGGTTGGATTATGATGGATAGTACTTAGTAATTGTATCAAAGCCAGATAAAAAGGCAAAGAGTGTATTGGCGCGCGGGGGAAGGGTTAGGGAGAGGAGGGGGCGCAGCACGCGGATATCCCCTAGTTATATATATTGGCATATTTAATTGAGTTATTTTCATAACTAGTTATAAAGCATAATTGAGTTATTTTCCACTTTTTCCTACACACCTAAACTTTAACACATTTCTTTTAAAAAAAATTGTCTTAGTTAAAACCGTTTACGCAGAATCTAAGTAAAATTTTATGAAAAGTTATTGCAACCCTGGAAAAAAAAATTATTTGGAACAAATTTGCCAGATAATATACCCTGCTCTTTTGTTGAAGGGACTAATGGTTAGCACATATTGCAAACCCGCGAAAAATTATTTGGGATAAATGCGCTAAATAATATTTTATGTTGGGGTCTAATGATCGGCATATTACGCTGTTGCTTTTTAAACAAATTAAATTTAAACTGGATCCCGAAAAATTTATGGAAATATTCAGTCATTCGGAGTAAAAGAACAAATTACAATAATGTTTTTATAACAACCTACATATCTAAACCTTAACACGTTCCTTTTTAAAAAATTTATCTTAGCAAAGACCGTTTTACGCAGAATCCGAGGTAAATTTACATTTGATAATATTTTTGTAGACAAATCTTTATTAGCTAGTATCAGAATCAGCCTTTAAATTTATTGGTATTCTTTTGTCATAATATGCAGTAAAAGATCAAACTATGTTTTTATTTAAAAAAAAAAGTGTCTTAGCTATTTACATTTACATTTTAAATAAATTTACAACAGATGGCTTGAATGAAAAAAATCACTTAAATGAATAAATTTCCGTCTGAATAAATATTCTTGTTGAAATTTCATTTTTCAATAATCGTTTTCGAAATTTTATATTTTAATTAATTTTGTATATACCGGTTTATTGTACAAAATCTATTTCAAATTAAAATTTAAAGGTGAAATTATGTTACAAAACTCGTCATAAGTTCATATATGCTAAACAACATTAGATCAAATCATTGAGGTTATGTCTACTAGGTTCAGCGTAAATAAGCAAAAGTGGTAATCGCTATTTTGTTTTCACGAACAGCGATCTACCACATCGCTTTGATTTGAGGTTATTTCTACTAGGTTTAGCGTAAATAAGCAAAAGTGGTAATCGCTATATTTTTTCACGAACAGCGATCTACCGCATCGCTTTGATTTAAAATTATACAAAAAAGGTGAAGTCTAAAATTTCAAAATAAGAAATTTTTAAGGACCCCTTCATATGATACCCCATTTGACTTGGTAAAAAAATGTATTTTCTCAAAAGCCTCACATCGCCCTGTAGTACAAACGAACACAACTGTTTATTTTTTAACCCGTCATCGTGTGAGGATAGATTACTTTTATACGCATCTCAAATTTAAGGTTCATCAGATTTATGGTTTACGATATAATCGATACAATGTGAAAAACACGTTTTACTCTCACCAATAGGGTTCGTTATAAAAAACGGAACCCTAAAAATATGTGGTAAATCGATTACCTGTAATATGAAATCTACAATCAAAAAAATAAAGGAAACTTTTACAAAATTTTTATAAATATACAACACACAAAATTTTTTGATAAAATTACAATTTTTTTTCTTCAAATTCAAAAACAATTTGTAAATCAAATACATTTGTGCTTTTTTCAAATAATTTTTTTATTACCCCCCGGGAAAAAATACAGAGATCTGAAGAGATCTTATCAGATCTGCATTTGGGAACACATCTACAACGATCTGCGCAGATCTCCTTAGATCAAAACAGATCTGTATAAATATGTTCCAAAATGCAGATCTTCTTTGATCTACGCAGATCTTCTTTGATACATTTAGATCTGCTTCGATCTATCAAGATCTTATTTGATCTAACAAGATCCTATTTATTAAAAACAAACTTAAAAAAAATAGAACCGACTTCAGAAAAAACCAAAGAGGCACAAAAAAGTGGAAAATAACTCAATTATGCTAACTACAGTTATGAAAATAACTCAATTAAATATGCAAAGATATATAATCGTCACATGCAAATAAATCTACTATTAAGTTGTTAGAAAATTGGCTGAGATCTCTTTAGATCTGAACAATATTTTTGTAAACTTTTTTTCTATTTTCACATTTTTGCAGATCTGAAGAAATCTCTGTAAATCGTGATAGATTCAAAGATAAAAAATAGTGTTTGACCTTTCCAGATCTGAAGAGATCCTTTTAAATCTTGGTAGATCATCAAAGATCAAACGCAAATTTTTACATTGATCTTTGAAGATCTATCAAGATTTGAAAAGATCTTTTCAGATCTTTGTAGATCTTCAAAGATCATTCGCTAATTTTTTACTTTGATCTTTAAAGATCTACCTTGATCTAAAGAGATCTCTTTAGATCTGAAAAGATCAAACTCTCATTTTTTTGACTCCAAATAAAGATCTCATTAGATCTAATTTGATCAAATTGAGATCTAATCAGATCTTTTTAGATTTCTCTATTTTTTCCAGGGCCGGGAAAAAATATAGAGATCTAAAGAGATCTTATAAGATCTGCGTTACTAGATCTGGGTAGATCTGCATTTTGGAACATATCTACAACGATCTGGGCAGAACTCCTTAGATCAAAACAGATCTGTATAGATATGTTCCAAAATGCAGATCTTCTCGGATCTACGCAGATCTTCTTTGATACATTTAGATCTGCTTCGAACTATCAAGATCTTATTTATTAAAAATAAACTTAAAAAAAAATAGAACCGACTTCAGAAAAAACAAAAGAGGCACAAAAAAGTGGAAAATAACTCAATTATGCTAACTAGTTATGAAAATAACTCAATTAAATATGCCAATATATATAACTAGGGGGTATCCGCGTGCTGCGCCCCCTCCTCTCCCTAACCCTTCCCCAGAACGCCAATACACTCTTTGCCTTTTCATCTGGCTTTGATACAATTACTAAGTACTATCCATCATAATCCAACCTCTTCTAATCTATTCTGTGTGCACCTGCTGCTTAACTATAATTCTACAAAAAAACCATCGTGAAGTGTACATACTATAAATTTTTATACGATCAATCACAAATGGCTGGAAATAATAATATGTAATAAGAAAAAAATGAAATAGCTGTTGTTTTTCTTTAGTTTATTTACAGAAAATGAAACTATGCAAAAATAATGATGGAAAACAAACTCTGTCATATAAATAATTAATATTCTTATTAATATCGAAATGATATAAATAATAAATTTGAACGAAATGGCTAAAAGACTACATTATCGAAAAATTTAAATGCCGTTTAAATGGAATTTTTATGAATAAAAAAGAATAATTTTTATTTGGAAGGGTTTTTTGTGAACAATTAAGCTTAAGTACATATTGGAAATCACTTGAATTTTGCAATTCAAAATAACTTTTCATTTTCTCTAAAATTCCTTAAGAAAAATTTTTTGTGTTTCGTGCCAGGATTCGAACTCACATTCATCAGAGACGTATGTTCAAATCGCGTGTGTCTTACACAACTTAGCCATAGCGGCGAGACGTACCATATTTTAATTTTCATGTTCAGATAATTTCCAAATTGAAACTTCTTTATTTTTCATCTTTACTTAAGTTGAATCTTTCATCTATGATTACATATTGGAAATTGCATTTCTTTGGGAGTTTTGGTATTAAATTTCTAAATCTTACGATGTATGAATTCATATGATGAGAGAATATTTCGTCAACACTTAAGTCAACATTCTAATCAACATCCTAAGTCACGAGTGTAAAGTCATTATGGCACGAAACACAAAAAAATTTTCTAAAGGAATTTTAGAGAAAATGAAAAGTTATTTCGAATTGCAAAATTCAAGTGATTTCCAATATGTACTTAAGCTTAATTGTTCACAAAAAACCCTTCCAAATTAAATACAAAACACACAACTATAATCATTTAAAAAATTCTCTCTGAAATTTCTCATGTTTTTGCTTTAAACGATTTAAGTTTGTTTGTGAAGTATATTGATTACTATAAATCAAGTATAATATATAGCATGTTTTACCTATATAGGTTCAAAAGCACAATTAAAACATATTACATATATTGCGACTTATTGAATTGAAAAAAAACAGATTTAATTAAAACAACAACAAAAACTATAAATAACTTTTAAAAAAATCCCGCCTCTAAATTTTATTAAAACAATAACAAAAAAACAATAATTTTAATGTTATTTAAAAAAATGAAAAAAAAACGATAAAAAATATACTACGTCATCAGCGTTTCGACCGTATAGAGGGATAGACTCACGGCTATTATATTAAGGATCGTCACATGCAAATAAATATTTAGTTGATCGAAAATTGGCAGACATCTCTTTAGATCTGAACAATATTTTTGTAAACTTTTTTTTCTGTGTTCACATTTTTGCAGATCTGAAGAGATCTCTGTAAATCGTGGTAGTTCTTCAAAGATCAAAGATAAAAACTACCCGGGAAAAAAATTCAGAGATCTTGTCAGATCTGCGAAGATCTGCATTTTGGAACATATCTATAACGATCTGCGCAAATCTCCTTAGATCAAAACAGATCTGTATAGATATGTTCCAAAATTGCAGATCTTCTTGAATCTAAGCAGATCTTCTTAGATAAATTTAGATCTGCTCCGATCTATCAAGATCTTATTTGATCTAACAAGATCCTATTTATTAAAAATAAACTTAAAAAAAAAACAAAAACACAAAAGAGGCACTAAAAAGTGAAAAGTAACTCAATTTTGGCTTTTAGAGACAAAAATACAGCTAACTTTTGATTAATTTAATTTAATTACTCCTTACTAGAGAAAAAAACAACCCTTTTAAACAAAATTATTATATTATAAAAGTTTATTTTATTATAATTATTATAGTTGTTACGGTAGTTATTATATTTGAAAAGTTATTTATAGAACAAAACTGTTGGTAATCAGTACCACGTCGGAAAGACACTAGTCGGTTTTTTGTCTATGTGGCAGCGACTTCCAACAGTTTTGTACTACAAATAACTTTCATATATAATACAAATAACCTCTCGGAATAAACCCAAATAAAATACAATTTAAATCATTCAAATCGAACGAGCCGTTTTTGAGAAATCGGTGAACATACATAAAAAACCCACAAGGAAATACAGAACTTCCTTTTTTTAAGTCAGTTAATAAAATACACATACCAATATGGTTTTAAAAATTATTTTTTCATATTATTTGAAGTAATAATGAAACTAGAAACACTATGGTTTTTGCTATGGTTTATTACTATGGTTACACTATAATTACTATGGTTTTTGTGTTTTCTCACATATTTACTACCCCAACTTTGTTTTTTAAAGGGGGGTAGAAATTTGTTTTAGAAAACAAGGGTAACCTTATCCGATAAAAATTCTCCTATTGTCGAACGTTGAGTCCCACAACCCAAGCATGCCAAAATGTCAATTGTCGAAGTCGAACACAACAAATTGGCCGACTCGTCAAGAACAGGCGCCTCACCGTGCCACACCGGCGAGAGCCTACTTACTAATCGCTCAGAATATAAAAATGAAAGCAAATAATATAAAATTAAATCAAAACTTGCAGTCACTAATACAACTCTTTCTCCAGCCAATTCCCAAATTCTTCCAATTTAGATTCCCTTTCTCGAACAAAATCCTTTTGTACCAAATCAGTTATTCCTCAATTCTTTATCCAAATTAATTCTTCCTCCTCAAATTACCTTTCTCAAACAAAATTTTCTTGTACAATTCTTTTTCCAAGCCAGTTATTCCTGTACAATTCTTTTTCAAATCAATTCTTCCTGCTCAAATTCCCTTTCTCAAACAAAATCTTTTTAAAAAATACCAATACCAAGATATATAATCGTCACATGTAAATAAATACCGTTAAGTTGTTAGAAAATTGGCAGAGATTTCTTCAGAACTGAACAATATTTTTCTAAAGTTTTTTTTCTATTATTTCACATTTTTGCAGATCTCTGTAAATCGTGGTAGATCTTCAAAGATCAAAGATAAAAATTAGTGTTTGACCTTCGCAGATCTGAAAAGATCTTTTTATATCTTGGTAGATCTTCAAAGCTCAAACGCAAATTTTTTTCTTCAATCTTTGAAGATCTACCTTGATCTAAAGAGATCTCTTCAGATCTGCAAAGATCAAACTTTTATTTTCTTGACTCAAAACAAAGATCTCATTAGATCTAATTTGATCAAAAGAGATCTAATCAGATCTTTTTAGGTTGCTCTATTTTTTCCCGGGAAGTTACAATATATTTGGTAAACTTATGTTTATAAATATTTATAAAAAAACTGTAAAATTTACTTAGTTTTTAAAATTTACAGAATTCGACAGCACTAAATCAGCAAAACAAGATTATGGTAAGAGTTTAAGGAATAAATGCAACGCATTTTACTTCATACTTCGAAAAAAGTTGTGCCAGACCTCAGAGTATGTGTTCTTAGTCTTTTCCCTGTTTTTGCGATGAACTCTGTACTCATTCTACTAAAAGGTTCCGGGCCAACGAAAGACAACTTTTGTACTAGGATTAAGTTCACTGCTCTACTTTTTCTTTATTGCTCAACATCGATCCTTTTTTCTACCGAAGTTGTACTGCCTAACCACTTCGCGTTCTGGTTGCTTACATCAGTGATTTCATTGGAAATTTGCATTCCATGTTTATTTTCCATCAATTCAATTAGAAGACAAAGCAAAAGCCAAATACCGCAAAAATGTTCCTGCTATATAATTCTTAACATGCAAACGATAAGTAATCATCCTTAATTTGAAACGATCCCCTATTTATTCATTAGTATTCCATAATCTCCCTGTTATCGACTTAAAACAGAGGCTTAATCTTTGTTTTCATTTTTTTGAGAAAACACAAACATTGTTAAACCCTTTCATGTAGTCCTTCCGTAAATATGCAACAGTTAAACGAAATCTTTAAAAGTCGAATATCTATTTATTTGCAAAACAGGATAATAAAAGTATTTAAAAATACCAAAAACTACTGTAAAAAAATAAACAGCCTTCCCGGTAAAAAATACAGAGATCTGAAGAGATCTTATCAGATCTGTGTTAGCAGATCTGCGTAGATCTGCATTTTGGAACATATCTACAACGATCTGCGCAGATCTCCTTAGATCAACACAGATCTGTATAGATATGTTCCAAAATGCAGATCATCTTGGATCTATGCAGATCTTCTTGAAACATTTATATCTGCTTCGAACTATCAAGATCTCATTTGATCTAACAAGATCCCATTTATTAAAAATAAAATTTAAAAAAAAAATAGAGCCGACTTCAGAAAAAACAAAAGAGGCACAAAAAGTGGAAAATGACTCAATTGTGCTAACTAGTTATGAAAATAACTCAATTAAATATGCAAAGATATATAATCGTCACATGCAAATAAATATTTAGTTGTTAGAAAATTGGCAGACATCTCGTTAGATCTGAACAATATTTTTGTAAAGTTTTTTTTCTATTACAGATTTTTGCAGATCTGAAGAAATATCTGTAAATCGTGGTAGATCTTCAAAGATCAAAGATAAAAACTATTGTTTGACCTTTGCAGATTTGAAGAGATTTTGAATTTGAAGAGAATTATTCGAAATTTGCTTTTTTAAAGTAATTAAAAATTATTCGATATTTGTTAATTAAAAATTATTCGAAATTTGTTTTATGAAAGTTAATTAAAATTTTTCGATATTTTTGTTTTATATTGTAAAAATATTTTTTTTTTGAAATAATTATTCGATATTTGTTTTATTAAAGTTAATTAAATATAATTTTAGATAGTTAAAAAAAATCATTAATCTATTTTTTAAAAAATCATTCGACCATTTCATATTAAATCGAGAGGAAAAAGCAAAAATCTTAGGTGACCATTTCCGATTTGTCTGAAAATGCGTTAATAGATTCGTCTCGTAAAAACAAAAAACTAATTTGATCGAAAAAATTCAATAAGTGGTTTTTCATGAGATATCACCATACAAAGTTTCGCAAAAATCGGGAAAAATCAAAAAAGGAGTCAAATTCAAAAATTCACAGCTCTTTCATTTTTTATCCGATTTGCGTCAACAGTATATCGTTGAAAAGGTAATTTAGTCTACTTTAAGATAAATTATTCAAAATTTATTGTTGCCTAACGAAAAGTGAGTCAAAATGTGAGTTTTAATATATTTTCACCCTTCGGCTCAAAACCTTACCTTTAATTTTTTTTTTTTTAAAGGTCAACAAATTACCTTTTCAACGATATACTGTTCTTGATGGTATCTTTATTTGTTAGGTTTTTATTAAGTTTTTTATGAGATATGCCATGAATTTTCAGTACAAAGTTTTACCGAATGAGTAAAAAATCGACCATATTCTCTATTCGGTCACAGATAACTAACTTCGCAAATCAGCAATATTGATTGTTTCGACAAAATCTATATTTAATCCATACAGGTGAATGACCTCTCACGTAACCTTTGACCTCTAAGTTTTCTTGATTTTCTTGAACTTCCGATTTTATTATCTGTATGAATATTGAATACACTATTTATTTATTTATTTAATCAACGATGGCAAACAGGCCGAGACCCAATTCTTGCCCAGTAGTAACACAAATCTTAAGACTATTAAGAACATTAGAAAAATACAAATACATATATAGTAAAAGAAAATTAAAAAATTGAACAAATTAAAAATTAAAAAATCACAGAACAGGAAATGATATGATTTAGTTTATTTTTTTTTCGATCTGTAAATAGTGTTATGCAAAATGATTTCTTTAAATTCTGTTTAATTAATTAATTTAAAGATTGTAAAATCATTCGAAGCCGAGAATCTTGAGACTTTAATTTCTTTGTCGTTGATTGGAGTAAAGCAGTGAAATTTTTGTGTTCCTGCGATAGTTGACACTTTGTCGAATTTTTATTCAAATCTCTTTTCAATTTTCTTGTATTCTCATTCCGGACAAAAGCCAAAGACAATGGCCGAGTCTTTGTTCGAAATGGCCCATTGGTAGAGTTTTTTTGCAGTTGTTGGCCTTCGAACTTTTTCTGGAGACTAGCTCTTGTTGCGTTGCGCTTAAAGGCACCTCCAATACCATCGCAAGAGCCCTTTCCATGCGCCGTGGTAAAGAAATGCCATTCAACATCGAAATTATGGGCCTTTCTATTTTGACACAATTCAAAGAAATTTTTTTCGTTTTTGTACTGCGAAGCTGCTCCATCCGAAAAAAAGTATATTTTTGTGACGAATTGAAAAGTCTCATCCAAGAATTTAAAAAGTTCCTGCTGAAATTGGTATACTGCTTCATAGTTGTACTTCAGACTCTCGGCAATTATCAGAAGACTTTTGAACTTCAACTCATCTCTCTCATCTTTGCAATAAATTGCAAACGGATGAAGGGTAACCTGCTGCTGGTTCCAATGTGCTGATTGTACTTCGTCCTTAAAAAGTTTTGCATTTAATATAAAATGGTAGATCCAACCAATTTTTCGAATCGATTGGGGATGAATATATACCTGAATAACGCAGTGATAATTTTCCGCAAAGTCGGAGATTACAATAAACTCGCCTTTCCGCAGTTGATCCATTTTCATTTTCAAAAAATCAGATTGTTTCTTCGCGATGAAATCGTGTGGAATCAAAGTTGCCAGCTGCATGCTATACGACCTAATGAAATCATCGGAAGAACGCGTAATATTTTCCAAGCTCGTTCTACCTATTTTTTAAAAAAATTATTAAAATTATTAAAATAAATTACTGAACAGCGTAATTCAAATGGTGTAATGAATTGCGTAATTCAAAAATAAGCTAGCTCAAAATTTACCGCTTTGATTGACCCATTGTTTGTATGGTATACTCTCCATTTGGTTATCTTCAAGAATTTGTTCGAAGAATTGCTCCATTCCATTCACTCCGGGGTATTTATCGCATTCATTCAAATGGCATTTCATGTTTGGCTCAGCACACAACATATTGATAAAATATTTATTTAATATAATTTATTAAAATAATAATTTTATTAAAATTATATTTTATATTTATAGCACTAGCACTTATTTTTAATTTAATTTTATTCGTAAAAAATATTTTTTGTCACTTATTTTGTTTTTATTTAACTCTAAAAAGATATTTTAACCATTGAATAAATATCTAAGGAAGAGTAACTAGACATTTTGAGTGAAGCATCTAATTTTTAGTATTGGTGAAGTTTGATAGTGTTTGCATTCTAGCTGGGTGGTACTGTTTACAATTTGCATATTTATATTTTAAAAACAAATAAAAGAAATAGTAAAGTTACATATAAATTTAAAAGCCTAATATGTTTGGATAAAATATTTCCTTATATTTCCATATATAAATATTTTATAGTATTATAAATATTTTATAATATATAAATATTTATAATATATAAATATTTATAATATATAAATATTTTATAGTATAGTAAAGTTACATATAAATTTAAAAGCCTAATATGTTTGGATAAAATATTTCCTTATATTTCCATATATAAATATTTTTAATTGTCCATACAACACAAATTTTAATCATATTGAATTACTTTAAGAACACCTTATAATCGGCTGTGATTACGTTTGAAATATGGTTTGACAACGATGGATTAAGAAAAATTACATATATGTAGGGTAATAAAATATAAAATTAAACTAGATAATAACAGTTTTTGTAAAGCAAATACTTTATGTTTTTGTTAAAACATCATTCTAAACCCTTTTTATGCGTAGTATTAGTCAAAATATTCTAATCATTGATATGAAATTCGATGATCAAATTTCAGTGTATTTAAGGTTATTTGTACATTATTTGTACACTTATTTGTACACTTCATTTTTATGAATAAACTACTGCACAAATACTAATAATTGTTTTGTAAAACATTAATTTAAACTTTAATTTTTATAAATTTTGTTTAATTTGAATATCTTAAAGTAGAATTTCGGATAAAAGCTATCATTTTATTTTAAAATACAAAACGAAATATGTCATGGATGAAGAACGCACAGATATACAAATTACATATTTCAAAAAATATTCGTGTAGCCACACGTAATTATTCTTCCTTATATATTTATTCAATGATTTTAACTAATTATTCTTAAAACCAATTTTTACTGAATCTAAATTTGAACAAACTAACTTATTATAATTTATTTTTTCTTATCCTTAGTTCTTAAAACATTGTTTTTATTTTTGAGAGGGAGAGAGAAAAAGAGAATTAAAAATAGACATTTCAAAAGGAACAAATAATATTGGCGCCTCGTCGCTCTAACCTTTTACATTTTTAATCGCTCCAGCATGTTGTTACTTTTTGGAATTTTTTGTTTTTAGAGGTTATAGAAAAAAGGGATATTTAGTTAGTTATCTGTGCCCGAATAGAGAATATGGTCGATTTTTTACTCATGCGGTAAAACTTTGTTCTGAAAATTCATGGCATATCCCATAAAAAACTCAATAAAAACCTAAAAAATCAATATACCATCACGAACAGTATATCGTTGAAAAGGTAATTTGTTGACCTTAAAAAAAAAAAAAATTAAAGGTAAGGTTTTGAGCCGAAGGGTGAAAATATATTAAAACTCACATTTTGACTCACTTTTCGTTAGGCAACAGCAAATTTTGAATAATTTATCTTAAAGTAGACTAAATTACCTTTTCAACGATATACTGTCGACGCAAATCGGATTAAAAATGAAAGAGCTGTGAATTTTTGAATTTGACTCCTATTTTGATTTTTCCCGATTTTCGCGAAACTTTGTATGGTGATATCTCATGAAAAACCACTTATTGAATTTTTTCGATCAAATTAGTTTTTTGTTTTTACGAGACGAATCTATTAACGCATTTTCAGACAAATCGGAAATGGTCACCTAAGACCCCCTCTCGATTTGATCTGAAATGGTCGCATTAGTTAAAAAAATTAAAATTAAGGAAACATTAAAATGAAGTATATATTATTGTAATGAATTATTAATAAAACTAATTAATTGGTTTATTGGGTTAAACTATTAAGTCTTATAAAATAATCCTTAGAAAAGCGCTAAAGTCTTTGGGAAAAATCAATATTTATTAGTTTTATAACTTTTGTTGAACAAAATTTATGATTAAAAAATGACTATTTTGTGTATTTCGAAAAATTGTGAGGAACGGAAGTTAGAATTCGATAGTGTTAAGAGGACATAAAATCGTGTTGATTTTTGTATTTTGGTGATTTTTATATTTTGGACGCTTCGTTTCTACGATTTACCGTTGGAGTTTCTGAAGATTTTGGGAGGAATATTCTAGTTCAGAAATATTGTTTGCTGTATTGTTTTCCTGTTGTTGTGCAACAATAAAGGAGTTGAATATATACTTAATACATATATATACTTAATAAAAACGGGTGTTTTTGCCAACTTATTTTGATCGAATTCGGAAGGAAGATTGAAAAACAGTACAGTATAAGTAGATCAGCAACAGGCAGATGGCGTTGTTTATAATCAAGATATGGTGTCAAATGTTGATCAATCGCAACCCACTGTTTACACATAAGTATAAACATTGATGCTACTTTGTCGAAACTATTCGAATGCGATTATAGAGGGATCGTACAACAAAGCTACCCTGCTTAAACTATCCTATTGAAAAACAAAGTTGAATGGAGAAATTGCATCGGAAATTTCCTATAAAATCCTATTAAACAATTTTTTTCCTTGAAATTCAATTGTCCTATAGAAATACATTGAATCCTTTTTATAGAAATGAAAACATTTTTATAGGTTTACAAATTCTTCAATGGGATTGACTTCATTTTAATTGAATTTTCTGCGACCGTCAAATTTTTTATTAAATAATAAAACATCCTACTTGACTTTATAATAGGACTAAACACATTTTAAAGAGAGTTTTGTAGTCTTAGAATTTCATATGGAATCCTTTTCGATTCTTAATGGGATTGACTATGTTGTAATGGGAATTTCTAAAACCTTCAAATTTTCTATTAAATAAATCAATTAAAATAAAATAAACATATACAACCTTAATCACTAATATTATAGTCTTTTAGACGAGAAGCGATAACTAAAACACATAAAACGATTTTAACTATATGTTTCTAAAATGGATAATACTCTAGTGAATTTTAACCATACATAAGAAAAATTTCAGTCGTATTTTCCTGTAAGAATTATCCATTTCCTATTGAAACTATTTCAAACTATGAAATTATAATTTTAAAGTCATAATTTCCTGTAGAAATTATACACCTTCCATTTAAACTATGTATCTCAATATTTTCCTCTAAAACTTTACAGAATCCTTTCGAAGAATAATGTAGTAGACTAAGAATTTCAGTCGTATTTTCCCTTAGAAATTATATACTTCCTATTGAAACTATCTCAATGTCTTCCTGTAAAACTATTAATCTTATTGGGAAATCTTGTCGTAACAAAACAATTTTCTAAGTTTTATTTTCCTTTACAAATTATCTGTTTCCCGTTGAAACTGTTTCAATGTCTTCCTTTAAAACTATAAAGAATCCTATTAAGGAATCTTGTCGTAAGAAAATATTGTCTAAGTTTTATTTTCCTTTTCAATTACGTTCATTCCTATAAAAATATTTCAATAGGAAAATTCTGATATTTAAAGGATTATGAGCTTAATTCCATTTTCCCATTGAATATGAGTCTTTCCTACCTAACATTTTTATGAAGTAAAGAATTTCTCGGTTGATCCCATTGAAATCGTATTTTTCCTATCCAGCTTTCATCAATATTCTATAGGATTGTACCTTTTCTAATGGGACAGTTTAAGCAAGGTACCTACTTAACATCCCAACCTCGTAGCGCCCGTATCAAACAATCAAAGAATAATTAAAAATAAACTAAAATAATTATATTCTTATTTCTTTTTATTAAAATTCGGCTTTCAGTCAGCGTTACCACTCAAAAAAATTGAAATCTATCCAATTTTATAAAAAAAGGAGTTTCCAAATTTATCCATTTTTTTAAAAAAATGAAACTTGATTATTTGATGTTGCTTATTTAAGCAATCTTATTTGAGAAAGACCTAATACCTATATTGTGCGCTTTCAGCGCAAAACCATCACATCACATCACGATAACCATCACAATTCACATCACATCACAATCACATTTTTGATCAAAATCAAAATGATGGATCGCGTACTCATATCTTTTTTAAAAGATGTAAAAAACAGACCAAAAAAAAGATACGTAAACGCCTGTGTGCGAATAAGACAAAACTTAATCACTTTTTTTTTAAAAAGATGTCAATCGTCAATCGATGTTATCCGAAAATAAATAATAAAATTCCCCTAACCTAACAAATTTTATTTTATTAAATAGAATTTCGAAATTTTTTGTTTAATTTTGTGTAAAATAAAATAAGTTTTTGTTTTTGAGAATCGATCATATAAATCGTAATTATCGAGAAACAAAATTTATTTTAGAAAAGTATCATAGTGTGTATAATTTTTTTTAACTAACACATGTTTAAATAATTTATTTTTCATTTTAAAAGACAAACATTTCATCTTTTCGGACAAAGTCGGCACAAAATGTTGCGAAATATACACGATTGACATCTTTTTTAAAAAAAGTGATTATGTTTTGTCTTATTCGCACACAGGCGTTTACGTATCTTTTGTTTTGGTCTGTTTTTTACATCTTTTTAAAAAAGATATGTGTACGCGATCCATTATTAAAAAATAATTTACAGTTGCTCCCAAGTCGCATTCCAAGCAATTTTGAAAAAGCTCCTGCTAAAATTACAAACATAAAACAAAAATTTTTACAAATTTAAAATTTGCAATGCCTGATTAAGTAACAATTTTTTTTAGTTAATTATTTTTAAGATCAAAAACATAAAATTTATAAGTAAAATTACAAAATCAACGTAGAATTGTGAATCATTTGTTATAAGAACAAAAAAGATTATCAAAATAATACAACAACAAATCATAATAATAAACAAAACAATTCACAATCACTCACTAAACACAACCTCCGATATCATAAGCCTTACTGATTTACGCCATTTGCAATAAACAATGAACATTGCCATATGCAAAAAATTGGATTAGTGTTTTTGATTAAATTTTTTTGAATTTTTTTATATGGAGTTTAGTTTTCCAGATGGCGTTATGGTGATTTTTTGAATTTTTTTTATATTGAGTTTTAATTTCAAAATGGCGCTACAAGTTCACGATTTTTTTATGCTAAAAAATGAGTTAGCTTCTATATATCGGAGGTTTTGCTAAACACTCATATAAACATTCATAAAAATCAAACAAAAACAGTCCAAGCGGCACGTATATCCGCTAGAAATAGGTAGATTTCGGGACCAGACAGCTTTGTGTACAAATAGAATTGGATGTGTCAGATTATTTTAAATAAAAAATTTAAGTAGAATAGTCCAAGTCCAGAATAATCTAAAAAATTTATCAAACCAAACTAAATACATTAACGGAAACTACTTTATCAATGCGATTTCGGAATAGTTTTATTTAATTTGGTTAAAACTACTTTTAATAACATATTAAATCCACCAAAAAGCAAATAAACGTTCTCGCAACGTCACACCTACAACACCACCACACATAATTTTATAAGCTAAAATTGTCAAACAACTTTTACACCTATAATAATTCAAATATCTACAATTTAGGAAGACTTTTGTAATTACACATTTACATTTACATATAAAAAAATATTCCTTAATTTAAAACAATAATGACTGTTTTAATTTTTTTTTAAATTTTTGCGAAAAAAAATAAAAACTAAAAAAAAACAAAAGATAATGTGTTTAATATTTATATTTATATTTTTTTTTTTTTTTTTTTAATAAAATGTGTTGTGTAATAGGGTTTAGAATATGTGTCACAACAACACATAAATACCTTTTAAGACCTAGGTCTAGACCTGGGTCCCACAACAACTGGCGTTCTGAGGTGTAGATTAACGCTTTTTTTAAACATCTGTGGGTTGAAGTCACCTGAGACTAAGTGTTCCGGCAAACTATTCCATTTGTACGCAGTTCGGACAAAGAAGTCTCTCTGCGATCTGCCAGTATGACAGCGCGGGATCTTTACCGTTTCACTGGTTGCGGCAGCCGATTGCCGAGTGGAACGGGGGTAAGAATAAGTTTGAGGCATGATGCCGCTGATTTCATCTGAGCACTGCTGATGACGATATTTGTAAAAAACAACGAGGTCAGCAACAGTGCGACGATGTTGTAGGGAATCAAGTTTTGATGTCAAAGTTCGATCACCTACAATTCGTATAGCTCGCTTTTGAACAGAGTCCAAGAGGGCCAAGATGGAAACAGAGGCAGCACCCCAAACTTGACAGCAGTACTCCATACAGGGACGAATATAGGACTTATAAACATGGAGCAATTGGTATGGAGTGAAAAATTTTTTGCATCTATTTAGGAGGCCGAGTTTTTTAGACGCGCTTTTTGCCATCGCCATTACATGATAGTTCCAGAGTATGTCATTTGAAACTGTGACATCCAATAAACGAATGTTTTTACATTCACCTATTGGTTCATCACACATACTAAATAAAATATCTTTGGGGAACTCGGTCTTTAATCTGGAAACAATCAACAGCTGTGTTTTGGTGGAGTTGAAATTGACAAGGTTTTGGTCACCCCAGTCGGCGACTTTATTCAGGTCTTTGTTCACGTTTATGGCAGCGCCTCTCCGGGCAGGGTTAATTCGTTCGTGCATTTTACCTTTTGAAGGAAGGGGCTCGAACGACTTGTGCAGAGTACTATCATCTGCAAAACTATTTATTGGGTTACTGGTGATTTTCAACAATTCGTTGATATAAATCAAAAATAGGGTTGGGGACAGTACTGAGCCTTGGGGTACACCAGCGTTAATTAGTTTAGACTCAGAAGAATATCCGTCTAAGGTTACCGAAATGTATCGGTCGGATAGAAAATTTTGAATCAGCTTCACAACATTGGGATGAAAACCGTACGCAACGAGCTTGTTGATTAAGTTGGCATGCCAGACTCGATCGAATGCCTTGGAGATGTCTAAAGCGATAACGTATGTTTCACCACCTTTATCAAGTATGCTGTTCCAACAATGCGCTACATAGTTTAATAGATCGGTAGTTGATCTTTTGTTTCGAAAACCGTATTGGCTGTCGGATATTAAATGATTTTCTTCCAGCAATTTTGAAATATGTGTATTAATATAATGCTCATAGACTTTGGATAGGACCGATAGTAAAGCTATTGGCCTATAATTTGAGATATCGGATTTTGGTCCCTTTTTGGGGACGGGCTGGACATTTGCCAACTTCCAGCACGAGGGAAATATACCAGATTTGTAGGATTGGTAGAATATTTTAGTTAAAGTTGGTGCAAGTTCTTTGGAAAAGGTTTTTAAAATAATGGGTGGAATATTGTCCATTCCTGATGCTTTGTTGATGTTTAACCCCTTTAAAAGTTTAGCGACTATTTTGGGTTTGAAGTGAAGTTCATTCATATTAACTCCTGAAGACTGGATTTGGGGTATTTCTTTAGGAGTTTCCAAAACAGTGGAGTTCAGAGCAAAGCGTTCAGCGAACAAGTTAGCTTTTCTTGCGGGATCATTGACGATTAAATCACCATCAATAATAGGGGGAATAGAAAATTTTGTACCAGAATTTAAAGAATTAATGGCACTGTAGAAACTCTTGTCAGAAACAGACATAGACGTAAGTTTTGAGGCTTTCGCTCTGTCAATTTCGGACTTTTCGTTTGAGATAATCTGATTAGATATTTTGTTGGCCTTTAGATATTGCGATCGATTAGTGGGAGTTTTGTTATGAATCCAAATATTAAATGATCTACGTTTGTTTCTAAGTGCCGTTTTGGCAGCTTTCGAATACAAGTATTTTTGTTTGGGTTTTACTATGGAGAAAGGGACAAATTTATTGATAGCAAATTGGATGGTTTCTGTAAAGTTTTGAGCAGAAACATTTACATTGTCAGTGTAAAAACAATGACGCTCGAAAGGGAAACCATGGAAAAAATTTTGAAGACCACTCTTATCCATTTTTGAGTAGTGAAATATTTTACGGGGTTTGGGAGCTGTAGTTTTAAGTAAATCAGTTTTGATAACTGATGAGATTAAATAATGATCAGAATTTCCAATACTACCTTTCACAACATCGACACTCGTAATATCTGGCATTGTGGTAAGATAGAGATCTAATAGAAAACTATTATCACCGCCATTACGGGGAGTGAAAGTCGGGCTTTTAACAATTTGGAATAGGCCCTGAGACGCGGCAAAAATTTCTGCCAGTTTTCCACTATTGTCAACATCGTCGGTCGATTTGGAGAATTCCAACCATGATTTGTTGTGGACGTTGAAGTCACCGGTAACGATAACTTCACAATTAGGGGACTTTGCTCTAATCTCGTCCATAATTTTTGTCAGTATATTAAAAAAGTTTGGGTTACGTTTGTTGGGGGACCGGTATAAAGCTATTGTAAAAAAAGTCATTTCTGGAAGACAAATCTTTAAAACCATTGTATTGAAGCCGTCACCGTGTAGTTCAAAATTTGGAAAGCGTGTGTACGCAACACTCTCATGAATGAATGCGCATACGCCCTGATGGAGTTTGAAAGCTGATTCGAGCCTATATTTGGAATTAAGCGATTCTATAAAGAGAAAATTTTCAGAAACTTGTGTTTCTGTAAGGAATAGAATGTTCGGTTTGTCGTGCTCAAGATGATGTTGCACGTGGTCATGGTTAGCGTTCAATCCGCAGATGTTTTGAACATGTATTTTAAAATTTTTTATTGATTCATATATGTTTTGTCCCTGCAAATTCCGTGGACATGCCGCTTTATGGGCGGGTGGATTGCGCAAATTCGCTTTACCACTTGCAGACTTATTTTTTTTCGGTTGTACTGCCATATATATATCAAAATGTTTATTTTATTTTTTTGTGTTTTATTTTAAAATGCATAACTAAGTAAAAAATCCTATCATTCTACAAAATATGACATATGCCAATATTTCATGATAAGATGAAGAAATAATAACAAAATAATAAGTGAAAAACAAATTGTGAGAAATTTGCAGAAAACAAAACAAAACTAAATGCCAATAATCCAGCTGATGCAGCGCACCTCAGACGCACCGCCCACCACCTTAATCGAGGCACAAAGCCCACACATAACTACGTATTGGTTCGATTCCTCGGAAGAGCTAATGAGCGGTACCGCTACGGAACGCTGCCCAGCTAAGACTGGAAGTGCTGCCGTTGGCTAATTAAAGTTCGTCCGCCAGCACCCTAAGATATCATCTTGGCTAATGACATCTCCTGCCATTGTCAGTGGTATGTGATATCTCACGCTAACTCATATGTCAATGGCAGGGACTGGAGTACGCAGGGTAGTCAGACCCGTAGATCCATCGTAGATATGTGATATTTTTATATTTTTAAGGAAGTTGTTGTTGTAATTGAATGGCATGCATTAGGTTTAATGCTAATTACATTCAAACCTCTTGAGTTAGAAAGTTGAAAATCTCGGAGGTTATAGTTGAAAAGTTTATCTAAAAGTGAGTATGAGTTTAAATAACATAAACTCAAAAATGAGGAAGGCATGGCCGTTTGCGTTTGTCTTCGTTCTAACAGCCCTGGTGTCTCAACCTCTAGACTTTTAAATTTTGGAAAGATTTATGTTCTAGTTAACGTGTGTATAAATTTTCAAAAGTGAGATTGGTCATTTTCAGCAAAATCAAGGACAACAAAGTTTATTAAGTTTTTAAAACAGCTGATTTTTCAGGAACCTGGAACGCCAAGGTTGTCATTTGAAAAAAAAATGATAGAAATATGTTCAAATATTCAATATTGATAAGTTTTAATAAAATATTATGATTCATACGGAAGTTTTAAACGCCCTAGATTATTCAACATTTTTGGCTCTAGCCATTTAACCTGTACCCGGATATAGCCAGTTCGCGAACTTGTCCAAGATATTTTTTGCCGCAACGTATACAGAAAAAAATTTTTGTTGTAGGTCAAGAAATGCGATCGTGAGAGTGCCGGTAAATTTCGTTATAGCTCATATCATTATATATATATATATATATATATATATATATATATATATATATATATATATATATATATATATATATATATATATATATATATATATATATTCTTTGTGTTATTTTAGAAGATTATTTGAATTGTCAGTTCAAATCAAAATTCATTCGGATTCTAGACCAATATTTTTAATAAATTATTTTGGAACAACGGATCATTTGTAATTAAAAAACCTCTGACGTTCTATCATAATTTATTAAATTTACTTCAAAAAAGAGAGAGATTTTCCTTCTTTGTTTGATGAAACGACCGTTTGTCAAAAATATAAAAAAAAAATATTCAAAAAAAAAAATATTATTCAAAAAAAATATTATTCAAAAAACTAATAATTATTAATTACTAGAAGGTACCCGCACGGCGATTTCCGTGCTTCCCAGATAAAGTGGTTGAAAACTGTTTTTTTTGAGTAAATTCTCCTATAGTTTTTTTTAATGTCATTTAATTTAACTTATTTTATTAGTAATATGTATATAAAAAGTTTGAAAAAAATGTAATAGTATCATTTTACAGTCAGCAAAAGCCATTAACTAAATGTCTCTAAAGCTATAGATAAATTTACATATTAAATGTATGTTAAAATTAAAACACATTTGACAGACAAATAATAATTAAATAATTTTTATAAATGTAGATGGCAAAAGATTAAGGTTAGAAAAAAAATAAAATTTTATTCCAAAGATTTAATTCAAATAATTCAATGTGTCACGAACAATTAGGTGAGCGTAAATATATTTGTTTATTGGATGTCACAATTGTCAATTACTTACTCCGAAACCACCGTACTCGTCATACAAAATAGGTACACTGGTTCATTGCTATTGGTTTAGCGTCCTATTTCATGTAGACTTATAATCATTTATCAATCCAGAAATTTTGCTGTTCTGAAGACGGTCGTATTGCAATTTGCAAATATATTTTATCGATTGTCTGCAATACTCTACTACATTGATGCACACGCCGGCCGATTAAAAAATACCACCATTTTTAGTGAATATTTTCGTTTAATGGGTTTTATTGCTTTAAGGTCATCGTCTTATTTCGACATTCCTTCCCACAACTTAAAACGAAAATTGGGAAAAAATAATAATAAGACTAATTTCATTTGTAAATTCACACTTATATATTAATATATTATTATTAAAACAGTCAAATCACAACATATGTTAACATATTTGCATATATTTTATAGATCCCTTGCAATAACAATAATAGTTTTGAAAGTAATGGAGAAGCATATATCACTCAATAAGTAAAACACTCTAAATCTGTAACTTTGATATTGTTCATAATCTTTTTCTTCGGTACTAAGGTTCCAATGCAAATTCTTAGTTCATCAATGTTTCTAAGTTCTGCTAATGCAAGTAGGTTTGTTTAATCATATATAAGCAATGCTTATATGTATCGTATTGGTGCTAATGCATAGAAATATGTACATATTTTATATAATTGCAAACCATAAGAACATATTTGTTGTAAATTAGAAATATGTATTTGTTAAAAAATAATTTAACATAATTTTCATATAAATGTACACATTTGTTTGTCACATTATATATTAACTATTCATTTTAATGATAATTCCGAGAAAAGTGAAAAAAAAAATTGATCAAAGATAACTAAGCGAATAATGTTTTATTATTATAAAATATGATTGATTTAGTAATTTCGTCTCTATTACCATACAGCATAAGGTTGATTTACTAATTTCGTCTTTATTACCATACAGCATAAAGGTTAAAATATAATTTAAACAAGCGTGACGCGGTTTCTCGATTAACACCCCATCAAAATATTTACAACGAGCGCAAAGAAGTATAACTTCAAAAAATAAAAACAATGGAAAATAAATTAATGATATGGCTTGAAGACCAATATCAAAGACGTATTCCAATTGGTACCAATATCATAACTAGTAACACTTTAAAATTTTTGGAATGTGAAACAGTTCCATCTACTTAAATAGATCTACTCAAATAAAATGCCTTTTAAGTTTTATTGCAAGTCATGGTTGGTTCGAAATATTTAAACACGGGCATTTTTTGCAAAAATTTAAAATTAAAAAGCGCATCTACTGATTTAGATACAGCACAACAGTATGTACCCACTAAAATTGACTGAAATTAATTCCGGTACATCTTACTGTCCTGCAGCCAAATTCTGTAACTGTGAAGCGGTGAAGCGTAAAAAATTCCATCGTTTCTGTTCATTCAAAAACTTATTACTTCACCGCTTCACAATTACAGAATTTGGCTGCTGATCAGGTTTTCAATACTAAAGAGTGATAAGGCTTAGGTGGCAAAGCGTCCAGGTAAAAAGGAATAAACAAATCTTTCCATTTATTGGAATGCCAATACAAAAGCTAGGGTTAAAGCCACATTGTTCATTGATTTGTCTCATAACTCTTACGTACCAGAAGTAAAATAGTATTTAATCAAAATAATATTTAAGGTTCTTGTTTTACTGGACAATGCTTCATGTCATCCTCGAGATTTGCAGCTTACAAATGGATAAATTGTATTTCTACCTAAACTTAAAACTTCTTTATTGCAACCATTATACCAGAAGGTAATAAATAGTGCAACTACTTTCAACAACATGATCCGAATATTGAACTAGCTCTCCGATTTCTGCGAACTCGCATCGAATTTTTAAGTCAATATGACGATGTTTGCAAGATTTAGCTAAAAAGAAAGCACAGTTATTAATTACAGATTTAACTTCCAAGTCGCACCGAACTGAATCAAGTTAAGTTAGGTTTGATTTAGGTCAACATGCTAGTATGTGCATGTATAATTAATTTTTATTTTTCTGTGAATTTCTTATTGGTTATGTTGCATGTTTCTTTTTGAAAATCAATTTAACTGTTATGTCGATATCTTATGTGATTAAACTAGTACTTTTATGTTTTACCGAATCTGTTTGTCGCCCAAGAAATGACAAAAACCCATGTTTTTCGTTTAACACGGTTTTCCATACAAAATTTATATTTTCGATTAACACGTTTTTATCAGGAACGTATCTACCGTGTAAAACGGGGGATAGGTGTATATATATATATATTTATATATATATATATATATATATATATATATATATATATATATATATATATATATATATATATATATATATATATATATATACATATATATATATATATATATATATATATATATATATATATATATATATATATATATATATATATATATATATATATATATATATATATATATATATATATATATATATATATATATATATATAAATTTTTTTTTTCGTTTTTCCGTCTCCGCTTATCATTCATGTCGTTTGGCACCAAAATTTTTCCGAAATTCCGAGATGAAGCCCATTGGAATCGGTAGATTTTTATATGAAATCTACCTAAAATACAAAATTTGTTTTTTTCTTCTTATTTTTTATACAGTTGTTTTCAGTAATCTACGAATAAATTCTGATTAAGATTATCTATCAGTTTGTTGTCATTAGTTGGGAATGCAACAGCACAAATACTAAATTTAGTGCATCTACCTAAAATGTGAAATAAATTAATTGTGGTTTTGTGTTTAAATTATTATTATTAAATTCTAAACTAAATATTTATTAGAAAAAGTAAGTTTTAATTATTTTCATAAATTTTTTTTAATTTTCTAAATTTAATTATAATTCTATATTTAATTATAGAAGTTATTATAATATTATAGAAAACAAAAAATCTGTGTAGATGGACTTTTTTCAATTGATATAAATTCTCAGTTATATTTTGTTTAACTGTAAAAGATTACAATATAAAAATTTTCTTGTAACACATTTTGTCAAAATAAAAATGCAGTGTTGTGGTGCATATTTAAATTCAAGGCTGTTGATGTTGTTACACTAGTAACACTATGTCAGGGCTCTAGTCCAGTTTTTATATTTTGACCTGTTTTGTGTAAAACTTCGTGTATGGTAAATTTATTTTGTTGTATGCAATAAAAATATCCTTTTAGTTTTGGTAATTTGAAATTATTATCTTTACTTTGCACTTTTGTTCTTTAAAGCCTCGTTGACACTAAGATAGTTTACAATCTACTATCCAGCGAGTTTACAATCTGATTGTAAACTCACACAGTGTCAACATGTTCACTATCCAACTAGCAGATTGTAAACAATCTCATGAAAAAGTTGAAAGCCGGGCTACTTTACTCGCTGGCTTGTGCGATTGTTGGCTTGTGCCATTGTTGGCTTGTAAACTAGCCGTATATAATCGTAGTTGCTAGTAGTATGATTGTAAAATTTTACTTTTTAGTGTGAATCACCAATCTTTGTTAGATAATTTTCCAAGTAAGCTAGTTGACTTTTGAGCAAGCAAACCATTTTGTGTGTCATCGACACTATCTAACAAGCGAACTCGCTCGTTTTTAAAGTCGCCAACTAGCAGATTGTAAACTATCTTAGTGTCAACGAGCTTTAATACAATTTACTTAAGTAGATAAATCGGTATAAGGGTTGAATTTTTCTTCAACATTAAGTACATATTTCATAATTCAAGTAGCAGCTACCTGTTCGGAACTGTATATTTTTGCAGTAAATAAAAAAACCGCAACGAATTAGCCGGCTTTGATTAATTGCATAAAGAGACACATACAAAAACAATTAAAAACATTTGTTGATGTTTTGTTAATATTAAGTTTAACATTTATTGAAATCTAAAAATAATTAGTTAAAGTTTAATAAATTATTCGATCGATTTTAACTGAATCGAATCGTTTGATGGCCGGGGGCACCTCTAGGACAGTCACTTAGAGAGTTGTAACCTTAGAGAGTTATAATCTTATTACGGACTAGTGCATAATAAAATAATATGCAACGTATGTCGTCATAACACAGCAAATAAATTCAATGTTGACAAATTTACATTTAGACATTGGTCTTAGAGCAGAATACTTTTCATATTTTTTGAGGCGAATCAAATTCCATATATTCCTGTTGCGATTTCGTTAAGAAAGGGTGAGCCATTTTAACTATTATTTTTATTTAATGAATTTAGATTTAATAATCTAATTAAATTATTTTATAACTGTTACTTAATGATTTAAATAAATCATTGTTACTCATAGCTAAATGTAACATTATTTTATTAACTAAAATCTGTTAAGATAATTTAACTTCGCTTATTTCTTTTTATACGACTTAACCTAGTTGCACTAAATTTATTTGGTTGGAAACGGTGAAGAAAACCGTTTCAAAAAGAACACCATTCACTATGCAAGTTGCTGCGTATTTTCTGTATAGGATCTTAATGAAACTTTGGCAAATAATACAGGTTCACTTGAAAATGGAAGATCTGGATTCATTTCAAATTTGGACAAAATGGCGGGGGGGGGGGGGTCTCCCGAACACCTCTAAGTTTAAATCTTAAATAACTTCTGATCCCGCGCTATGATCTTATTGAAACTTAGTATATAAGGTGTTAGTACTGTTTCCAATATTTCTGCATACCAACTTCCGGTTTGTCACTTCCGGTTAAAAAGTTTTTTTTTCAGGTGTTTATCCCTACTGTAGCCTACAATTACCGATCGATTTTCATGAAACGTTGCAAAAAGCTTTTAAATAACATGAGAAAGATTTTATCAGCTTTTGGAGCACATTGGATAAAGGGCTGGGTGGTCCACCATACAACAGGTGGTTTTTTCCACAAAGTTTTTATGTTTGTTGGGAGCATAAAACATTCATTCGTTAATGATTTTGATGACACTTTGGAAAAAGACGCAAACATGAATGACAAAGAACTGATTAGTTTTGGAGCGATAGTGAACAAAGTGGTGGGGGGTCCCTGGAGCACCTGTTTTTTTGAAAGCTCTATAACTTCTGTACCTGATAATCGAATTGGATGAAACTTGGTACATGAGTATGTAGTACGGTTTAAAATAGTTCTGCATCCCAACTTCCGGTTTTTCACTTCCGGTAAAAAAATTTTTTTTGTACTTTTTTGAAGTTTTTTCAGTATCTTTATGCACACTACAGCCTACAATAATGAAGTGATTATGATGAAACTTATGGAATAGGGTTCCAATTAATGTGAAAAGATAATTATCATGTTTTGGGACACATTGATCAAAGTGGTGGGGGGTCTACCATACAAATGCTGACTTTTCACACTTTGTTTTTTAAGTTTGTTGGGAGCATACAGACTTCATTCATTAATTTATTTTAATGACACTTTGGAAACTTAAGCAACAGAGAACTGATTAGTTTTTGGATAATATTGGAATAAGTGGTGGGGGTCCTCCCAAACACCTGTTTAATGTGTCACAGTTTTTTCAATGTTTGTTGGGAGCACACAGCATTCGTTCGTGAACGAATTTTGATGACACTTTGGAAAAAGATGCAAACATGTATGGCAAAGAACTGATTAGTTTTTGAGCGATAGTGAACAAAGGGGTGGGGGTCCCTGGAGCACCTGTTTTTTTGAAAGATCTATAGCTTCTGTACCTGATAAGCGAATTGGATGAAACTTAGTACATGAGTATGTAGTACGGTTTAAAATAGTTCTGCATCCCAACTTCCGGTTTTTTACTTCCGGTAAAAAAATTTTTTTTGTACTTTTTTAAAGTTTTTTCAGTGTCTTGATGCACACTACAGCCTACAATAATGAAGTGATTATGATGAAACTTATGGAATAGGGTTCCAATTAGTGTAAGAAGATAATTATTATCTTTTAGGACACATTGATCAAAGTGGCGGGGGGTCTACCATACAACTGCTGACTTTTCACACTTTGTTTTTAAAGTTTGTTGGGAGCATACAGAATTCATTCATTAATCAATTCTAATGACACTTTGGAAAAAGATGTAGACTTAAATGACAAGGAACTGATTAGTTTTTGGACAGTATTGGGATAAGTGGTACGGGGTCTCCCGAACACCTGCTTACTGTGTCAGCATTTTTTCAATGTTTGTTGGGAGCACACAGCATTCGTTCGTGAACCAATTTTGATGACACTTTGGAAAAAAATGCAAACATGTATGGCAAAGAACTGATTAGTTTTTGAGCGATAGTGAACAAAGTGGTGGGGGGTGTCCCATACACCTGTTTTTTTTTAAAGCTCAATAACATCTGTACCTGATAATCGAATTGGATGAAACTTTGTACATAAGCATTTAGTATGATTTACAAAAATTCTGCATCCCAACTTCCGGTTTTTTACTTCCGGTAAAAAAATTTTTTTTTTTAATTGTTGGCAGTTTTTTCAATATCTTTATGCACACTACAGCCTACAATAATGAAGTGATTATGATAAAACTTATGGAAAGGTTTCAATTAGTGTAAGAAGATAATTATCATCTTTTGGGACACATTGATCAAAGTGGCGGGGGATCTACCATACAACTGCTGACTTTTCACACTTGGTTTTTAAAGTTTGTTGGGAGCATACAGATTTCATTCATTGATCAATTTTAATGGCACTTTGAAAAAAGATAAAGACTTTATTGACAAAGAATTGACTAGTTTTTGGACAATATTGGGATAAGTGGTGGGGTCCTCCCGAACACCTGTTTATTGTTTCAATGTTTGTTGGAAGCATACAACATTCGTTCGTTAAGTAATTTTGATTACACTTTGCAAAAAGATGCAAATATGTATGGCAAGGAAATGATTAGTTTTTTTAGCGATAGTGAACAAAGTGGTAGGGGGTCCTCCAAGCACCTGTTATTTTGGAAGCTCAATAACTTCTGTACCTGATAATCGAGTTGGATGAAATTTGGTACATACACATTTAGTACGGTTTACAACAGTTCTGCATCCTAACTTCCGCTTTGTCACTTCCGATAAAATTTTTTTTACTTTTTCTCGTACAACAGAATTTATGTTTGTTGGGATACTACTGCCCGCTTTAATATTTTTATTATTAGAACTACGAAGTCCATAATATTGGTTAGCTTTTAATTAAAGTATTTTATGGATATTAGCTCATTATATATCCAGAACACTATGTTTCCAGAGCTGTGGTGAAGTCAGCCTATGCATCAGCGTCGCAATATTTTTTAACTAAGATTTCTGTGAGCAATTTCGGTATCTTAAGATGACTTTTCTTCTGAGTCTAAATTAATTAACGCTGGTGTACTTCAAGGCTTAGTTTTGTCGCTAAAGGACTAGTTTTTTCTTTAACCTTTCTTAGGACGTTTTTAAAGTAGACTAAATATGCTACAGTATGATAGGAGAATTGTCTCCCAATATTTTCCGAGATTAGGCCTTTCAAAGTTTTTGTCCACTAACTTTATACATCACAGTATGCGTCAAATCCGGTAGTTCTGATTTTTCGCAGACTTGTTTATGATGTTGGACTAATGAATAATCCAAGTTTGTGACCTCGAGTGCCGAACGCAACTTCGTTAAAAATCGAAAAACCGCGAAAAATCGTTTTTTTTTTTTTTTCAAATTTTGGCGATTATAAGCCTAAAGGACTAGTTTTTTCTTTAACTTAGGACATTAAAGTAGACTAAATTTGCTACAATATGATAGAAGAACATGTCTCTGTAGACCCAATAGATTCCGAGATTAAGCCTTTCAAAGTTTATCGTTTTTTCGAACGTCGCAACTTTTTGCAATTCTTTCGGTCCAAATGAATTTTGACCCTGAATATACTATCGAAGCCCTGTACTTTTATAATGGGATGTTAAAAAAGAAAATGAGAAGTGTGAACGATGATGTTTAAGCTAAACTACGAATAATGAAGTAAAAAAGATAAGTACAACAAAAGTTAGAAAGTTTATTTGTCAGGAAATTGAGTAATATTCAACATCAAAAAATTAAATTAATTTAGTCCTCTTGGAAGGTCCCGCTTGAGGTTCATCCGTATCTAGATCGACGTATTGGGATGGCATATCCCCATCAGGGGATGGTGATGAATTGTCGAAGTCTTGTGCCCACAAGTCATCCTCCATTTCGACATCGGAGAGATCGTCACCTTCTGGGATATCCGCTACTACAACCACAAAAATGATCAGGTACAGTTACATAATCTTCTTTTCTCATCGGCCACCACCCACATATATTTATTAATACAATTATTAGGACAGCGATGTAGAAAACTCTACAAAGGTATATTGCAAACAATTGCGAAGTTCGAAAAAAGTGATAAACTTTGAAAGGCTTAATCTCGGAAACTATTGTGTCTACAGAGATATTTCTGGTATCATATTGTAGCAAATTTAGTCTACTTTAAAAACGTCCTAAAAAAGGTTGAAGAAAAAACTAGTCCATTAGGGTTATAATCGCCAAAATTTGTAAAAATAACGATTTTTTCGCGGTTTTTTCGATTTTTGACGAAGTTGCGTTCGGCGCTCGAGGTCACAAACTTGGATTCATTAGGCCAACATCATAAACAAGTCTGCAAAAAATCAGAACTACCGGATTTGACGCATACTACCCCCCATACTCTAAGACGACAAGGTTACTGGACTACAAAGGGTAAAATGCATAAATTAATTAATCACACCGATATACGCTGTCATAATTGTAAAATAGGACCGAGAAATTGTCGCCGATTGAAGTAACAAATATTTGGTAAATTTTATTTCCACCAAAACACAACTATTTATTGTTTCCAGATCAAAACCGAGTTGCCACACATTGAAGGTAGAATGTGTGACAAAAAAAATAGACGAATATGAAAACATTCGTTTATTGAGTAATAGTTTCATAACATTTTTGTGTCATTTGTCACATAACATTCATGTGTCATCTGTCAGTAAAATTTTCAAATCGCGATTATTTTTGTGTAATTTTACATTTGACTCGAGAAGTTAATACTTAGGTATTTCAGAACGAAGTAGTAGATATTTAAAATTGTATGTTTATCTAAGATTGCAGTCATCGTTTTCTAAAGTTCTTTTCAAGCTATTTTTGAATGTGTTTATTTATATGTAATCCAAATTATATCTGAATTTGAAAACCGACACTTAAGGTAGAAACACAACACGGACGATAACGCCGGACGATAAAAAAAACGCCTACAATTTCGCTGTTGTAGCCACAACAAAGGCGTCAGCGTGAAAAGCTGTCAAAAATAAAATTGCATAAACTAAAATACTTTGTTCTTTGTGAAAATGACTTTCACAAATTTCAATTTTAAAAATAACTAATTTTTACTAATAAATAAATAATAATAATTTTTCTACTAATAACCAATTTTAAAAATAAAATACAGAATACAAATTACGAAAATATATAAATGAATAAAACCGAACTTTGAACATAAACTGAAAATTCAGTTGACAACTCAAAACAAAACGATTACAACCTCAGAAACGCGAAAAACACCAGAAAATCATATTTTTCAGTTGGCGGCACTGTCACAATAACATTAAAAATTACCCTTGCAGCCATATTAAAATAAAATTGATATCTGGCAATAATCATCGCCGACGATAAATTAGAAATAGAATCTAAATTTTCTCCGACGAAAAAAACTTTTTCGTTTATCGCTGTAGTTGTGTTTGAAATGTATGTATCCTGTGTACTCTAATGTTACTAACGTCGTCGTCGGACGATTTCGCCCGTGTTGTATTTCTAGTTTTAAACTGCTAGCTGATATTTTAATACTTGATTGAAATTTTCAAAGACTTTCCATATAGTTTAAAAACGTCTATATGAAAAGCTTTTCTTCATCGTGCTTTTATTGTAATACTTTAATTTTTATTTTCAGAAACTCACAAAAACTCCAACAAAAGTTTTTCCACCACTTCGATCGATAGCAGCATTTACTCCCACACCAATAAAACTTCAATTTACAAATTTTACATCAACTGTAAAAAGAGGAACAATACATTTTGTATACCAAGCAAAAAGCGAGTTGTCGACCAACGACAAAATTACACAATGGATATTGAAACAAATAAAAATGGTTTACTATCGCCTCTCGATATCAGTATTTTAGGAATGAATGACTTAGTTCCATCATCTCCTGAATCGCTATGGAATTTTGATGTATCAACATCGACTACAATTGATGCTATGCCACCACCTGTGTAAGTTCAATTGAACTCTTTTTGGAAAAAAGAAATTTATAATTTTTTTTTGTTATTTGCTTTACTTTACTTTCTTTCATCTTCCTTAGATGTGTACAATTAGCTAAAACAAGACCTTAAAGTTCACAGTAAAAATATTTCACTCTCGGCGTCAAATTTTTAATGTAATGTTTAAGGATAAGAGGGAGGTGGAGGGGCAGTAATTCTTTGAACTAGGAAAAAATTACCTTTTATATGAAACTTCACAAAGTCAAAATATTTTTTTTTCAAAATGTGTACCCTCAACCCCCTTCAAATTATAAGATGAGCTTGTAGTAGGAGGTTTGGTGGTCCTCGGAGTAGCTCGGTGCACGCAGAATGAATCCTGCCTCTAGCTCGAGTTGCAAGGGGGTTCTATTGACTGACCTCATAACAAGAAGTTTGGAATACACGAAGTTATATTTGCGTGCACTAACTTCCACACAGGTTCTCCAGAATGGATACCTGCCATGTCACCACTCTCTCCTAAATATTTACACTAACCCTTCATTTTTTATTTCACTACAATTTCAAATTGTGTGAAGTAATGCAATCTATCGAGAAAAAAAAAATTTACATACGCCAAATTTGATTTTTTCTTTTGTTTTGGACCATTCTCTATCTATAGAAGAAGGAGTGCGTTTACATTTACAAAAAACAGTTTAGCCGATTTGACAACAAAATATAAATGATCGTTAAAATTTAAAAGTTATTTATTTTAGTAATTCCAACACTCCTCCATAACTTTAAAATTTTTTGTTTTATAACTCTGAAAGTCCAATTGATTTACATAGAGAGAAGTGGCGAGGTCCAGCAAGTCCTTTTGTAAACAAATCAGCTTCCAGTTCAGCAGACGGTTTATCGTTTACGGCTATCTCCCCACTATTATCTTTTTCTCGAATAAAATGTTCGTTGATGTCAATATGTTTTGATCTGGGGGGGATGAGAGGATTGCGAGTTAACTATTGTGCTGCTATGTTATCATTGTACAAGAAGATTTCTTTTTGAAGAGCTTCTTTTGCAGCACCAGTTAAACTCATATATTCGGATCCTTGAGTAGATACTGCGACAGTGCGCTGTTTTCTGGATTCCCAACTTATAACGGCTCCAGCGAATTTAAAACAAATCCAGTGTAAGATCTCCTGTCTTCGGCACAGAAGGCCCAATTCGCATCAGCATAACCAGTTAATGGTTGTTTAAATTTTTTATAAGCGAGAGCTATATTTTTTGTTCCCTTTAAATAGCGTAAAACTCTTTTGACAGCTAGCCAGTGGGACTGATCGAAGCAATTATTAAATTGACTTAGATAACTGACACTGTGACTTATATCAGGGCGCATAGCAATCACTAGGTACATGAGTCCACCAATCAAATTTTGGTATGTTAGATCTGGCAAATTGTTATTTTAATGTTTTCTTAGTTGAAGACCAGCAACCATATGCGTTTTTGCTGGGTTGCATGTGTCCATTTTAAATTTCGTTAGTAGTTCATCAATATAGCTTGTTTGTGAAGCATAAATTGTATCATTTTTCATATTAAATTCTATTCCTAAACAGTGTTGTAAACTGCCTAAGTCTCTCATTTTAAATAAACTCATTAAGTCCTTTTTTAACACATTTAATTTGCTTCTGTTGTTATAACATATAATTATGCCATCAACATTCCAAGGAGGGTTTTGTCTTCTTCATCAGTCTTTTTGTAAATACATGGGTCAGCTGCAGAAGGTTCAAATCCCAATTGTTTAAGTTTTGTATCTAATTTTTGAAACCATTGACGGCCTGATTGTTTTAATTTAAACCATATAGAGACCTTTTAAGACAACACACAGTTTCACCATCTGCTTTTCTTAAACTTTCTAGCATTTTCTTTGCTTTTTGAAAAATAATTGAATTACTTTCTAATTCACTTTCGTCAAGTATTATTTCACACAAAAACTTTTCTAAATTTTCTGGTTTTTGCATAAATATTTTTTCTTCTAACTCCCCGTTAAGGAAAGCAGTTGTGACATCGAGCTGATCCATATGAAAATTTTTTTCTGCTGATATAGCAAGTAGTAAACGAATAGAGCTTAGTTTTGCAACTGGAGCATAAGTTTCATTATAATCAAGTCCTAGGCGCTGGGAAAATCCCCGGGCTACAATGCGTACTTTTCTTCGCTCAATTTCGACTGATGATTTATATTTCGTTTTTAGAACAAATTTTGAACCAATTATGTTTGAACTTTTTTCTTTTTTTTTATTTCCAAAGTATCATTTTCTAGATGAGCTTTAATTTCATTTTTTATTGCTGTATTCCATGCTTCAGCATCATTTCCTTCTAGGGCTTCATCTACACACAAAGAGGACATTTCATAATTCGCAGTCCAAGTTGGTGGTTTTAATTTATCTCTTTTTCTTAACTTTGAATTTTGTACTAAATTTTGTTCTTCAAGAATTTTCTCTATTTCATTATTCTGTATTGGAACATTTTCCGGTTCGTTAGTTTCTTCTTCCTTATTTTCAGTTTCTACTGAAATATTTTTATTTGTTATGAAAACATTTGTTTAATTTTCTGAATCACGATTTGAAGAGTCTAACTTTGTATCAAGATTTTCAAAAGGGTTTGAGGTTCGACTATTTTTATTTTCATTATTATAATTTTTTTTTTTTTTTTTTTTTTTTAATAAGAAGTGTTATGTAGTAGGAATTACAAAATGTGTCACAACAACACATAGATACCTTTTAAGACGTAGGTCCCACAACAACATGCGTCTTGAGGTATAGGTGGACGCTTTTTTTAAATCTTTGTGGATTGAAAGCGCTCGAGACTATTGATTCGGGCAAAGCATTCCATGTGTACGATGTACGCACAAAGAAATCTCTTTGCATTCTATTACTATGACAGTGAGTAATCTTGACAGTTCGACCGCCCGCACACACCGATTGACGAGTAAAACGGGGAAAAACATATGTCTGAGGCATTATGGACCTGATTTCATCCGAGCACTGCTGGTGACGATATTTATAAAAAACAACGAGATCAGCAACAGTGCGACGATGTTGCAGGGAATCAAGACCTAATGTTAAATCTCGATCACCAACAATTCGTATAGCTCGCTTTTGAACAGAGTCCAAAAGAGCCAGGATAGTAACAGATGCAGCGCCCCAAACTTGACAACAATACTCCATACAGGGACGAATATAGGACTTATAAATGTGGAGTAATTGATGCGGAGTAAAATATTTTTTACATCTATTGAGGAGGCCGAGTTTTCTTGACGCGCTCTTTGCCATGGCCATTATATGATCGTTCCAGAGTAAGTCATTGAATATTGTGACTCCCAATAAACGAATGCTTTCACATTCGCGTATTTGGTCGTCACACATATTAATTGAAATATCGTTGGGAAACTCGGTCTTTGATCTGGAAACATTCAATAGCTGTGTTTTGGTGGAATTAAAATTGACCAAATTTTTGTCACCCCAATCGGCGACTTTTTTTAGGTCCTCGTTTACATTTATGGCAGCGTCTCTCCGGACGGGATTTATTCGTTCATGCATTTTACCCTTTGAAGATAGGGGGACGAATGACTTGTGCAGTGTACTATCATCTGCAAAACTATTTATTGGGTTACTGGTGATTTGCAACAGTTCGTTGATATAAATTAAAAATAAAGTGGGAGATAAAACTGAGCCTTGGGGTACACCAGCGTTAATAAATTTGGACTCAGAAGAAAAGCCATCTATAGATACCGAGATGTATCGGTTAGACAGAAAATTTTGAATCAACTTCACGAGTGCGGGATGAAAACCGTACGCAACGAGCTTGTTGATCAAGTTGGCATGCCAAATTCGATCAAATGCTTTTGAGATGTCTAATGCGATTACGTACGTTTCACCACCTTTCTCAAGTATGCTATTCCAAATATGTGCCACATAGTTCAATAGATCGGTTGTTGATCTTTTGTTTCTAAAACCGTATTGGCTGTCAGATATCAAATGGTTGTCTTCCAAAAATTTGGATATGTGTGAATTAATATAGTGCTCGTATATTTTAGACATGACTGGGAGTAAGGCTATTGGTCTATAATTTGAAATATCACATTTCGTTCCTTTTTTTTGGGACAGGCTGGACATTGGCCAACTTCCAGCAGGATGGATAAATACCAGATTTATAGGATTTATAAAATATTTTGGTGAGGGTTGGTGCAAGTTCTTTTGAAAATGTTTTTAGAATAACAGGAGGAATGTTGTCCAGACCAGAAGCTTTGTTGTTGTTTAACCCCCTTAAAAGTTTTTCGACAATTTTGGGTTTGAAATGTAATTGTTTCATATTAACTCCTGAAGACTGGGTTTGAAGTATTTCTTTAGGAGTTTCTAAAACTGTTGAATTTGAAGCAAAGCGTTCCGCGAACAATGTAGCTTTCCTTGCAGGGTCAGTAATGATTGAGTCACCATCAATGATAGGAGGGATAGAAGATTTAGTACCACAATTTAAAGAATTAATGGCACTGTAAAAAATTTTGTCAGAAATTGACATACTCGAAAGTTTTGCCGCTTTCGCTCTGTCAATCTCTGCTTTTTCGTTTTCGATTATCTGGTTTGATATTTTATTAGCCTTTAAATATTGGGATCGATTAACAGAGTTCTTTTTATGAATCCAAATATTAAATAATCTACGTTTGTTTCTAAGAGCCAATTTGGCTGCTTTCGAAAACAAATATTTTTGTTGGGGTTTCATTATTGAAAAGGGAACGAATTTGTTAATACCGAATTGAATGGTTTCAGTAAAGTTTTGAGCAGAAACATTTACATCGTCAGTATAAAAACAATGACGATCAAAAGGGAAACCTTGAAAAAAACTTCGGAGACCATTGGTGTCCATTTTTGAAAAGTGAAATATTTTACGGGATTTGGGAACTCTAGTTTGTAGCAAATCAGTTTTGATAACTGATGTGATTAGATAATGGTCAGAATTTCCAATACTACCCTTATCGACATTGACACTCGTAATATCTGGCATAGATGTGAGATAAAGGTCTAAGAGAAAACTTTTATCACCGCCATTACGAGGAGTGAAAGTTGGGCTTTTTACAATCTGCGTCAGGTCGTGCGATGCAGCAAATATTTCTGCCTGCCTTCCATTGTTGTCGTCGGTCATTTTGGAAAATTCCAACCACGATTTGTTGTGGACGTTGAAGTCACCGGTAACGATAACCTCACAACTTTGAAATTGTGCTCTAATTTCGTCGACGACATTAGTCACGTCAATAAAAAAATTGGGATTATGTTTGTTTGGGGACCGGTATAGAGCTATTGTGAAAAAAGAAATTTCAGGAAGACAAACCTTTAATACTACTGTACTGTAGCCATCACCATGTACTTCATAATTTGGAAAGTGTTTATATGCAACACTCTCATGAATGTATGCACATACACCTTGATGGAGTTTAAAAGCTGATTCAAGCCTATATTTGGGATTTAGTGTTACGTCATAGGGATAGTTTTCAGAAACTTGTGTTTCTGTAAGAAAAAGAATATGCGGTTGGTCGTGCTCGAGATGATGTTGCATGGCGTCCCGGTTGGCATTCAATCCACAAATATTTAGGATGTGTATTTTAAAAAGTTTTTTATCAAATGTGATAGTCATTTGATCTAAATATAATTTGTTTTAAAAATGTAAACGTTTGATCAAAATATAATTTTATAAATGGGTAACTAAACAATAAATCCTATCATATAATAAAATATGACATAGGCCAATATTTCATGATAGGATGTAAGAAATAATAAACAGGTGAAAACAAAGTTTTTAAAAAATTTGAAAGGTTACTAAAATATTTATCCATATTGTTCCCACGAGTTTAGACGCAATAAAGGTCACCAACAGGCCTTCGTCTATACCTGTTAGAAGTCTATATACAACTGGGGGCGACAGGTGCCCAGAGGATGGTACTTTTGTGGTTTGACCCTGCAAGAGTCCTCTCTAGTGTGTACCCACCAGGGGGTGCTAATAAGGGAGCACCTTCCCGCGACCCGGGCGGCTAAGCCAAGGTCCCCGTTCCCGCTAGACATGACAACAGGTTTACGGTTTGCAATAGCAGGCTAGAGCCCACTATAGCTCAGGTACCTCGGGCTCGCCAAGTCCCGTATCACGGTCTAATCAGACCAGTGATCCCTGAGGAATAATAATATTGTTTCATTACTTTTATGTCTCTACTTATAATTATTTTTCTTTTTAGTGGATCCCAGATACAAAAAGCTTTCGATTGTTCTGAGTATCCAGCAAAAATACCAACAATACACTTAGGTTCGAATTTACTTTTGTTTATTTCTTTATTTAGGTAGAATACCTTTGCTCCGAAAATATGTAAATGACGTACTGAGGGTTCATGACCCATCCATTTTTCGAAAGAAGTGCGACCATTTATGGCCTTTGAAGGTGACTTATTGATCAAGTAATTTGCACAGTAAATAGCTTCTGCCCAAAAGTAATCTGGTAGTTGGGCTTCTAAAAGCATACACCTTGATTTATCTGGGATAGTACGATTTTTCTTTTCTGATAATCCGTTTTGTTGAGGTGTTCTTGGAGCAGACAATTTTCTTTGTATTCCATTTTTGATCAAAAATTCATTAAACTCTTTATGAGTGTACTCGGTACCGTTGTCGCTTTGGAAATACTTTATTTTTAATCCAGTAAAATTTTCAACTTCGTTTTTATTTTCTTTAAAATAATTTAAAACTTCATTTTTATGCTTTAGAAAATATATTTTAGTATAACGGCTATGTTCGTCAATGAACGTTACGAAATATTTTGCCTCGCTTGATGAAGGGGTACACATCGGACCCACCACGTCCGAATGAATAGTCTGAAGTAGCTCAGTCACTTTTGGTTCTTCTCTTATTTTGAATGGTAGTCGAACTAACTTGTCTTTTGCACAAGTATCACAGTCACTTAATTTTTCATTTTTTATTAAAATCCAATCCTTTTATAATATTATTTTTAATAGCAGATTTTAGGCTTTCTTCATTTATGTGGCCTAATTTTCGGTGCCACATATCTATAGCAGAAAATGTCTTTTCAACATTTAATTGATCTGAGAAGTTTGCGAATTCTTCATTTTTTGGTATATAGTATAAGCCATTTTCTTTAGGGCTGTTAAAATTTTATTTCCATTAATATCAAATATTTTAGCATTTTCTTTTGTAAAAATTACTTCAAATCCTTTATCAGTTACTTTTGGAACAGATAGCAAGTTTGAAGTTAATGTTGGAACAAACAAAGTATCAGGTAAGTTCACAGTTTTATCTCCAAAATTGAGTTGAACAAGGCCTTTGCCATTAATTGAAGCTGTATGATCGCTGATGCTAATTTTAGGTAACCATTTTCGATTTTAGTCATGTTGGAAAATTTATTTACTTCAGAGCAAAAATGCGAAGTACTCCCTGAATCCAAACACCAATCAGTTGTATCTGGTTGATTATACGGACCTGTGGATAGACACTCTTCCACTTTAAAGGTAGATACATTTTTCTTTTGAGAATTTTCACCAAAATTTTGATATTTTGGTTTAAAATTTGTATTTCTGTTTGAATTATATTCTCTTTGCTGAGTAAAGTTCTTATTTTGATTATAATTTTCTCTTGGGTGATAATTCCTTTGACTATTTATTTGTTTTGAAATCGCGGCTGACCATTTTTATAATTATAATGGTTATATTTATTTTTATTTTGATTGTATGAATAAAAAGAGTCTTCAGAAGTTTGTATTTTAGATCTAGCCTCCGATTCTTCAAGAATTTTAATTTTTAAATCTTTAGGTTTATGTAGAGTATCTCTACTTTCGATTGCAATACGAAAATTATCAAAATTTGATGGTAAGCTATAGAGCATCATAATAGTTAATAAATCATCATTTATTTCGATCGCCATGTCTTGAAGTTTGTCTACGACATCCATAAATTCATTTAAATGTTCTCTGGAATCATCAGAGTCTTGCATTTTCTTTAAATCGAGCTTTTTAATTAAAGTAGCCTTTTTAGCAGGACCATCGCTTTGGTAAATCCCTTGTAAAGTACCCCTATCGTGGATACATTTGTCTATTATTTCTTTTTCGGATATAGCTGTTGGTGGAGGTTTGTCACCCTTAACAAAACTCCACAAATTTCCTTTTATTAGGAGAGCTTGGGCTTGTATTACCCAAGTGTTGTAATTTTCTTTATTTAATTGTTGAATGCGATAGTTTGTACCCGCCATGATGCTCGACAAAACAGATCGCAAAAAACATAACCTCAAAAAAGGGGTTCAACGTGTACCTTTTTTTATTTTACGACCGATTTTTACTTTTCACGCACAAGAAACACTTAACTGGGCTTCCCATAACCTGTTGGGTAATAAAAGAAAAGGATGTTAGTTAATTAAATAATATTGTTTATTAATATTATATTTTTAATACGAAAGCCAAGAATTAATACAATACAATGTGTCTTCATTTTGACATTACTAGAAGAAGGAGTGCGTTTACATTTATAAAAACAGTTTAGCCAATTTGACAATAAAATATAAATGATCGTTAAAATTTAAAAGTTACTTATTTTGGTAATTCCAACAGTTTCAATTAGTGTGAGAAGATAATTATCATCTTTTGGGACACATTGATCAAAGTAGCGGGGGGTCGAAAATACAATTGCTGACTTTTCACACTTTGTTTTTAAAGTTTGTTGGGAGCATACAGACATCATTCATTAATCAATTCGGACTTACCTCCCAGGTAAGGACCGATTATATCAATATATAATTGTTGACCGAGTCTTTCAAATTTAAGTGACGTCACAATAGGAACGCGTAACATGGTGTCAGGTGCCTTGACAGTTTTACTGATGTCACATTCGCAAGATAAGACTTAATTTGAGGGGCCATTACGTTGAGCTGAGTTTAGTTTTTTTGATATATATTAGGGTGGCCCTTAAAAAAAAAATTTTAATTTTTGTACGGCACCCTCCCATTTCGTGTCAATTCCCATAAAAATATAAATTGCCAAGTGCCCAGGGGCACGGCTTAAAATTGAACGATTGATTTCAAATTTTGCAACTAATATTTTTATGGGTATTGACACGAAATGGGAGGGTGTCGTACAAAAAATTTAAATTTTTTTTAGGCTCAGAACAAAACCTTTCAACTTTAAGTGGCTGGGGGCACCCCTGAGAATTGAACAATTGATTTCAAATTTTGCAAATAATATTTTTATGGGTATTGAAACCCATAAAACCCATTTCGTGTCAATTTTGATTTTTGCCCAGGGGCACGGCTTAAAATTGAACGATTGATTTCAAATTTTGCAAATAATATTTTTATGGATATTGACACGAAATGGGAGGGGGTCGTACAAAAAATTTAAAATTTTTTTCAAATCCCAGAACAAAACCTCTGCACTTTAGGTGGCCGGCGGCACGCGTTAGAATTGAACGATTGATTTCAAATTTTACAAATAATATTTTTATGGGTATTGACACGAAATTGGGGAGTGCCGCAAACTAAACAATGAAAAAAAAAAAATTCTAGAGTAACCTAAGAGCCACCCTAATATATATGTAATAGGGTGATCAATACCCTCTTTGTTCAACTGTACCAGTACACATCGTTATTACTCGCGTCGCATTGTAGAATAAACGGCTCGGAAGAGTTAGGATTCACCAGAGCTGGCGCTGAAGCCAATGTTTTCTTTTACGAGTTAAAAGCCACATCCGCCTCGGGTTCCACACTAACTTTTTAGTAGATTTTTTAACAAATCCAATGTTGGTACCGTTAATGAGGCGAACGCAGACATAAACCGACGGAAGTAACCAGCCATGCCTAAAAATGTTTTAATCTGTTTCACCGTAGTTTGCACGGGGAACTCAACAATTGCGACGGTTTTTTCTTAATCGATTTTTAATACACCTCAGCCTACTACGTATCCCAAGTATTTAACCTTTGAGATTAAGAAATTGCTCTTCTCAACATTGATCGTCAAGTTTGCATGTCATAGAGATTTGGCGAATATACGAAAACACAGGACCTTAAATGGGAAGGGATCACCTAATCCATTAATTTCTTCATGATCTGAGGTGCATTGCACAGTCCAAAGAGCATTCTTACGAACTGGTACAACGGCCAACCAGCTAGGCACGATGAACGCAGTGTTCTCTATAGACGATTTTTCCGGGGAAATCTGCCAGAAAGTGTCGTTCAAATCCAAGCTGGAGCTGAAATTGGGTTGAGGTTCTTGACTTAGAATTCTATCTATTTGGGGAAGGGGGTATGCATCTTTCTTGTTGACCTTAAGGGAGTCTAAACATAGGCGAACTTTACCATGTTTGCGTACCAAAACTACTGGCGAACGGTAAGGACTGGCACTTCCTCTATGGCTTACATCATTTTCTTTATTGCTTTTGGTATGGGATAGTGTCTTTGTTTGATAGGAACAGCATCGCCAACATCAATTATGTGTTCACGCACATGCGTTTAACCTGGCAGCTAAGTAATATTCAAGTCGTTGCTTTTGTGACTTAAACGGAAGAACAGGTGGAGTTATCGCGCTACTTGGATCTCGTTTGAGAATGGTTATTGGCGGTTTAGTTTCCATTGTGTTTGTCGAGAAGTTAAGAGCGGTTGGTTCCACAAGAGAAACAGTTTCCGTCACAGTTGGGATAGAGAGTATGGTAAATGTATCTTCAGATGGGAGAGTTAAATGGAAAATGGTTTCTAGAACTGGTATTGTAGTCTGAAATTTGAAGATGGGTGTTGTCCGAATCGGGGACATGTTCTAAGTGTTTAGCGAGGACATGGGTTTAGTTCCCGCCCCTCGACGTTTTCCTGACAACGACGGCAGTTGGGAAGATAGGTATCATCTTTTCCTTTTCCGAAGCAGAAAACTTGTCGCTAGTCGGCATAGTTTTGATGGGTATTACCTTCTCGTTTGCAGTTCCAACAGAGTAGTGGTCTTGCAATGGATGAGGGCTTAATGAGGGCACACTTTGAGTTCCTCTTGTGGATCATTTTCCTCGGGAAGTAATTTAAAAGTTTGCTGTTCAAGCCTGAAAGGATATGATTTGTACCAATAGTTAACGTCTTCAAGTAAGTTCTCTCTGTACCGACAGAGCTCTCGCAAGTGTTCGACGATGTACACTTGTACGAAAATCAAGTTCTTACGAATGTCACCGTTGAAATTATTCTTCAACAGGAACAAAATGTCTCTGTCATTGAGCTGCTTGTTCAACATATCGGTTAACGAAGCATTGCGTGTAGGACGTCGTAAACTCTTTCGCCAACTCGTTGTTTACGAGATCCCATGAGTTCTATGATCTCATCATCAAAACGACGATTCTTGAGCTCCACGCGTAAAGCTTGACAAACGTCAGGCCAATTAAGCTGTTTGGTCCGTCTATGATATCGCCAAAACCACCCAGACGTGCGATCGACGAATAAAAGGAGAAGTTGACGACAAAGAGTGTTAGTTGAAACGCGGAAGGAATTGTGATTCAGAACTCAAATTCAGAAGAAAGTAGAATTCAGTCGAAACTGCTTAGTTGTTAATACCAACCTTTTTGGTTGCGCCGTTCAAAAACTGCAAAAAACGACAGTTATTCTACAACTGCCTGATTAGTGGATTCAGTTTAAAGTGTAAACTTGTTTTTCAAAAATTCATTTTTTTTTCAGCAATGACCCAGGTTTTACTGATCAACAAAGTAGTGAGAAACAAGAAAACGTATGTAAATATTAGAAAAACTTTTGGAGATGCTAATTTTTTTTCTCTTTATTGATTTCATCTAGAATGAACTTAATCTAGAACCCACTTATGTTAACAATCCACCTGAAACTGCAACTGCATTATCATCAAACATCTTGTATCAACCTAATTCAACGACATTTATTGATGATTCAACAACAGATCCAAATTATGCAGAAACTACTGTAATAAATGTACCTGTTATCGATACAACTCAAATTGAATGTATACCTTTCGCTCTACCTTTAACACTACGACGCAGTGAACGGTTAGCGATTCGTCGCAAAACTGTAGATGACATCAAGGATTTTTCTCAAAGTTCAAATAAAACAAAAAATAATGATAAATCTTCAACGCGTAAACGTAAAACAATAAAAAATATTGATGATTATCAAAAATATTTCGTAAAGAAAAATACAAATAACAAAAGTCAAAGTAAAATGAATAAAAAGAGCCTACATCGAAAAAATATTTTAAATTTAATAAATAAAGGTAATGTTAAAGAGATTCAATTCTTACCAGAAATTGGATTAAAAACTGCATATCTAATTGTTACGCATCGAACGATAAACGGTTCATTTAAAACATTTGAAGAGCTCTCAAAGTTACCGATATGGAAAGGAAAAATGTGGGATCGTTTTATTACAGTAAGTAGATTTGAATAAAGTTAGATGAAGGTTTAATTCAAAATTAATTTCAATTATTTTAGGTAAACAATTTAGATTAATAATTTTTCGCCGTAATTTATACTATATATGTTGCTTGTACTTTTTTATTTATTTATTTATTTATTTATTTATTTATTTATTTATTTGTTTATTTATTTATTTGTTTATTTATTTATTTATTTATTTATTTGTTTATTTATTTAATAAATGTAAGATGTAAACTAATGTCATAGAGCAATAATATGTAATACACGAGTGCCATCGTTAGTTTTATTTTGTTTGTGTAATATTATAATAAAATAAAATTCTATTTCTATAATATATATATATGTAATAAATAAAAGTAATTATAAATTATGATATGATATAACTCTTAATAATAATTTTGTTTTATATTACCTTGGTCTGAAAGACCTAAGTATTACATTCATGAGCGAAATTCGAAAGCGAAATTCTCACCCCCACTTTTTTGGCATTTCTCGACGTTTCAGGACCTACTGATTCTAAAAAAGCAAAAAAAATGTATATCTGTCTGCCGTCCGTCCGTCATTACCTACGAAATCTAGAAAACCGCTGGAGGGATTTCAAAAATTTCGGTTTCTAAAAATAGGTATACTCTATGAACAGGTCCGAAAGGACGATGTGTTCGATAACTGTACCGGAAGTGTGTCAAAACAATTAAATTTGCATATATATTGCTTAAAAAACGTTCATTTTAAGGGATTACGAGTAGGAACATTGAATTTGGAGAAATCTTGATGGCAGGGATTGGTATGTGAGATCAAAAACTAGATTATTGCATTAGAAGTTTGTCAAAAAAATGTTGTCAAGTGTGTCAAAAGAAAGATTTTTATTTATTTGTTTACCCAATTTTTTGGAAAAAAATAAAATTAATTATTTGTATGACATGAAATTTTATTATTATTATTGAGAATGATGGCATTATAAGTTTGTTAAAAAAATAATGTTAAGTGTGTCAAAAAAATGATTGCATTTATTTTTTAAGCTAGATTTTTGGAAAAAAAAATTTAGCTGTTTTCAATTTTCATGACGTAAATGTACGTAATTAAAAATGAAATTGGACATGGAAATTTTTGATTTTGTTATAATTTTTGCAATATTTTTAGAATTTTGAAAAAAAATAGAATTTGTGAATTTTATATATATTTTTAGAATTTTAAAAAAGTTTGAATTTTTGATTTTGTATGAATTTTTGGAATATTTTTAGAATTTTGAAAAATTTTAAATTTTTGATTTTATTATAATTTTTGGAATTTTGAAAACAGTTTCAATTTTTGATATTGTTATAATTTTTGCAATATTTTAGAATTTTGGAAAATTTTGAATTTTTAAGAATTTTTGGAATATTATTAGAATTTAGAAAAAATTTAAATATTTGATTTTATTCGGAATTTTATTTGGAATTTTGAAAGAAATAAGATTTTGTGATTTTGTAATATTTTTACATTTAGATTAAAGATTATTTTAAATTTTCAAAAAAATTTGAAGGAGTTACACTTTCAGCGTCAAAATGCTAGTGAAACATTTAATTCCAAATTAAATTAATTGCAAGTGTTTCTAATTGTACTTTTTCTTTCGTTTTGAGATAACTAAATATTTATTTATTATAACTGAAATGTATTTTTGTAACTAAGCTGAAAAATCTATTCTAGTAATTAAATGAGCTTTATTTAAGCATTAATCTAGTACATTAGTCAGATTCATTGAAGTACTAGTTGTAGTTGTTTGATAATTTATTAAAGCATATATAATAATGGTTTAATGATTCATTAAAGTATTAATAATAGTTCAAAAATTGAATGAAAACGTAATATTTTGTTCAAATTATAATTATTTGTTAGAGGTGAAGTTAATAGTACAAGAGTTGAATATACAACCCCGTAAATTAGTACTATCGTTTCCCATTGGCCATGCAGGTGAATTTTCCAAAGCACTACGTTCTTGTAGCGTACTTTCAGTGATCGTCACCTCTTGTGACGAAATGATTCTCTTGGTTGCTTCTCTGCTCGTACCATCATTAGCGACCGAAGTGCTTGATGAACCAACCGTTGACATTATACTCGTGACTGAAGTAGGAGTATAATGGTCCAAAATTCTGTGACCTGTTTCTTTGCTCGTATTATCATTAGTGATCGAAGCTGAAGTCGTAGCCGTTTTATTTGCGATTGAAGCAGTTGATGTATCATCGCCCAAAATTCGATTTGCGATTTTGCATTGGTTGAGAATGGAGCTGTCCACATAACTCTCCGCAACGTTACCAGACTTCCATACGCCAAATCTCTTCAATAACGACAAATGCGAATCCGCCAGCAACGTGGCACCACTTCTACGGAAGCAGTGTCCCGTGTACAATTCAGGACTTGATAATCCCAAAAATTCCGTAATCTTCTTCGGAATAGCTCCGAAGTTATTTATACCAACAGGTTGACTTATACACTTTCCGGTGCGATAACCAACAAAAAATCGTCGATGTAGTGTTTTGGAAGGACGAAGTGAAACGTATTTTTGAAATACAGCTAGCAAACTGATGTTACCAGGAGATCCCTCAGTGATGACGAACTGACGTGGAGCTTTTGTCTTCGTTTCAATAATGTTAACAACCACAAATTCACCTGTATCAGTCACATCATATTTTGAAAGCTTAAGTAACTCGTCCCTACGACAACCACCAGCTTCACCAACTATAAGTACAGTCTAAAAAATTGCATGAAAAAATCAGAACACATAAAACACCTTTATGATAACGTTTACCTTTAACAACAAGTACTTACTATCACTAGCAGTCGATAGAAATTTTTCGATTTGTTCCTTGGTAAATGTTTTCGATTTTTTCGCGACGTGATCTTTACTCTTTTTTTTCAAATAAGCTATCAAATTCGGGAATGGTTTCATATCCACGCTGGCGTTCACATAAACCATAGTTCTTAGTTTATAGTACTCGCACCACAATGAAGGTTTCATAGATCCTAGTTTTCTTACAAAATAGGCCAGCATGACCGTTTCATTGATTGTTGTAGTTTTTGATTCTTTGAACCACTCATCAAAATTTTTGTCTGAAGTTTCGTACGGCAATTTCGATCTTTCCGGTACGATTGTAGAAATAGCTTCATTGGCTGCTTATTCTATATCTGAGATACAAAATCATTATCACTTGAACTCATCTTGATATTTTTCACAAGTGGCAGAATGAAAACTAAAAGAAAACTAAGGCTACTTACTTCTTGTAAGATCAAATTGGTTTTCTCAAAACGTACTAGATACAAATGCAACTTGTTTAATTGTTTTTTTTTATAAAAGTTTAATTCTGCAGCTTGGTTACAAAAAATATTGTATGAAACACGTTGCTAAATTAGTTGTTTTAAGCACTCGATTTATTGTCAATTTCACATCTCGTGCTTAAAACAACCTAATTTAGCAACTTGTTTCATAAATAGCTATTGTCAACAGTTGCATTATTGTACGGATAACAAAATATTTAGTTTATGTCTGATAAAAAAAATTTTCAGGTAATGAACTGCTTCCTTAAACCATCACCATTTTCTTCGATGTTCAGTAGAAACTCAGCTATATGTTGAGAAACTGGCTTTCCAGTAGCTATATTGTAAAGATTATCTTTGTTTAAATCTGGATCGAACGGATAACAGTTTTTTGCAAAAATATCGATAAAATCGGCAAGTTGTTTTTCAAAAGTTTTAATCCGATTAGGTTGTAAGTCTGCGGTAACGTCTTGCAAGTGTCTTAGGCTGTTTTCTAAACGACGACTTATTTGAAACTTATTTATGTAGACTTACTTATTCACCGCCATTTTAAATAAGTATTTAAAAGCTATTCTAAATGATTTAGCTTTCTTATTTTGACAGCAACAAAAAGCAAATTCGAAAATAAATTTAATTAGAACGATTTATTTAATTTGATCAATTAAAGAGTTTACAAAACTTCTTTTTTTCATTTTAAATTACTATATTATTTTATTAGGGATCGAAAAAGAAATTTTATTGCTTGAAACCATTTTGTAAACAAACATAAAAATATTTGACACTGTCAAATCGAATTAGATTTTTCTATGAAAAAAAATTTCAAATAAGTCACCTATTTAGGTTACTTATTCAAATAAGTGAGTCTCCACAAATAAGTTTCAAATAAGTTTTGGTTTAGAAAACAGCCTTAATCCACAAACATCGAGAGCATGCGAGATCAAAGCAGTCCTAATACTGTGGCTTTTTGTCCAGCGTTGACGTGCAGCTATCGAATTTGTAAAATGTGCAATACCGCTGAGACGTTTAGCTGCATCAGCATTTATAGTCTGTTCCAACGTAAGATCTATTGGTATTCTCGAAAAAGATTTATCAGTTCTTTTAATTACAAAATATCCAGATTAGAAATCCTCTTCAAGTACTGGATGTGTTTCTTCAACATTCCTCAAATTCTCGTAATATTTAACACACCATCGAGCGTAGTTTGGCTGATTATCAATAAAAAATAAATTTGTGATTTTTGGAATTACATACTTGAACATTTCAAAATCACCCGTGCGTATGCTCCTTGATAAAATGATGTAATAATTAACTAGCTGGGTGTAGGTCATGTACAACTGAGCAGTTTTACCATGATCACCTTGTCTTGTTTTATCCACGAATTTTTGATACAAAGAGAGCAATTGGGACTATACCTGATTCGGTAATAATTCAGCAGTCGTAGTTGAATGGGAAACCTCAAGAAGCCCCGAGTGTCACCCGTTTTGGGGTGACAACCGACCGTAAAAAACTTAAACAAACCATCACAATGTTTTCAACGATAAATCACTTAGAAACCATTTTAACCAGGTTATCCATATAATTTTAATTTATAAAATATGGAGGGGCTGAAATCTCACAGAGATATCAAGACTTCGGTCTGGCTAAGGATTTTGATATAGTTTTCGGCAAAAAATTTTTATGCGGACATAGTTTTTAGTTAAACTCAGCAAACTACTCAAAAACCTCTCCATTTAGTGTTTCGAGAAAATATTACAAAATCACAAATTCATATTTCTTTCAAGATTCCAAAAATTTTGTAAAAAATAAATAAATCAAACTTTTTCCAAAATCCTAAATATATTCCAAAAATTATTACAAAATCAAAGATTAAACTTTTTTCAAAAATTCTGAAAATACTGCAAAAATTATACAAAATCAAAAATTGAAATTTTTTTCAAAATTCCAAATATTCCAAAAATTAGAATAAAATCAAATATTTAAACTTTTTCTAAATTCTAATAATATTCCAAAATTTCTTAAAAATTCAAAAATTCAAACTTTTTCCAAAACTAAAAATATTGCAAAAATTATAACAATATCAAAAATTGAAACTTTTTCCAAAATTACAAAAATTATTATAAAATTTAAAATTTTTTAATATTCTAAAAATATTTCAAAAATTCTTACAAAATCAAAAATTGAAACTTTTTCAAAATTCCAAAAATATTCAAAAACTATAACAAATTCAAAAATGTCCATGTCCAATTTCACTTGCATTTCAGCAAACTATTCAATTATAATGCCATAATTCTCTATAATAATAATATATTTTCACGTCATACAAATTATTTATTTTATTTCTTTCCAAAAAATTTGGTATAAAAACAAATAAAAATCTTTCTTTTGACAAACTTGACAACATTTTTTTGACAAACTTATAATGCCATAGTTCTCAATAATAATAATAAAATCATTTCAAACAAAATTTTAATTTAATTTTTTTTCCGAAAAATTGGGTAAAAAAATAAATAAAAATCTTTCTTTTGACACACTTGACAACATTTTTTTGACAAACTTATAATGCAATAATCTAGATTTTGGTCTCACATACCAATCCCGACCATCAAGATTTCTCGAAATTCAATGTTCCTACTCATAATCACTTAAAATGAACGTTTTTAAGCAAAAAATATGCAAATTTCCTTGTTTTGACACACATAATGATTTTTTTGACACACTTCCGGTACAGTTATCGAACACAGCGTCCTTTTGGACCTGTCTCTTGAGTATACGTATTTTTAGAAAAAAAAATTTTTGAAATCCCTCCAGTGGTTTTCCCTGCAGCGTAGGTAATGACGGCCGGCCGACAGACAGACATACATTTTTTTTTTTTTTGCTTTTTTAGAATCAGTAGGTCCTAAAACGTCGAGAAATGCCAAAAAAAGTGGGGGTAAGAATTTCACTTTGAGCTCATGAATGTAATACTTAGCTCTTTCAGACCGAAGTAATTGTGATAACTTATAAATGTGTCCTATAAATGTGTTATTGGTTAACCAAGAATTATTGGTCAACCAAAAGAATTTATTCACTTTTTAAAATTTTTGAGTTATTACGTGAAATAAAATTTTAACAATATTAATCGAATCAACATCGAATACCATCACCACAATTAATCAATAGCTTTGAATATTCCTATAGATACCATACCATATTGACTTTTTTTTACGGTATATTATTTAGTATGCAAGAATGATTCTTTAACGATCAGGTCTGAAAACACATATGCTGAATAATGTATAGGAAAAGTGGTTTACGTCGATAATCCCTTCCCGACCCTTTGTCGATAGGGTGGCACCCTTGAGTTACAATGTCTCTATTCCAAAATTATTCCTTAAATATTAGCTTAACTTTACTAACTAATATATGTTTTACATTTCAAACAAATTAACTGTAAACACCTAAGGAAACTAATAAACAATCAAATCACCGTGTTTGTAAATGATCTCAAAATAATTTTTTTTCCTTTATCTTGAAACTCAGGGAATAAATTGGAATAGATCGTTTTTCAATGGACACAAAAATAATTACTGTGGAATAAAATGGCAGTTATGCAATTACTGCAGTTTTGCAAATTTTTATAGGTAGATGCATACTCATACTGTTTGTTTTCAGTTTTATATATTTATATATTTGAATTAAATGAAAGTTTATCATTTAAAATTACATTTTGTTGGATTTTAAATCCCTTGTAAATTTCAAACTCATCAAGTGATTCTTTTAAAGATCCTTGGCTACATAAATGTAAAGCCTTAAAAATTTTTTAGTGGTGTGAAGCGTGGTGTAGCTATTGTTATTAACTATGTAAATGGTTTGCAAAAATAGACTTTAAATTTTGTTCATTTTTCTTCTTAGGAAGGTATTCCTTAAATCAGTCTTTAAAACATTTTCCGGTTTTCCCGATGTAAAATTTTTTACAAAAATAAAATCACATTTAATTTTGTAAATTATTGAGCATGATTCTAATTTAATATTTAATTTGGTTTCAATTCTTTATATAAAATATCTTTTAGGATTTTATACTTATATTTTTTTAAATAGTTTCTTATAATATTAGGCATATGATTTGTATTTTCCATTTTATCAAATATTATTTAATATAAGTTGTTACAAGGAAATTTAAATAAATTAATTTTCTTGGCGGTGTATTTAGTCGTTAACACAGTGTACTTATTATGAACTAGACATATATGTATCCTACAAATATATTTAGAATTTATGCTTTGCTGATACCTACTATAATTAAAAATATGTTTTTAGATTTCGTTTAGCAAATATCCCAAAAAATAAATATGCCACGAGGAGTTCATACGGAAAGAAAAGAAAAAGTGGGTTCCAGCAGAGAAAGACCAAACAGGCTAAAATAGATGCTGTTCAGAGCATATCTGGATCCATTTATAAATATGTTACAAAACCCGATGATATCCAAGGTTCATCAAAAGAAACTGATTCTCACGTAATGCAACCAATGTTTCAGAGAATATTGGCTCAGCTTCGGAAAGTAACAGCGACAATACAGAATTAATAATGATAACCTATGATGAAGACGAATTAGAAAGAAATACTGAAAATGACAGTGATAATGCTGCTAATGCTTCTACTATCGAATACAGTATTTGCATGGGTGAATCACTTCAGGACTTAAGAAATGTATCACATTGGAATATACTCGTTTCTGATAATGTTCGCATTGAAATCATAAAAAAAGTGAGCATTTTCAAAATAGAGAAGGGTCGTTTGCTACTGTATCTAGACACGGGTTGGACATAAAAGGTGATGTTCGCCATCTTTCTAAAGAATGGTATTATAAAGTGATGCCGTATGGTGAAAAAATTCTGCGGTCATGGATAGTTTATTCTCATTTAATTTTTAAATGATAACCTGTGCTGCTTCTGCTATAGTATATTAGCTGTCAGTTGTCACCAATAGTAATAATACAAAATCTACGACTAGATTTCAGAAGTGGTGGAAACTAAATCCCAAAGTAACTGACCGTGAAACTTCAAATGAACATCTGGAGAATTTTTAAAAGTGGCAAACTTTGGAAATGAGGTTAAAATTTCATAAAACGATAGGAGACGCAGCCTTTCAATTAATATATAATGAAAAACAGAAGTGGAAACATCTTTTATCCAGATTATTGGATATAACTTTGTTTTTATCTAAACAAAACCTAGTATTTCGTTGACGAAGGACGTTTGTCCAAGGACAAAGTTCTTCAAATAAAGGCAATTTTTTAGAACTAGTCAATCTATTGTCAAAGTATGATGTAGTGTTAAAAGAACACATTTTGAATTTGGAGCATGGTAAATCACCAAAAGTATCATAATTGTCACCAGATATACAAAATGAGTACATAAATGTTTTAGCGAACCACGTAAAGTTTAAGTTTGTCAACGAAATTAAATCGGTTAAATATTTTGGAATTATGTTTGATAGCACACTTGACATTTGACATATTGATCAAATGTCAGAAATGATTCGTTATGTGAAAATTGATGGTAGAAAAGTTGAAATCAAGGAAGTATTCCTTGGATTTTTTCCTTTACATGGAAAAAAGCCACTATTTAAGCGATGAAATTCTTACACTGAAAAAAATTGAAGTAATGACAAGCTCATCTCGAAGTTGGCAGTTTATTATTCATGCAAAGAAAAGATATTTACAAACAATTTCACCGTGATTGGGACAACTACTTAGTACTCAGTAACATTTTCCTGACAACATAATGAGGTTTATTTAAAATATAAAGTGCTATATCCAATATAACAGTAGTTGAATAAAGTTGATAACATTTCCATGAAAGCATATTTCTTTGGCCTTATATCATGAATTTTTCATTTTAAAATTTAAGTATTTGAGATTAATTGAACTATATTTTATTTTCACATAAATATTTCATGTGATTGTCGGCTTAGAATTATACAATTGTTGAATCAATCTCGTTGTTCGATTCACCATATCTGCCCGCACGGTGTGGTTGAGACAACTGCATTTCGATTGGAAATAGGACTTGTTTTTTTTTTTAGTGTAAACATCTTGAAAATGACGGTATAGATGTTATGAATTGTTGTTCCCAAGGTTATGATAATGCAGCTGTTATGAGTAGTATACATGGAGGAGTGCAAGCTATTATTAAAGCAAAAAATAGCAAAGCAATTTTTGTCGGCTGGCTAGATCATTCAATTAATTTATGTGGTCAACACTCATTTGCACAAAATGTAGCTTGTGTAACGTTTTTCGGAACAGTGGAAGCCATTTTTACATGTTTTTCTGCTTCGACTAGCCGCTGGGAAGTGCTTGTTAAACTTGTTGTGCTTGTTAAACTGTTAAAAGACTCTTAACAACGCATTGGAGTGCTAATTATGCTGCAGTAAACGTATTGGCCGAAAATTTTGATGGGATTGTGGCTGCAATTGAGAAGTTAAGTGATCAACAAGAAAATGTAGACACTAGAGGCGCTGCACAGAACCTTATCCATGCAGCTTGTGATTTTACGTTTCTTTGCTATCTTTTGTTTTGGAATGATATTCTAAGGGAAATAATGCCTGTGCTCAGATTGGATTGCAAAGCAAGGGCTTGAATATTGATCAATTAGTTACAAAAATAGAGTCAATTCGTAACGAAGTCACATTGTAGAAGAGGCAATAATTCTTGCTGCGAAAAAATCGGAGGACTATGACATTCCAATGGAAAGCCGAATTCGTCGTAAAAACGTAAAAAACCAATGGCTGGTGAGTTTGCCCCTGATGTTGGACTGACACTGAGAGCTGAACTTAAAAAGGACATTTTGGAATGTCTTGACCGATTCAGTGTTGAACTTTGAACTAGACTTAAGTCAGTTCAAGATTTAGCTTCATTGTTCGAGGTTGTGCAGACAAACATTTAGCTTTTGGCGAACAGTGAAGAGTTAAAATTATCTGTACCAAAATTTACCAGTTTTTATGATGAGGTATCGGCAACAGAACTCCTCATAGAGATACCAAGGTTGAGGAGGCATTTAAAAGCGGCCAATGTTACAGTTTCTAACTGGGCGTACCTAGACTTTTTGAAATTCATCGTAGAATGGGATTTTTCAGAATTTCTTCCGAATCTTACGGTTGTACTAAAGTTACTTATGACTATTTGCGTATTAGTGGCTTCGTGTGAGAGGAGTTGCAGCAAATTAAAATTAATTAAAAATTACTTGCGGGTAACAATGACCCAATGTAGCTTATTAATAATAATCTTCGTTTGTATTACTTAAAAAAATTATAAATTACGTCTATCAGCTTTTTATTATTATTGACAGTTTTTATTTTTGGGGTGACACCACAATATCCGCCCCGGGTGCCACCCATGCTAGCTACGCCACTGGACAGACTACTGTTTTTTTAATTCAAAATTAGTGTTTGGCACAGTTTAAACAACAATAAAAATATCTGGCATTAATAGATGCATGTTGCTAAAAGTTCAATTAAAATAATAAAAAAAAAATAAACCTTCTTAAAAATTTTTGAAAAATTGATATTTTACCTGTACAGATACGATGCGTACTGATGAACGCAACCACTACCGCCAGCCAGATATCCCGTATGAGTGAGAGAGATAGCATATCTAAAAACTGGCCTACCTGAAATTCTCTCTCGAAAACGTTGCTAACTCTTAGACTATTACGAATTGCAATATTAACATCATCCTCATAAGAATATTGGTGAAACATTATATCTTTAAAAAAAGATTGAAAACAATAAGATTTTGAATTAAAAGCAATATATTTTTATTTCATTTTAAAATATATATTTGCATTTAAAAAAACTCAAAACCATCGGTTTCATATATAGGTATTTCAAACTATACCATTCATCGCTTGATTAATAAAAACTATTTGCCTAGCTTTTTCCGTATAAAAACGGCTTAGGAGTTTCTTAGGTACCACCAAGCCAAATTTAGAAAAGCGCTCAATTCCGACTGACGTTGAGGTTGATCTCAAAATACAAATTACTTTATTTCACTTTTTAGTCCAAATAAATTGGAATCTAAAGAAGAGGCAGTGGTCACCCATGAAAAATGTTGCAGAAAACAGAGTTAATTTGGTATACATAATTTATAAAATGTGGAAAATTTCTTCGATGAAAGTGATGCCGATTTATTTTCTTTGTTTTCTAAAACAATGAAATTTTCATTAACAAGTGCATTCGGATATAGTAACACAGCGACGTAATGTAACGATGTCATAGATGCTGACAAAACGTGTGAAAGACGGTTTTTGCATCACAAGCAGTGTTGCAAAAATTGCTCGTAACGTAACATCAAAACGAAATAACGAAATTAAGTAACGTTATTAATAATAATTACTTTCGTTTTAAAAATTCATTTGCGTGACAGTAAAACGTAACGATAACGTAAATATTTTATTTCGACTTATCTGCTCTTTTTCATTTTATGTCCACGCTTTAACTAAAGATTTTGGTAGTTCTAAATTTTTTTTATATTTGTGACAAAACAATGAGCATTTTGTAAATTTGTGATTTGAACTCACTCAAGGTTACGAGTTCGAATCCCAACCGAAACACGTATATAAAAGAAAAACAAGTTTTTTTCTTAGATATTTCTAACCATACCTTCGAATTGATAAATTCAAATTACGTACTTCCTTTTTACTGGAGTTTAATTGCTCACAAAAATCCCGAATAATTTTTAAATATAGTTTTAAGATTACATTTAATTTTAAAATAACGTAGCTAAAGGTTATAATATAAGGAAATATATCATTTTTCTGTTCCATAACGAAATAACGTACCGCAAAAATAAATATAATGCTACAAAAACGAAACACAGAACGTTACGATTCTTTTTTCGTTTTGCAACACTGATCACAAGTGTAAATGTAAATGTTTCCAAATTCGTAATTATTCGCTAAGGCTGCCAAAATGACCAAAAAAATCCAAATCATGTCGTAACTATTTCCAAATTACTTCTTGGCTAAGAATGCATTCATTTGCTTCCTAACATTTGCGGCTGGTTTTAAACTTTGATAAAGGTTCTCAGCCTTTTTTATCAAGTCCATATTAAGTATCTGGTAAAAAATGTTAATATTTGAAATCGGATCCATCATGCCTCAATCATATTCCTTTTCGTGTTTTACACGTCAATCGGCTTGTGCAACTGACTGTTTGCTAGACTGTTGAGATCACTCATTGTCATAGTGACAGAACGCAGAGGAACTTTTTTGTCCGTACATCGTACAAACGGAATGCTTTGCAGGACTTAATAGTCTCGGGGGCGTTCAATCCCCAAAAAAACGCATGTAGTTGTGGAACCTACGTCTTAAAAGGTGTCTATGTGTTGTTGTGACCCATATTGTAAATTATTTAACACAACACTTTTTATTAAAAAATTAATGTAATGGAAAATATTATGTCAAGTCAATGAGATGTAACCTAATTTTACAAATCTAAATGCTGCGAACTGCTTCAGCGTGATGCTTTTTCGTTTTGGTCACCAATTATTGAGTTCAGGCACATGTACTTCTACGAATTCTATACTATTCACTTGTAATACACAAAGTTCTATTCGTTACACTTACACAATTTTATTTTGGTTTAAATAATTTTTTATAATTTTTTATAATTTTTAATTTAATAACTATTTATAAAAGAATACTCTTGTCTCTTGGACTGATAGATTTTTATTGTAATTTATTATCAAAAATTCTATCTTCGAAATTTATATAATACAAAAAACCGTTTTGTTTTATTGCTATGTAATAAATTATATAATGTAAATATTATTGTAAATCAATCTGTCTATCCTCAATAAACACGCACACATTGTAATTCGTTAAATTTATAATATTGCTAGCAGACACGGTGAACTTCGTACCACCTACAATTTATTTGTAGATAACTTTTGATCAGCGATTTTCAATCCTAATCGATATTCTACCTCCAATTCATTCAGATTAATAATAGTGGCTGCATAGTTTGGTTGGAATTTTATTTAAACGGAAGTATTATTTATTATTATGTACATTTATTATTAAACAGGAATACAATTTTTTTTTATTTTATCTTATACCGCATTTACAGCGGCATAGCAAATCAGTAGATGTAATTTAAATCTGTGCTGTAAACACTTTTTATTTTAAAATGCTTGCAACTAATTTGATATCTAGCCTTACTAAAAACCAAATTTTTTTAATTTAATACTTCACGCTGTGAACACCATTGCAAATAAAAATCTTTGATTTCTACACCGTCTCCTTTTCCCAAAAATTAATATACTATCTACTAATTTGCTATGTCGCTGTAAATGCGGTATTAATGCGATATGCTGAACAATATGTTTTGCTAATTCCTGAGCGGAATACACGAACAAACTTGAAGGTTTTCCAACCTTCAAACGCCCAACATATAATTGACTATGCGAAAAGCACGGGGTTTTCAGCTCATTGTTTGAATTTGTTACTTATTAATAGTCATTACAAATACCAATCGAATTGGAAATTATAAACGTTTTAAAATGATGCGCGAGTCTAAAGGGATCATTTCCAAAATTACAATTAAATAACAATTTCACCTTGAAACTTGCCGTTTAAAATGGTATTGAAATTATTAAGCAAAATAATTTTCACTCGAAAATTATGTGGTGGCATTCTAGTTAAATCCAATGAATTCAATAGTTCAACAGGATAGATGAACATTCCTCAGCATTGACAACAGAGTCAATCGGTTTGAATGACAATTCATTGCCAGGCAACAACTGTTGTATTTTAAAATTGATTGCGTCGACAGCTATATAAGGGACGCATGATAATTAGCTTGTAAATTTGGAAATAAATACTTTCAAAAATGCAAAACTTTTACAAATCATGCAGCAATATATTAGCATATATACCAAATTTCGTCAAAATCCATTATCAGAAACTGATGCATAATTGAAGTTTCAAATAAACAGATCCCCAAAAGGCCCGCCCCTCAAGACTTATTCCAATATCGCCGGAGAACTAATCAGTTCTTTGTCCTTCCAATCTCCATTCAATTCGATTATCAGGTACAAATGTTATAGATCTTTAAAAAAAACGGAGTTCTGGAGACCCCCATACCCGTCAACCCTTTGTCCAATATACCCAAAAGCTTATAAAATCGTTCTTAAATTTTTTGTTTTAACTTGCATCAACGTTTTATGAAAATCGATTTGTAACTGTAGACAATAGTAGGGATAAACCCTTTTAAAAAATTTAAAAAAAACTTTTTAACCGGAAGCGACAAATCCAAAGTGGGTACGCAGAAGTATCGGAAACAGTAGTAAAACCTTATATATCAAGTATCAATAAGTTTGAAAGCCAGGATTAGAAGTTATTGAAGTTTTAAACTTACAGGTGTTTGGGAGACCCCCGCCATTTTGTCCAATTCTATCCAAATATAGAAATGAACCATTCTTAGATCAACTTTATCGCACACACACTTTTTCATAAAAATCAATCAAGCCGTTTAGGAGGAGTTCAGTCACAAACAACCGAACAGAGGAAATATATATATAATGATGTAGATAGAAGATAGATAGATAAATTAATAGATTAATCAGTTATCGACTACTGAGAATTGAAGAGTATTCCAGTACTAATATCGCAATTAAAAAATAGGGGTTGGTGGTAGAAGGGGGAAAATTAAAGGGTACATGTATTACTTCGGACTGAAAGACCTAAGTATTACATTCATGAGCTCTACCTACGCTGCAGGGAAAACCGCTGGAGGGATTTCAAAATTGTTTTTTCTAAAAATAGGTATACTCAAGGGCCAGGTCCAAAAGGACGCTCTGTTCGATAACTGTACCGGAAGTGTGTCAAAAAATCATTATGTGTGTCAAAAATAGCAAATTTTCATATTTTTGGCTTAAAAAGCATTCATTTTAAGTGATTACGAGTAGGAACAATAAATTTGGACACATAATACTATATTTTTGTATGTATAAACACCCAATGTATCGATAATTTAATAGTACAAATAGTATATTATTTAAATAGGAGCTAGAATGCTACTTTTTGTGTTGAGTCTATAGTTTGGCGGCCGACCGTAGAGAGGCCGCAAATTTTAGATGAAACACAAAAAGTCACTTTAGCACCGAATTAAATACGCTATTTTTTCGGCAAACGTTTAAATTTTTTATAAATATGAAATTAATACATTAAAATTATTTATTCTATTGTCATAGTTACATCCAAAACAGTAAAAAACATTAAAAATTGGTATAAATTATATAAAACTTTTTATCAAAGCAAGCTTTCAATCCAAAATTTTATAATCCAATCAAAATATTTGTTATATTATGTTGTCATAGTTATACAATTTGTTTGAAAACATAACATATATTTTGGTCAAAACTTACTTCTTTTGAAAACATTCATAATCTCTGTTATATGTTACTTTTGCTACCGCCGTCAAAATATTGAAAGAAATAGCGACACTTTTTTTACCGCTGTAAAAATATGGAAGCTACTTTACTTTCGCCGAAAAAAGCCGTTAATTTACAGACGCTTTGATTATATGTCATAAAAATAAGACCTTAGCCTTATCCTAATCGGATGTAAATAGAGCTTGTACTCCCGGGAGTTTTTCCTTCACTAATCCCGGGCTTTCGAGATTCATGAAGCAAAAAATCCCGGGATTACAATCTCTAGCTGTAAAGCTAAATTTTTAAAGTTAAAAACAGCCGTTTGCCGAAAAACTATTTTTCTATGATAGCTGATGAAAAGTCTATTTTCAAGCAGGCTTAATCTCCTGTGAAAGGGTTTTTTTTCCACTAGATGTAAAATCAGTTTCAGTAAATAAAAAGTTGTAATTGCTATATGGTATTTTCATACAACTTTACAAAAATTTGGAATCACAGAAACCATCAAAAAAAGAATGTGAATTTTGAATGTTATGTTGTTGATTTCTAATTTAATAATTTATAATAAATATCGTTTATTATTTATTTACCATCGTAGAAAAAAATGCAATTTCATACGTGAGATGAAAACATTTTATGTTCGTTAAATTGTCCCACTCGATACTAACGCGTCTCGCTAACAAGTTCTCACACACGAAAAAGGAGTGATTTCATCTCTCGTAGCAAAATGTACTATATTCTATTAAACTATCGATGATATAAACGTACGTAGAATTAATAGATTTTTGTTACTTCGCTATTTTTAAACCGAAATCACGAAAAAGTCGACTACTGAACTATACAAAATATTCTCGAAAAAAAGGATTAAACATTAAAAAAAAAATACAATTTTACAAAAAACATTATAACGAAAAAAATTGGTTTGAGTTTTGTATAAAATTCAAAATATGTGATAAGGCCGCAAAGAAAATCTCAAAAAGCCGCAGGTTCCCCACCGCTGTCTTAGACTATCTCACTAAGTTCCCATTTCGATTTTCTAGACCCAAAATTTATGTTATTTTAATTTAAATAAAAGCTATATAACCATTAACCTCTGATTGTTATTTATTTTAACCAAATTGTAATATAACTTTACTACATACTTCCACAATACAAATACAATTAATAAGCTAGTTAGGTACTTGAACAAAAATGAGTTTAATTAAATTCAATTTCACTTTAATTACTTAATAACTAGCACACAAAAATAACTTAGCTTTAATTAAAACTGACAAGCAGTCGAGTCAACGTCTGCGTTAAAAAATTATATTTATCAAAAACATTATAGTTTTTTTCGTTATATTTATTGCTGTTTTTGAATTTTACTATAAAAGCTCTATCCAAACCTTAACAATACCATTCTTTAAAATTTTGTTTAGTTTAATAGTTCTAATTATAATTGAAATACAAAAATGAAAATTCTTATTATCACCTGTTTGTTATATGTACAATTAATTGCTGCGACAACAAACTATTGCGATACATTATTATGTACATATGGACAAACCGTTTACAAACATATTGCATGCGGTGTTGTACTACCGGGGGTAAGATTATAGAATGTTTTCCAAATTAAAATTTTTAGTTGTTGAGGCCAAGTGGCCAAAATAGTTGAATTTGATCTCGGATCCGTCTTCGATTCCTATTTTGGATAAAGTGTTTTTCATTAAAAATGTAAAAATATCTATCAGCACTGTTCTTTTTTTCAATTAACCAGCAGTCAGTTAACGTTAATTTTAGTTAGAAAAGAATCTATGCTGATCACAGATACAAATAATAATAGATTAAATTAAGTCTTCAAGTGAAACTCAACCAGAAAATGGATTGAATTGTTAACAATAATTCAGATGAGCGACGCTTGAGGATAGTTCACTTTCCTATATGGAGTATCAACGGCAAAGCAAATTAATATAGACTTTTAGCCATTGTAATACGGTGATGCACTTGCACTAGATATGTAAGCATTGCCGGTAAATCAGGTTCAACTTTATCCTTCGATGTAAAATATATGGAGGATTGATTATATTTAATTTTTAGCGATTTGACAGAAAATGCGTTTCGCCAAGTGCCGGAACTTTGGATCAAAATTCTATCAACACAATTGTTAAAACAATGAATGATTTAAGAAGCTCATTAGCAAATGGAGCTTTGGGATTTGATGCGGCTGCAAAAATGCCAGAATTGGTGAGTATAAATTTAAAGTGTAGATACCTAAACATAATTCAAACATATCTGTTTTTGTCAGCATGTTATCATAATTATGTATTTCAAAACTAATTTTGTGTACAACTTATAAATAAAAGTCAGGCAAGTGCGAATATAATTCACTCGCTGAGGGCTCCGTGTATATAATATTTGAGAAAAAAACAGTTTTTGTTAGTATGTTAGTACGTTTATTTCTACGTTTATTTGAAATTATAACTAGTAAAAAAAAATTTAGTATCGATTTAGCAAAATCCCTACACCCGTGAATTTTTTTAAATTTTTTCTTTTGTAGTATTCGTAGATAGGACAAACAAAATTTTACACTTTTTAAAATAAGTCGAAAACTGTGCTTTCAAAAATTAGAAAAAAACTGTTTTGCACTACAAAAAAAATTACCTTTCATATGACACCCCACATGCCATGATCAAAAATAATTTTTTTTCGAAATTTCTACTATTTCTACCCCCTCAACATTTGAAATTATAACAACCAAAACAAATTTTGTTTCGATTTAGCGGGGAAGGGAGGGGAAAAAAACTCCACTCATTTTTAATAATAAACCAAAAACTAAGCAGTCGAAAATTCAATGAAATTTTTTTTTGAAATACTTCATTCTTTTCGATTTTTCTAGACCAAACTCTATTCCTTAAAAAAAATTTTTGTTTTACTATCTCCTTATCTATGTCCATAAAATATAGATAAAAACAAATATTTGATTTTTTTTTGTTATCATCGGGTGTGCGACAACACATAATAACTGTAGAAAATTTTAAGTTGATACCACTTATAGTTTGTGAGTAAATTGATTATGTAGAAATTCAGACGGACACCGAAGTCTCACCAATAGTGTACTGTTTTTATTTTTTCAAAGTACGGAACCCTAATAAACTTATTGTTCTTTTGATGAAAGATCAATGATTTTATTAATTATGCACTGCTTAATCATTGGACACTGCTGTCAAATAAATTGTGTGTTGATTGTTGAAACTTTTTTTTTAAATTCTGTCTACACAGTTAAAAAAAAGCTGAATATGTACAAATACACTCAACATACACTCAAATTGCTACTCATACACTCAAAAATAAAATTCATAAAGGATCAATAAACGCTGCTTATTAAATTTTATATAACCAAATTATTTATAAAATCTATAAATTTTTTTAGAAATAATACTTAATATATATAATATCTGTTTATCGTTTGATAACCTGTTTATGTACATTATAAACCAGCATATTTAAAAGAATAATCGTATATTTTTTGTAAGTTTATTTATTTAATAAAAGTATTTTTGAATAAAAGTATATTCAATAAAAGGATTTTAAAATTTTCAAACAAAATTCATAAATGAATTCGTGAAATTTATTAATATATAGTTATTAATTGATAGCTTTGAGTACTTCATAAACTCCTATTCGTAAGAATAATTTTTTTCAGTGTATTGATCCTGCGGAGTACGGACGTCTCCATTATAAAACAAAGCAAAGCATGCTCTAAAGATAAATTTAATAATCTTTGTTTTAGCAAGTTATTTTCAAACTTCTACCGTTTCTATAAAAATAACTGTAAAATAAACAATAACTAACTTTTTCAACTGTGTAGTACGTAAACTTCAGTTTTATTAATAATGCCTATTATTCCTAATATACTAGATAATATATGTTAAATAATAATATTGTTAGTGTCGTTTAGACTGTTTAGTAGGTTTGATAATTAAACAGTAAATCTTTATAAAATTCATTTTTAATAATTTTAATAATAGTTTATAGTTAAATCATGCTTTAAATTAATAATTTTCAGTTATGGGATCCAGAATTAGCAATATTAGCTGCATTAAACACAAAACAATGTGAAATGAAACATGATGACTGTCACAACACAGATAATTTTAAATATGCTGGACAAAACTTGGCAGTTCGATACCAAACTAATCCATTTACATCTGCATCAATCTTTACTGCAATTGTAAATTTTATAAATGCATGGTTCGATGAATATAAAAACACATTAAAATCAGAACTAGCATCTTTTCCACAATATCGAGCGCCAATGTAAGAAATATTGTCGAAATAATAATTGCAATAATAATTTTGTTCGTTTTCTACTTGATTATAGGGCTCCACAAATTGGTCACTTCACAGCAATGGCACAAGATAAAGCAAAATACGTAGGTTGTGGATACTCAACATATACGACAGTAAGAAACGGAAGAAATCAAAACACGCTTTTATTTGGTTGTAATTTTAGTTATACGAATGTTGTCGGAACTTCAGCTTATACAACTGGCGTACCATGCAGTCAATGTAATTCTGGATGTAGTTCAACTTATCCAGCTTTATGTAGTAGAAACGAAATTGTTAACTCAAATCCATAGAACAATTCGATCTAACACCGAATTTGAAAATAAATGACCGGAAAATATAAAAATTTTACAACGAATACACTTCTAATTGTCACTCAGCGACTGCAAACAAGTTAATTCAGTTTTTAAATTTAAAACTTCGTAAACTTCCGCACAAAAAAAAATAAATGTATAAATCATGATTCATTATCTCAGCTTTATCCTGAGTTCTGATCTTTTTACTTCACCACAATTTCAAATTGTGTGAAGTAATACAATCTAACGAGAAAAAAAAATCTTACATACCCCAAATTTTGTTTTTTCTTTTGTTTTGGACCATCCCCTATCTAAATAGCCAATAAAAAATTTGGTGTACGTCTGTGTGTGGGTGGGTGGGTGCGTGAGTGGGTGGGTGACCTTCCTGCATAGGGTCTTGATGAAACTTTGCCGAATGATTTAAGTTCACTTGAAAATGGAAGATCTGGATTCATTTTTAATTTGGACAAAATGGCGGGGGTCTCCCGAACGCCTCTAAGTTTAAATCTTCAATAACTTCTAATCCCGGCTTATGATCTTATGGAAACTTGATATATAATGTTTTAGTACTGTTTCCAATATTTCTGCATACCAACTTCCGGTTTGACACTTCCGGTTTCCAGGTGTTCATCCCTACTGTAGCCTTAATACATAAATAGCTAGTATTTTTTTTTTTTACAAAAAGTGTTGTGTAGTAGGAATTACAAAATGTGTCACAACAACACATAGATACCTTTTAAGACCCAGGTCCCACAACATCATGCGTCTTGAGGTATAGGTGGACGCTTTCTTTAAATCTTTGTGGATTGAAGGCACTCGAGACTATTGATTCGGGCAAAGCATTCCATATGTACGATGTACGTACAAAGAAATCCCTTTGCATTCTATTACTATGACAGTGAGTAATCTCGACAGTCCGACCACCTGCACAAACCGATTGACGAGTTAAACGGGGAAAACATATGTCTGAGGCATTATGGACCTGATTTCATCCGAGCACTGCTGGTGACGATATTTATAAAAAACAACGAGATCAGCAACAGTGCGACGATGTTGTAGGGAATCAAGATCTAATGTTAAATCTCGATCACCAACAATTCGTATAGCACGCTTTTGAACAGAGTCCAAAAGAGCTAGGATAGTAACAGATGCAGCGCCCCAAACTTGACAACAATACTCCATACAGGGACGAATATAGGACATATAAATGTGGAGTAATTGATGCGAAGTAAAATATTTTTTACATCTATTGAGGAGGCCGAGTTTTCTTGACGCGCTCTTTGCCATGGACATTATCTGATCGTTCCAGAGTAAGTCATTGGATATTGTGACTCCCACTAAACGAATGCTTTCACATTCGTCTATTTGGTCGTCACACATATTAATTGAAATATCGTTGGGAAACTCGGTCTTTGATCTGGAAACAATCAATAGCTGTGTTTTGGTGGAATTAAAATTGATCAAATTTTTGTCACCCCAATCGGCGACTTTTTTAGATCCTCGTTTACATTTCTGGCAGCGTCTCTCCTGCCGGGATTTATTCGTTCATGCATTTTACCCTTTGAAGATAGGGGGACGAATGACTTGTGCAGTGTACTATCATCTGCAAAACTATTTATTGGATTACTGGTGATTTTCAACAGTTCGTTGATATAAATTAGGAATAAAGTGGGAGATAAAACTGAGCCTTGGGGTACACCAGCGTTAATTAATTTGGACTCACAAGAGAAGCCATCTATAGATACCGAGATGTATCGGTTAGACAGAAAATTTTGAATCAACTTCACGACTGTGGGATAAAAACCGTACGCAACGAGCTTGTTGATCAAGTTGGCATGCCAGATTCGATCAAATGCTTTTGAGATGTCTAATGCGATTACGTACGTTTCACCACCTTTCTCAAGTATGCTATTCCAAATATGTACGTATATTTTAGACAGGACTGGGAGTAAGGCTATTGGTCTATAATTTGAAATATCACATTTCGTTCCTTTTTTGGGACAGGCTGGACATTGGCCAACTTCCAGCAGGATGGAAAAATACCAGATTTATAGGATTTATAAAATATTTTGGTGAGAGTTGGTGCAAGTTCTTTTGAAAATGTTTTTAGAATAACAGGAGGAATGTTGTCCAGACCAGCGGCTTTGTTATTGTTTAACCCCCTTAAAAGTCTTTCGACAATTTTGGGTTTAAAATGTAATTGTTTCATATTGACTCCTGAAGACAAAGCGTTCCGCGAACAATGTAGCTTTCCTTGCAGGGTCAGTAATGATTGAGTCACCATCAATGATAGGAGGGATAGAAGATTTAGTACCACAATTTAAAGAATTAATGGCACTGTAAAAACTTTTGTCAGAAATTGACATACTCGAAAGTTTTGCCGCTTTCGCTCTGTCAATCTCTGCTTTTTCGTTTTCAATTATCTGGTTTGATATTTTGTTGGCCTTTAAATATTGGGATCGATTAACAGAATTCTTTTTATGAATCCAAATATTAAATAGTCTGCGTTTGTTTCTAAGTGCCAATTTGGCTGCTTTCGAAAACAAATATTTTTGTTGGGGTTTCATTATTGAAAAGGGAACGAATTTGTTAATAACGAATTGAATGGTTTCAGTAAAGTTTTGAGCAGAAACATTTACATCGTCAGTATAAAAACAATGACGATCAAAAGGGAAACCTTGAAAAAAACTTCGGAGACCAATCGTGTCCATTTTTGAAAAGTGAAATATTTTACGGGGTTTGGGAACTCTAGTTTGTAGTAAATCAGTTTTGATAACTGATGTGATTAGATAATGGTCAGAATTTCCAATACTACCCTTATCGACATCGACACTCGTAATATCTGGCATAGATGTGAGATAGAGGTCTAGGAGAAAACTTTTGTCACCGTCATTACGAGGAGTAAAAGTTGGGTTTTTTACAATCTGCGTCAGGTCGTGCGATGCGGCAAATATTTCTGCCTGCCTTCCATTGTTTTCGTCGTCGGTCGTTTTGGAGAATTCTAACCACGATTTGTTGTGGACGTTGAAGTCATCGGTAACGATAACCTCACAATTTTGAAATTGTGCTCTAATTTCGTCCACAACATTAGTCAAGTCATTAAAAAAATTGGGACTATGTTTGTTTGGGGACCGGTATAGAGCTATTGTGAAAAAAGAAATTTCAGACAGACAAACCTTTAATACTACTGTGTTGTAGCCATCACCGCGTAGTTCAAAATTTGGAAAGCGTTTGTACGCAACACTCTCATGAATGTACGCACATACACCTTGATGAAGTTTAAAAGCGGATTCAAGCCTATATTTGGGATTTAGTGTTACGTCATAAGGATAGTTTTTAGAAACTTGTGTTTCTGTAAGAAAAATAATATGTGGCTTGTCGTGCTCAAGATGATGTTGCACGGCGTCTCGGTTGCCATTCAATCCACAAATATTTAGGATGTGTATTTTGAATTTTTTATCAAATGTAAACGTTTGATCAAAATATAATTTTATAAATGGGTAACTAAACAATAAATCCTATCATATAACAAAATATGACATAGGCCAATATTTCATGATAGGATGTAAGAAATAATAATGTGAAAACAAAATTTTTAAAAAATTTGAAATGTTACTAAAATATTTATCCATCTTGTTCTCACGAGTTTAGACGCAATAAAGGTCACCAACAGGCCTTCGTCTATACCTGTTAGAAGTTTGTATACAACTGGGGGCGACAGGTGCCCAGAGGTTGGTACTTTTCATGGTTTGACCCCACATGAGTCCTCTCTAGTGTGTATCCACTAGGGGTGCTAATAAGGGAGCACCTTCCCGCAACCCGGGCGGCTAAGCCAAGGTCCCCGCTCCTGCTAGACATGACAACAGGTTTACGGTTTGCAATAGCAGGCCAGAGCCTACTATATCTCAGGTACCTCGGGTTCGCCAGGTCCCGTATCACGGTCTAATCAGACCAGTGACCCCTGAGGATGTTTTTATCAGACCAGTGACCAGTTTATCAGACCAGTGACCCCTGAGGATATTTTGATGGTTTTATTTTGCTTTCATTTCATTTTTTTAAATAAGCGATTGAAATTGCGATTGAAATGCCCCGATTCTATTGTGGGATTGTGGTTTTATCATTAGTTCCCACAAATAAAAGGTACCCCTATAGTAGATTATTACTTGTAGAAGTTAATTTTTATTTCTAAAAAATATACTTGGTATACAAATAAAATATGTAGTGGTACCTTGAAATAATTCATCAATTTAGTGTTTATTAAATACTAATTTAAATAAAACATTGGTGCATAAAATTAAAGAAAATCGAAACTTTGAAGCCGTTAGGATTTGATTGATCAGAGTAGTCTAGTAGATGAACCTCCAAACTCTATATTTCATATTTTCTCAGCTTATTACTTATCTTTTTGAGGATTAAGTTAACTTCGTTTTGATCTTCTTCCTGAGGAAAATTTAATAAGAAATTTAAAAGTAGTGGAAATGTTTAACCGTTCTAAAGTGTGATATTATCAACTACCAAATTTCTCTATGTCTATATTAAATGAATCATATTCATAAAAACATATATATTTTGGAGTCAGGATGAAAAAAAAGTTTTAAATTTTAAAATAAATAAATTTTTAAAATACTTGATGGGGCTTACTCCTGGTGCCACAGTCTCAATCAAACATTTTTTTGCTGCTAACTTTTGTTCATGAGTCAGCAAGAGCTGATGGAGAAGGTTCAGAAGGTGTACTTGTATCATTTGATTCATCTGATGTAAATTTGGTCGCCTTTCTGCGGTTAACTTCGTTTCTGAAATTTGTGTTGCAATCAGGTGTATGTGGGTTGTACAAAGTACACCACCTATGGAAAAATTTGACCAAGATCTTTTAATTTCTTTGTAAATTTCCCAGGATAGAGGTCTTAGAGCTATCAGTTTCATTGTTTTATGAAATTTTTTTTATTTGTGTTCAAGGTGTTGGCATTGTTTGTGGGCGCTAGCACTTTTCATATGTATAGCGGTGAAATGCACATATCTGATCAGATTTTTGTATTGTTCGACCAGACCAGACCTATACTCGTAAATAAATTAAACCTTTCTTCATTGTCGGTCCAATCTTATACTTGTTCCTTTTTTCACTAATAAATAAAAAAAACCCAGGTGTTCTTGGGGGGGAGTATTGTGGTTTTGTAATTTTTTACTCAATCGATTGTGGCCCTAATAAAAATTTAATTTATAATCATTATGAAATCAAAAATAGCCTGAAAAATTTGTAAAATGTGCATAAGGATACATTTTGTAAAACGCATATAGGACGTTTGAAAAAAGCATGTATTAAAAAAACAAACACTTCCCCCACTGGGTTTAAGCCTGGACCTTAAACTACACAGTATGAAGTATAATTACAGCTATGTCTCAAACTTTTTGACTGATGGCGTCTAGAGTTATTGACCTTGAACTTTGATCTCTTTTGAAAAATTAACAACTTTGAGACCTTGTAGCTCCTAAAGCCAAGAATAGCCCAAGCTGTTTTAATTTTTTCTAAGTACTTTCATATGTTGTGTAATTAATCCAATAGTTATTGCCGTGGGTCACTCATGGGTTTAGTAGATATTTAGTCCGATAAAAAGGCAAAAAAAGCAACAAACATCATTTTCGAATGACCTTGGCCCCCAAAGCCATGAGTGAGGCACCAAATTCCAGTGTACTTATGCACTATACAGTCTATAATAATGAAGTGATTATGATGAAACTTATGGAAAAAGTTCCAATTAGTGTGCGAAGATAATTATCATCTTTTGGAACACATTGATTAAAGTGGTGGGGGGGGGGGGGGGGTCTACCATACAACTGCTGACTTTTCACACTTTGTTTTTAAAGTTTGTTGGGAGCATACAAACTTCATTCATTAATCAATTTTAATGACACTTTGGAAAAAGATGGAGACATAAATGACAAAGAACTGATTAGTTTCTGGGCAATATTGGGATAAGTGGTGGGGGCCTCCCGAACACCTGTTTGTTGTGTCACCATTATTCCAATGTTTGTTGGGAGCATACAACATTCGTTCGTGAATGAATTTTGATGACACTTTGCAAAAAGATTCAAATATGTATGGCAAGGAACTTATTAGTTTTTTAGCGATAGTGAACAAAGTGGTAGGGGGTCCTCCGAGCACCTGTTTGTTTTGGAAGCTCAATAACATCTGTATCTGATAATCGAATTGGATTAAACTTGGTACATAAACATTTAGTACGGTTCACAACACTTACAGTGTACAGAACTGTTGTGAACCGTACATCCCAACTTCCGGTTTGTCACTTCCGGTTAAATTTTTTTTTACTTTTTCTCGTACAACAGAACTTATGTTTGATGAGATACTACTGCTCTCTTTAATATTTTTATAATTAGAACTATGCGAAATCTATAACATTGGTTGGCTTTTAATTAAAGTATTTGATGAATATTAGCTCATTATATATCCAGAACACTATGTTTCCAGAGCTGTGGTGAAGTCAGCCTATGCATCAGCGTCGCAATATTTTTAAATTTATATCAACGAATGGTTGAAAATCACCGGTAATTCAATAAACAGTTTTGCAGATCATATATAACACTGTACAAGTCACTCTTCCCCTATCATCAAAGGGTAAAATACCTGAACAAAAAAAACACGCCTGGAGAGACGAAGTCATAAATAAAACGAAGACCCAAAAAAATGCTAATTGGGGTGATAAAAATTTGTTAAAATTAAAATTTTTCTTTTTAATAAATTTAAATTTAATTGTTGATTGTTTCTACATTGAAAATCGACTTCACCAGTGTGGCAAACAAATAGACGAGACCCCTTTTATTGGGCGTCACAATTTCTGATAACTTTCTTTAAAACAGTTATGATGAATGACTGACAATGGCATAAGAACGCATCTAAAAACCTCGTCCTTCGCAAAGATACAAAAATATTTTATTGCCTTACAATTAATCAATATTCACATGTCCTATAAATGGAAAATCAAATCAAGACGGCGATAAAATACAAAATTTGTACCTGACCATTTACGAATTTCTGGAAATTTCGGTAATCGTTAGTATAATAAAAAAATTAATACGTGTTTTTTATTCCGTCACTACTTTTGACACAAGGTGGTTCGAAATTTGTTAAGAATTTGTTAAATTGTGAGTGAACTGGCCAATCGATTTTAGTAAATAACTCTTTCGTTTGAAAGCTACTATAAGTAAGACATATTTATAATCATACTTACGCGTAACTTTATCAAGATAGGAAATTATCAAACAAAATACAAAGAATTCTTTTATTCATTAATTTAAAATTTTCTTTAAAAGAAGATAATCACAAATCAAATTTTTTATCTCCAAATCTCAAATCTAATTTTTGCTATTTACTTCACCACAATTTTAAATTGTGTGAAGTAATGCAATCTAACGAGAAAAAAAAACTCTTACATACCCCAAATTTTCTTTTGTTTTGGACCATCCTCTATCTAAATACCCAATAAAAGTTTTGTTATACGTCTGTGTGTGGGTGGGTGGGTTTGTAGGTGGGTGACATTCCTGCATAGGATCTTGATGAAACTTTGGCAAATGATCGAGGCTCACTTGAAAATGGAAGATCAGGACTCATTTTAAATTTCGACAAAATGACGGGGGATCTCTTGAACACCTCTAAGTTTAAATCTTCAATAACTTCTAATCCTGGCTTATGATCGTATGGAAAGTTGGTATATAAGGTTTTAGTACTGTTTCCAATATTTCTGCATACCAACTTCCGGTTTGTCACTTCCGGTTAAAAAGGTTTTTTTAGGTGTTCATCCCTACTGTAGCCTACAATTACCGATCGATTATAAGCAGTAAAAGCAGTGATATGGGACAGTTGGTAACATGGGAAAGATTTTATCAGCTTTTGTAGTACATTGGATAAAGAGTTGTTGGCCCAGCATACAACAGGTGGTTTTTTCAACCATGTTTTCAATGTTTGTTGGGAGAATAAACAACGTTAAAATTTTAAAATATAAATATTAGTATTAAACAATAATTCAGAACATAGCAGAAAGCAGAAGCTACAGAACAATAAAGCAGAAAGTTTCGTTTTTAATTTTAATGTCTGTTTATAATGTCACCATTTTTCCAATGTTTGTTGGGAGCATACAACATTCGATCGTGAATGAATTTTGATGACACTTTGGAAAAGATGCAAATATGTATGACAAGAAGCCGATTCGTTTTTGAGCGATAGTGAACAAAGTGGTGTGGGGTCCCCGAGCACCTTTTTTTTAAAATCTCAATGGCACCTGTACGGTACAGGTGCATACGTACTAAATGCTTATGTACGAAATTTTTTTTAATTATTCGAAAACGGAATAAATATTCTTTTAAATATTTTCGTTCCTCGTTTACTGCAGGAAAATGATATTCATTGATTTTTGAATTTTAATGTTAATATTACTTCGGTTTTGAAAAAACCTAAGTATTGCATTCATGAGCCAAAAGTGAAATTCTTATCCCCATTTTTTTCTTCATTTCGACGTTTTAGGACCTACTGATTCTAAAAAAGCAAAAAAAAAATATATGTAAAAAATGCAAAAATTGTAATGTCTGTCTGCCGGCCGGTCGTTACAACCGACGAAATCTAGAAAACTGCTGAAGGGATTTCAAAAATTTTTGTTTCTCAAAATATGTATACTCAATGGTAAGAGCCGAAAGGACGGTGTGCTCGATAGTTGTCCCGGAAGTGTGTCAAAAAAATCGTCAGGTGTGTCAAAACAATTTGCGTATGTTTTGCGCGTGTCAAAAGAATGTTTTCATTTCTTTTTTTAGAAAATAACAAAATTTATTTATTTGGATGAAATGAAATATAATGATCATGATATTATTATTATTGAGAATTTTATTGCAGTTTGTCAAAAAAATATTGTCAAGTGTGTTAAAAAAATGATTTTCATTTATTTTTTAGCCAATTTTTAAAAAAAAAATTAAGCTGTTTGTATGACGTAAATGTGACATGGAAATTTTTGAATTTGTTATAGTTTTTGAAATATTTTTGGAATTTTGAAAAAAGTTTGTATTTTTGATTTTGTAAGAATTTTTGGAATATTTTTAGAAATTGAAAAATTTTTAATTTTTGATTTTATTATAATTTTTGGAATTTGGGAAAAAGTTTCAATTTTTCATTTTGTTTTAATTTTTGCAATATTTTCAGAATTTTTGAAAAAAGTTTAATTTTTGATATTGCAATAATTTTTGGAATATTTTTAGAATTTTAGAAAAAAGTTTGATTTTATTTTATTTTTACAATATTTTTGAAATTTTGAAAGAAATATGATTTTGTGATAGTGTAATATTTTCTCGAAACGCTAAATGGAGAGGCTTTTGAGTAGTTTGCTGATTGTATCATCTTTTCACTAAATTATGTTAATTTATGATCTGTTATGATTTTCCGGCAACGTATTGATTTTTCGTGTTAGTTTTGTAATAAATGTCTAAACAGAGATAAAAATACATGTACTTTATCAAAGAGTTATGTTTGATATACATCGCTGCCCAAAACTAAAAACAATGTCCTCATAAAAGTTTTATGCCGAAAACTATATTAAAATCCTTAACCAAAACCGAAGTCTTGATATCTCAGAGCTTGAGATTTCAACCACTCCATATTTTATTTTTGAAATCTTTTAATAATAATTACTTCGGTTTGAAAAACGTATTACGTTTTCGATTCAAAAGTGAAATGTTTAATCCCACTTTGTAACGACGGACTGTTTTCAATATTTACTCTAAAATAATAGTATTCAAATTCAAAGGAATTTGTAGGAAAAGGGATCATACGCATGGAGGGATCAGTTTTTATTAATTTGATAATTTTTTTCTATTTTTTGATCCACGGGTGCGACAAGCCCGCGTACTCCAGTCCCTGCTATTGGCATATGAGTTAACGTGAGATATCACATACCACTGGCAATAGCAGTGAGATATCACTAGCCAAGGTGATACCTTAGGGGTGCTGGCGGATGAACTGCATTCAGTCAACGGTAGCACTCTCAATCTTAGCTAATGAATATTCCTTGATGCTGGAACGCTGGAGCTTGCTCGAAGAAACGAGCCTTCATATAACTATACATCTGAGCTTAAATCATTGACAAATATACTGCGTCCCATAATCAAGGTTTATGCCATTAGCTGGACTATTGGCAAACCAATTTTAGTTTTGTTCCTGCAAATTTTTAAAACAAATTTGCTTTTTATCTCTTATTTTATTTTTATTTTCCCTATCCTATCACGAAATATTGGCCTATGTCATATTTTATATGTGATAGGATTTATGGTTTAGTTATCCATTATTTAACCAAAAAATATTAAAAAAAAAAACAAAAAAAAAAACAGATTTGCGTCCATTAACATCCTTAGAACGCATGTTGTTGTGGGACCTTGGTCTTAAAAGGGTTTTATGTGTTGTTGTGACACATATTGTAATGCCTACTACACATCACATTTTATTAAAAAAAAAAAAAAAAAAGGAATTCGCTAATAATTTGTTAACTTATATTCTTCAATTGTAATAAGCGTAGCGATATATGTTTGCACTACTGTATTTTTTTGTTTCAATTAATAATACATTACAAAACATGTTTTGCATAAATGATTGTTTGTATTAATGAAAATTGCTTGTTACAATGATGGAGATGGAAATAGAAAACCTATAATATGTGTATATAAGCGATGAAATTGTTTAGATCGGGAGACAGTATATAAAATTAAATCAAATGATTATTACATAAATTTTAATCAAAAAATTAGTAGTGATTAGTATTCTATTAAAAATTAAAACAAAAATATCAATATGTAAAATTAATTGTGATAGAAAAAATGTAAATTTCTATTGAAAAAAATTAAATTATTTGTTTGATTGTGAAATCGAAGTTTTTTTTGTTTATTTATTTATAATGTAATGAGTTTTAGAGAAAAATGTTTGATGAATCATTAAGTAAATAAAATGAAAATGAACAAAAATAAATCTAAATCGCAAGTTCAAATACAAAAACGTCAGAATAGTTATTCTTTTTTTTTTTTTTTTTTTTTTTTTTTTTTTTTTAAGGTTATAGTTATTCAGGTGAAGTAATAACGAAACCGTTCAACACACTTCCTATACCCAACGGCTACGGTGACGCTTCATCCCAAGCCGTTACATGTTGAATGGAATTATTCATAAATTTAATGTTAAACAACAAGCAACTAAGAAGATTATGATATTGCTGAGCTTCAAAATACAAATAATTATTGGCGGTAGATAAATTCGATCAAACTATGAATATATTTCAAATTGATAGATCTAGTTTGGTTTTATCATTTCATGGTGCTTTTAATAAAATTACGTTTAGTAAGATGAACTACAGTCTATACAATCATCATTTGTTGCAAGTGTAATTTGTTTTGTCATAGATTTAGTTTTCCGGTTTAATATTACAGTTTTTTGGTTTGTAAAAGTCCAATTTCGAAACAACTTTTGGGGGTCGTTTGATGGAACGATCCTGAAGGACGATGTATTCGATAACTGTATCAGAAGTGTCAAAAAAATCGTCAAGTGTATCAAAACAAGAAAATTTGCATATTTTTTGCTTAAAAACGATTTCAGTACGAGTATAGTAACACTGAATGTGGCGAAATTTTCATGGTCGCTTTGGTATGTGATTATGGTCTCATTAATTGTTGTATTATCAAACAAATACCGTCAAGTGTGTGAAAAGAATGATTTTTATTTATTTTTTCACACAATTTTTTTGGAAAATATAAAAATCATTATTTGTATGACATGAAATGTAATTGATCATGAAATTGGACATGGAAGTTCGTTCTATCCAATTTCAACTCCTCCCAACTTATAAGAACAGTTGGAAAATACTAAGTTGTTGCAAATTAAATATCAGTTTTTAAAAATAGAATACTTAATTTTTATTTTAAGCACTAATCAGTCTTTTAATTCTTTTTATTTTTTTATTAAATCAATAAAAAACGATATATCGGCACATTGCCATTCTCATTTAAAGAAAAATATAAAAAATATTTCTAAAAATTACACAAAAAATGAAAAACTAACATGAATTGAAAAAATTTTATAAAATTTTAAAACAATTAGTCATCTACAACAATGTCAAAAAAATTTAGGAAATAGTAGATTGTATTACTAGTGCGAATGCGTTTTCCAAACAAGAGTTAGTTAATAACTAGGCAAATAACTCGCGTTTGGAAGACGCATTCGCACTAGTATTTTTTGTAACAAGTGCGTAAAATTTATAAATATTTATTTAATGGTTCAATTGATCATTTATTTAACAAAGATCATTTATAAACAAATTTAAGCTTTTTAAATAATTAAAGTCAGCCATCTTCGTTGTAATAGTTGTAAATTATAATAGCTCGAAAATATAAACATAAGATTCGAACTAACAACATATAGTACCCCAAACTAAGCTGTCAAAATTGTGAAGTTTGAAAACCTAAATGAATTGTTTTTTCTTGCAATTCAAATGATGCAATGTGTTTAAATTGTTTTTACTATATGGTAAGTCATTTAAATTATTATTTTGATATTTTAGTGCTATAAAAATATTATATATAGATAGATATATGGATAGATTTAACTACAAATCTCACATGCAGGCGGCGTGCTAGCCCGTGCACAAAATATTTTGTGGTCATATGTGCGGAAAAGCAGTTTTTTCTTGTATTCTATTCTAGTACAAAATATTCAATTTTGTACTAGAATAGAATACAAGAAAAAACTACTTTTCGCCACATATGACTAAAAAATATTTAGTGCACGGGCTAGCTCGCCGCCTGCATGTGAGATTTGTAGTTAAATCTATCCATATATCTTTCTATATATAATATTTTTATAGCACTTAAATATCAAAATAATAATTTAAATAACTTACCATATAGTAAAAACAACTTAAAGACATTGCATCATTGGAATTGCAAGAAAAAACAATTTATTTAGGTCTTTAAAGTTTATTATTTTGACAGCTTAGTTGGATTCCTATGTGTTGTTTTTGTTGGATTCTTGTGTTTATATTTTTGAACTCGAATAATTTACAACTATTACAACAAAGATGGTTCACTTTAATTATTTAAAAAGCTTAAATTTGTTTATAACTTTGTTAAATAAAATGATTAAATGAACAATTAAATAAATATTTATAAATTTTACGCACTTGTTACAAAAAATAGTGTGTATTACTAGTGCGAATGCGTTTTCCAAACGCGAGTTATTTGCCGCACTCGCTGCGGTCGTGCGGCAAGCTAACTCTTGTTTGGAAAACGCATTCGCACTAGTAATATAATCTACTATTATTGATGTAAATAAAAAAATTGTTTTTTTTTAAAGAAAAGAATGTCGTTTTTGATTTAAAATTATTTGTTTGCTATTTTTGGGTGAAAGGAGTTCAAAATATGTTTATTTTCATCCAAAATTCTAGTTAATATTTTAAAACTGACAGTTATATAGCCCTATTATAATATAGCGCGTATAATACACCTGAGCTTCGAATAATGTTTTTAAAAAAAATGTAATATCTTCATTTTTATTTTATTTTTTAAATGTTTTGTTTCCGTAATGTTTTTTTCTATACGTAATTATATACATTATATTTTTCTATAGCAACTGTTAAAACGTGCTATTATCAACTAAAATTAGAGGGAAAAGTTGCACTTTACCATCAAGGGTAGATAAAGTAGTACTTTAACAGCAAGGGTAGCTAAAGTATTTTGACATAAGTATTTTGCTGTTGATATTTTTCAAATTTTTCCAAAAAAAATTGATTTGTTTGTTTATTTATAAAATTCAAAAAGTTATCAAAGCCTCATTTTTTCGTGAAACTGTTTTTTCCTGACACTTTTAAATTAAATTTATCATTACTTTTTCTTCATTTTTTGATCTTCTTTAACAGTTGCTATAGAAAAAATGTTGTATTCCACACGATGATAAAATTTCATTATCTTCTCGATGCTTATTAGCTATCAAAGATAAAGTGCAATTTTATCATCTTCTACAATAAATAACTATTTTTAAAAACATAGTTCGCATAGTTTAGCTCAGGTATATAGCGCGCCTTAAACGTATATTTTTTTCATTACGATTGGTGTTTACCCAGTAGTTATAAAACGCTTAAAAAGTAGTCGTGTCGTGTTACTCAAAATACCAATTTTTTGTAATTGTATAATTGTATACAATTTCGATTATAAAGTATACTTTAAGTTTTGAAAATAGCACCCCAGAATCAAATAGTACATACTACATTCTCAAATTCAGAAAAAAAACAACAACAAAAATCGTTGCCGAGCAATTTTTAATATTTTCAAACGATCAAAAAAATCAACAGCCATTAGTTGCAATAGCGACAATATTGCCGAGCTATACAAATATATTGCCGGGCAATAGGAAGAAATTGCCGGAAATGTTTTTTAAATGTTTGCCATTCGGTTACAAGCCCCTTTAAAGAATGGTGTTGCGTCGTTATTGAAACTCCTCCATACAAATTTGTACAGCAAGTTAACATTTTTGTTAAATTTACATTACATTCTGATTAAATTGAAGAAGATAAATAAGATTATCAATATTATTTTAAGTGTTTTGTTGTCTTTGCACAAAAAAATAATTACATCACTTCTTTCAGAATGCACACAATACAAATTTTTAAATTAAATTGATTTCGTAGTTTGATTTAAATTACTGTAGGAGTTACGAAAAACCTTAATATCATTGAACAATATAAGTTACCCTACTAACTTATTCTACAAAACAAATCACATAACGTTCAGATACTAAAGAATAATTTTATTCACATACTTTAAAACGGGTGTGTTTGTATTTAAAATATAATGCTATCAGTTCAATAACCGGACTGTGTAAAGCACTAACTGATAATATATTCAATGATAGTTCTCTCCATATGAAAATTATGTTGTGTTAGTTTTACGCAAGTTTTAACGTCAAGCCAGATCACAAGCAACATCTACCGTTGCATCACTAGCAGTAAAAAACATTTTGTTGGTTCTACTTTTATATATAAGCTTGACGTACTATTTTCGTTCTGAATATTGACATAATCAGTTATCGCACATAGGTAATTTGTATTTTTACCTCTTAGTTCTTAAGTCCGTCTTGTAGTTTATCTTTTCACAAAAAAAATTTAGTATCTTCGAAAGAAATTCGTAGTATTGAAGTACTTTATACGGCTGAGACCATATTTAAACAAGTTAACATGTTTTGTTTTTTTTATCGCTTGTTATTTTTTTAAATTTCTTTTTAAATAAAAGGTAAAACTGATAAGTATTTAGACAATTTGGAAGAAGTGTAGCGATAAACATTAGAAGTGTAACTAAAAGTGGTTCTCTTATAATATATATGATAACTGATAAGTGTGTTGAAGGGCTATTATTTAGCTTAATTTTTTAAATCGGGTGTTGTGTGTATAAAAATAGAATTTCGATTTCTTATTTTCATGTTACACACGTTTTGGGGCGTTTTAGTGCATATATTACTAAAGCTTAGGAAGAGTGAGAGTGTTAAATTAATTCCTTAGGTAAGTAAGAACTTTAAATTTCCCCTCACCCTATGAAGTACTACCTATGAAGATTTAGAGACAAATATTGTTACACACCTTATACAGTAATCTTAGAAACCGTCAGAATTACACCTTTCTTGGCCAACAGATGTACAAAATATTACAAAGTCACATCATAACCTTGAAAACTAACAGATTTTGTTTAATCCAATCATGACTTAAGGTACCTGTTCACTGAAGAGAAAAATCTTCCTATAGTAGAAAATCTCTAACTACAGTGGTTTGCCATTGTCTGCATACATTTTTCTCTAGCTCTAGCAGTGATACAAAAGTGCTGAAGCAACTATAGCTAGATCATCTCATCAGATGTTCACCTTGCGAGATTCATTAATCGAGGATGTACAAAAATAGTATTTTCTTCTATAGAAAATAGGTCGAGAATAGAACTTGTTATGAACAAATTTTATTTTAATTAACTGTTTTAGCTGTTTTTGTTTTGGTCGGTTGAATACAAAATATCACGAGTCACGGTGAAAAGTACTTGGTATTTGATCGGCGGTACGGGATATCCAAGTAGTAGTAGAAAATTAAAATAACAACTCAATTTAAGTGCATAAAAGATAGTAGTATTTTATTTGCCCAATCGGAATTCGCATTGAACTGTCAAAACGTAACTTTCAAATAAAATGAACCATAGAATTCGATTTGGATATCAAGTGTTTGGTGGAAGTTGGGTAGTACTTGTTCAGAAAGTAAATAAAAAATATAAAAATAAAATACGGCTGATGCAAAATCCGGAAAATAGAATTTACGAATGTTTCGTCTTTTGTGCACTTAAATTTTAAAATATATGCCTTTCTTTCTTGATTCAAAAACTTTGTCTCAATTTAAAATTTACAACAAAAATCCACCTGTTTGTTTAAAATTTTGACGTTTTTACGACTCAACATGCTTTTTATTTAAACTATAATATTTTACCAAAATTATAGTTTGAAATAAATTTAACTATAGTATATTATGCTACGATCATGTAATGACGGTTATTAATACACGAGCATTGACCGGGATACGAAACGAGCCGTAGGCGATTTTCGTATGGTATATGCGAGTGTATTAATAACCATTACATGAAAGTGGCATATGCTATTTTTTCTACACCCGGTGAATAACGAAGAACAAAAAATACAATGAAAATTTCAATTTTCAAATTTCAAATTTCAAAGTTCAATTTTTTTTCCCATACGAAAATTTCAACAAACGTCAAATGCATAGCATGTTTGATTGAAAAACTATGGGTTTCTTTCAATTGATTGAAAATCTGTATCGTAATAAAATCTGTATCGAAATGAATATCATTATAAAACGGATTTTGGTCATATAAGTGAATTTTTATAGTACGGGTGTAGAAAAAATATTTTATAAACAATAGCTCTGCCATTGCATTTGTGTTGGTTGGTTTTTACTCTTGTAATGCACTGTCTCACTCAGATTAAGACACTGAGGTGTATGAAAATTCATTGTTTTCAACGAGCAAGAGCGTGCCATTATCAATAATACTCTATAACAAGGAGTGAAAGTGATGAGTTTGAAGTGTTTACTGAATAAAAGTCAACCACCAGCAGCCCTAAGATATCACCTTGGTTAGTGATATCTCATTGCTATTGCAATGTTATATCTCACTTTAACTCGTATCCCAATAGTAGGGTTTCGAGGGTGCGGGATTGTCACACGCTTAGATTAAAAATGAAAATCAACAAAAACTTATTCCTCCGCATGTTTTAAAATATATTTAATCCCTACCTGCACCACTTCTCTTGTTTTGTTTTTGATTTTTTTAAGCTCTACATTTAATTAAAATTTCAAATTATAAATTTTATGACTTACATCTTGCACTAATAGCAATATATTAATTCTGCTTTAATTATTTTGATTTTTGGATTATTTTAAATGGAAATTTCACAATAATTCACAGGCCTCAATAATTCTACTAGCTTATATATTTAATCTTTGTCCCCAGAAAAAATTCGGTTATCCTCTTTATCATGAATTTTATTCATAGTAAAAAACACAAATAATATAGAAGTAAATTTATTTAGCAAGTTGAATAGTGTTCTCTATCAAGAGTACATAGAGAATGGTAGAGACACCGTTTCTTATTACTACCATCCCTAAATCCTATCCTAACTAGTATTTTGTCATATTGCAAACCTAGAAATTGAATCGAATAACTTAATGTCTTACCTTTTCTACCTGAAAATTCCAAATACCTATATGTAACCTAAAATCTTAGGAGCCGAATATTCCATACAATTTGTTGAGTCATGTCATTCAAAAATTACAATTATGAAATTAGCACTGATCAGAGTGAATATTTCACCTATCAATTCTGTTCTTCAGATAAACAGTAGCATTGATTAAATTACATATAGGGAAAACATTAGTTATGCCAGATGAAAACTTAAGAATACCGATAAGAACACTAAGTCTGCCAGACCAAAACAGAAAATCTTTAGAAAGAAACAATCGTCCGCAAATGTGAAGAACTAGCTATCGTTGTGAAACGTAAACAACAGCACACAGAAACGAAAGTCGAAAATCAAACGCAGAAGAAATAAATACAAAATCTACTACAGAAGTAGACAACAAAAGAAAAAAGCACTGGAGGTGATGGAACGTTATTCGTCCATTTTTTGTAGCACATCAGCAGACAACGGAAGAACTAATATGGTGAAATATAAAATTGACGGGAGCCAGAGATGCTAATTCGCCAAGCACCAAGAAGATTACTATAGCAAAACGGGAAGAAACTGATCGAATGGTAATGGATATGAAAATAACTGGCGTTATCGAGCAATCAGATAGTCCATGGAGTTCACCGGTGGTTTTAGTCGGGAAGAAGGATGGAACTATAATATTCTGCGTTGACTTCAGAAAACTGAATGCCGTAACAAAAAAAGATGGCTACCTATTGCCTAGAATTGATGATACTCTGGAAACATTATCAGGTGCAAAATTGTTCTCAACACTAGCGGTTATTAGCAGATAGAAGCCCAGGAAGAGGATCGAGAAAATACAGCGTTTAGTTTGAGTTTGGGTAGTGGGTTATAGCAGTTTAACGTTGTGCTATTCGAGCTGTGTATGCTCCAACAATATTTGAACGTTTAAAGAAACGTGTACTGAAATAATTACATTAGGTACGTGACTTCTGTACTTGGACGACATAATTGTATGGAATTCTAAGAATTTAGAACAAAACTTTGAGCGAATTCAAACAACAGGACTGAAATTGAGTCCAAAAAAATGTACACTGTTTAGAGAAGAAGTAAAATACTTGAAGCACAAGTTAACAACAACAAAATTACACACAGATACGGATAATATCTCAACAGTAAAATAATAGCCAATACCCAAGAATTTAGATGAGCTTCGCAGTTTTCTGAGACTGTTTACTTACAACCGACGATTTGTATCAGGACTTGCCAATGTTGCTAAGAGTCTGCATGAGCTCTTGAGGAAGAATAAAGCATTTGAATGGACCGAAAAGTAGGAAGATGCGTTTGTGGAGCTTCGAAGATGATTGTGCACTGCACCAGTTCTGGCTTACCTTATTCGAAATTTTAAATGCATATTAGACAGTAAAGCCAGCAATAATGGTATAGGGTAGTGTTATTTCAAGAAATTGATGGACAAGAGAAAGTAATAAGAAACTGTCCAAGTCAGAAAATAATTACTATATAACCCGTAAGGAATTGCTGGATATTAGGGTTTCTCAAACGGGATCCCGGGATCCTGGCGGTGCATTTTCATCCCGTTATCCCATATCCCGCTAATTTTTATTTAAATTTTTTTTACTTTTTTCAAAGATATTAAAAATTTTCTCACTCGAAAATCGAGTACATTGTTTTCAATTCTTTTTTCTCTGTAGTAATTAATTTCGTTCAAAATTAGGAAAATGTTTTTGTGACACATATGGTGTCATGGTTTTTTTGTATGGTTTTGTTTCGACACATATAAACACAACAAATTAAAACCAATAAAACTTAAAATAGGTAGATTTTTCTGTGAAATCTACCTAAAACAATACTTGCGCTTCATTTCTCTTAATTTATGTTTAATGGTTCTCTTATGAAGGCGATTAATAGGGGAACGAGACATGTTTACAATGTGATTTTCAATGTCCTCTGAATTTATTTCATTTTTAGCACGAGTAACTGAGTTTGAGTCATCCAGCTTTCGAAGAAGACTCCAAGCTGCCCTACTAGAATGGGAAAAATCAATGTTTTCAACAGCGTTAATCCACTTTTGTTTCCTCGTGGTGTCCAGTGAGTATATTAAGTCATCAATCACATCTGCCTTACCACTACTAAGGTGCTCCTCAAATAATAAATATATCGCTCTCTCTACTCCAACCAGGAATGTATTCTTCACCGGAAGTCTCTTGGGATGCATTTCTTTGCAGTTGAAATGATGGCTCCTAAGAACCTATCGTAATTTTAGGAATGGGTTGGACTCAGTAAATCACTTCATCCAACTCCGACTCATATTTAGCCCAGTCAGTTTTGTTAAAATTGCATCTAGGTTGAGGAGCAGAGTTTACGTGTGGGATTTGGATACCTACCTCAATTATACAGGACGATGTTGAGAACGTGGAAAACCTTGTAAGACAGCCCTAGATATTGGAATAGGTTTACGTTGTTCGTTTTATGTGGAAAAACAGAGGTCGGGATTGTAATAACTTGGCCATCTAGCAGATCTAATTAGGTTTTCATGTCTTTCGTATCATATACCAGGAACATGTTGTCGATTGGTCCCGTCAGTTAGTTGTTAGTTGTATGCCATTGGGATTGTTATTTGAGTCACTGATTGTGATGGCTATTAAAGTCACCAACGTATATTTCTGGGTGGTGAAATAATGGTAGAGTATCAGCTGGACACGCTGTGTTTAGGGACTGGTTTACGTAAACAGTCTTCGTGTTCGATATATCAACAACAATAAGATGTATATTGTTGTCCGTTTGGTGTAAGTACATGGGTGAAGTTCATGATTTCTGACTTAATATACGTGCCAGATCCATATGTTTGATGGTAAATAGCACTAATTAGTTTGTAACCAACAATTTGTCCTCTAGAGGTAAGTTGCGTTTCATCTGTTGCATGCGTTTCCTGCCAGAATTACATCGTTGATATTGAAATAATAACTTTAAAACTCTTTCTAAGTGTTCAGTTTTTGACTTGCTAATGCTTTCAATGTTGAATTGCAAAATACGGACTGAGGGTCCAATATTTTTTGTCTTATGGTGCTGAGAAGTACCGTTGTTATTGTGATTTTGAGTTTCTTAGTTCATGTTCATTTGTGATGAAAACCGTGATCTACGCAGGTGAAAAAGTCGAAATTTGAACTTCACCATTTTTGATTTTCCTGAATCTTGTTACTTGACATGTAAGTAGTATGGACAAAATAAAAAATACAACTTATTTTAAAATTTTTTAAAGTGCTTAGTTTGAGCATAGGGGCACCCCAACATGCATGAAAAGTAAAATCTGCCAATCCGATGTAACTTTGAAATTAAATTGCTCAAGAACGGCTATACCGATTTCATCAAACTTTTTTTTGTTTGATAGATGATTAGTTAGTCCTTTGAAAAAAAATTAATTAATTCATTAACTTCAAACCATACCTTTGAATTGAAAATATTCCAATTACTTCTTTACTTACTTAAGTTTAATTGATCTCAAAAATTCAAAATTAATTAATTGTTTTTATAATTAATTTTTAAATAAAAATATTAAAAAAACTTTTTTAAAGATGGCGCTAGGGTCGAAGATCAATTGGAATTTAATTATTTTTTTTTTCTGAAAATAGTTCTATCCTTACTCTAAAATATATCAAATTTACAAAGAGGCGTTAATTCGTGTTCTTGAGATATTTAATTTTAAAGATTTTTAGTCCGATTAAAATTCTAATTGTTCATTATTTTCTCGAACTTTAGTGGTTAAAATTTTTTGATGGTATAAATTGTTCGAAAAAATAATAAACGATAAGAATTTTAGACGGACTAAAAATCTTTAAAATTAAATACCTCAAGAACACGAATTAACGCCCCTTTGTAAATTTGATAAATTTTAAAGTAAGGTTAGAGCTATATTTAAAAAAAAAAAGTTAAAATTTAATTGATTTTAAAATTTTTTATTAATGGAAGTTGTTTGAAAAAATGAAGAAAAATTCGAATTTCAGTCATACTAAAAATCCTTAAAATTAACTATCTCAAAAACAAAAATTAATTATACTAATTTGATATATTTTAGAGTAAGGATAGAATTATTTTCAGAAAAAAAAATAATTAAATTCCAGTTGATCTTTGACCCTAGCGCCATCTTTAAAAAAGTTTTTTTAATATTTTTATTTAAAAATTAGTTATAAAAACAATTAATTAATTTTGTTTCAAAGGACTAACTAATCATCTATCAAACAAAAAAAAGTTTGACGAAATCGGTATAGCCGTTCTTGAGCAATTTAATTTCAAATTTACATCGGTTTGGCAGAGTTTTCGAGAATTTCTCGAGTTTTCCTTGTAAAGAAACTCGAATAATCGAGATCTCGAATAATCCAGAAATAAAGTAAAATTGAATTTAAGGAATTACTTTTTGCAGAATGAAAAACAGGTTAAGTTGGAATTCGATAGTGTTAAGAGGACATAAAATCGTCTGGATTTTTGTATTTTGGTGATTTTTATATTTCGGACGCTTCGTTTATACTGGAAATTTCTACGATTTACCGTTGGAGTTTCTGAAGCTTTTGGGAGGAATATTCTAGCTCAGAAATATTGTTTGCTGTTTTGTTTTCCTGTTGTTGTGCAACAATAAAGGAGTTGAATACTTAATAAAAACTGGTGTCAGTATAAGGAGATCAGCAACAGGCAGATGGCGTTGTTTATAATCAAGATAGTATAAGTATAAACATTGATGCTACTTTGTCGAAACTATTCGAATGCGATTATAGAGAGGTTGTACAACATAGCTACCTACTTAACATCCCAGCCTCGTAGCGCCCGTATCAGACAATCAAAGAATAATAAAAAATAAACTAAAATAATTATATTCTTATTTTTTTTTATTAAATAAAATTCAGCTTTCAGTCGATGTCTGATTCCATTGGGAATTGGAATATCTTTATAAAATAGAAATAAAAAAAAATTTTGTTTGATTTATTTAAAGTGTTTTAGAATTTTGTTGATTCGGTTTATATGTAGTTTTTTGTTTGTTTTATAATTCCAATTGCAGTTTAGTTTATTATTAAAGGTAATTATTGTTTTTTTAGTTTTATTTTGTTGTCAAAAATTATGTTAAAAGCTACGTGACTTTAAGGTATTTTTGATTAAAATTTAAATTTTGAAAAAATGGTAACATAAAAAAAAGTAAAATTTTTTGTGTATATTAGGGTATTTGTTTTTTAACTGGTTATCGCATCTATCAATTAATCCAATTTTTTAAAAGTTTTGATTACATTTTTCTTGATATGGTGTTTGTTGTTGTAGAAATTTAAAAACTTTGGTTTTTTTATTTACCGCATATTTATTTTATTAAATTTAATAGAGATTTAAATAATTTGTGGTAAAGTGTCGAAGACAATGATAAATGTAAATGGTTTATACTATATTGTGAACCCTGAGAAAAAAGAATTAACAACGTTACGTGAACCTAACGTAACATGTCAATAACGGATAGTTAAGAAATGCAATAACACATATTTTTTTAATAAAACGTGTTACGTAATTAGAATAACAGTATGTTACAACAGTATGTTAGATTACAGTATGTTAGAATTACAACAACACATAGAAACCTTTTAAGACTTAAGTTCCACAACAAGAAGCGTTCTGAGGTGTTGGTGCACGGAATTATTTTTTTGTGTTTATGTTTTTTTAAGGAATGCATAACTTAACAATAAATCTTATCACATAATAAAATATGACATCGGCCAATATTATTTGATAGGATAGGATGGAGGCTATAAAAATAAAATAAAAGATTAAAAGTAAATTTTTTTAACGAAAATTGGGTTGTCAATAATGCAGCTAGTGGTGTATTACTTGATTATGTTGCACACGGTCTATCTCTTCCTCAACTCCTCAAAGTTCCAGACATGGAGTTATATGAAGGCGCGTTTTTTCAAGCAAAAAAGAGCGTGCCATCATCAAAGAGTATACCCCATTTTTTTTATGAAAAGTAATTAAATTTTCGCTCTCTGAAATTATTAAATATAAATTCACTACCACTTTTATTTTGCGTCGGGAAAAATATGGAAACACTTGACCTTTATTTTATGCTTTTGCTGAAATAATTAATGCTAAAATACTTAATACTAAAAATACTTAGTACTTTTGTATAATAGTCATACTTATGGCTACTTAAGGTTGCCATTCATAACACTACCTCCGAAAACCACTGTTTTCCTTTAACTGTTTAGATTGGCTGAAACTACCTAAAATCAAACAATCAAATATAAATCGTATCTCTATTGCTCTTCAGTCTAATTCTCTAATTTGTCCGATTTAACTGGAACGATGCAAATCTTACTAACAGGTCGAACAAAAGTATTGGTATTGGTTCGTACAACTACGGTTCTTAATAATCCATCATGACCTTTCCTGAGTGCTATAATTCGCCCATGGGTCCAAGCATCTGCATTTTCTTTCTTGCACAAAATAGCTTAACACCATACTGTCTTGCTCTGTCACACAGACCAGTCAATGACCTGGCGTGAGTGCTTGTATATAATTTGGGTCATGTGACAATGGGTGTCGCGGACGTGAATTTATGATTGCCTCAATCTGAAAAATAAGTGTATGCAATTGCTCTTGCTTCAAAACTTTGAGTTCAACAACCCGTTTCAAGTGATGTGTAATGCTTTTAACAGCAACCTCATTGATGCCACCTTGATGTGGCGCTGCTGGTCATAAAGCGCCACTCTACTCTCTTCGAATATATGTGTTCTAATGTACCCTGATTCAGCCAACTTTCCATGACTAGTATTATAGACTTTGCATCGCTCGCAAAACTCGTCCCGTTGTCGCTATATAGGTGTTCATAATGACCTTTACGCGCTATAAATCTTTCGTAACACCTAATGAAATCTATTGAGCTTAGCTCCGATACTAAATTTAGGTGCGAAATTCGAAATTCGACGTTCACGCCGTGCTGCCTGGGTATTTCTGACAGAATTGGGTTGGTGTATCGGAGACAGGCAGAGTAAAAATTGCTAAGTTATTGATGCAACACCACGGCAAATTGGCGCCCTAAATCCAATGAGACTCAAGCGTCTGTTCTCCATGTTAGAGACGACGTGGAGTGGGCGTCTGTCCTGAATCAAGCGGTTCGCTTTAGAAACGTGCAAAAATGTTCCTTTTGATAATTTTAATATTAGAGCGGACCCATTCACGACAATTTGGGCTGGGCCTGAAGTTAAAACCCTCATCCTGGAAAAAAGACTTCGTTAAAAATAGAAATCAGAAAGAGAATAACAGACCCGGACAAAAAAACAGAATTTTACCAAGACTTGAAAAAGGACCAGACTACTGAATCGGAACGTAGAATGTACGCAACCTGAGCGCTCCTGATGCTCTAATAAGTCTAAAAACAGAGGCTAAGAGGTATAGGATGAATATCATTGCTCTGCAAGAAATTAGACAGTCAATAAACGGAAAACAAGATTTGGATTTTGTACTTTAGAGGTCATCCTTCTATAGAAGTGAATTTTGTAGTTGCTTTTTTGTGGATGCCCGAGTCGAAAATTAAACTTATTTTCAATATATTAAAATATAACTTATTTTCAATACAAAAATAACTTCTACATAAGACCTCCATAAGAGAGTTAGCGGAAAAACTCCCATTTGAGTTGTTAAATATACGTTACAAATTTAAAATAAAAATCCTGTTTTGGTCCTAAATAAACTAAAAAAAAGTCCAAGCGGCACGTATATCCGCTAGAAATAGGTAGATTTCGAGATCCGACAGTTTTGTGTGCCAGTAGAATCTGATGTATCAGATTAGTTTAAACAACACAAACAAATTTAAAACAGATATCGAACAAATTTTAAAAAGAAAATTAGCTACATATAAGCAAAACTATATCTATCCAATTTTGCAACAAAACAAATATCAAATCTACCACAGAACATGTGTGTGACAATTTATGACACAAACCTACGCTATATCATATGTCGTCCAATTACTGCAAAATATCAAAATAGTTTATTTCTAAAAAAAAAAATTAATTTCTTCTATTCAAACCTTCTTATTTTTTTTTTCATTGACTGTTATAAGGTTTTGGGAAATTTTAGTTATGGATTGTTGCAAACTTTTTTGTTGAAGCTAACAAGTCAAAAACCTCTAACTGCAGAGGTTTATATTTATAAAAAACGGATTAAAATATTTCCACAGATTCTAAATTTATGAAGTTTTTAAAAATATTAGTATCCAAACGGCCGTTATAATGGATTAAAAGAACGAATTTTTTTCTAGTATAAAGCCTCTCGTTATTTAATCATGGGTCAGATTTTTCTGATTTACGATTTCGTCCAAGATATTAATAAAACACACATGTTTACGGAAGGTTTTTCGATCTGGCTCCACAAATGCGACCGTGAGAGTGCCGTTTGATTCAAACGCAATTTGTGTTTTACAAGCTTTTTTGTTGGAGCCGCTCACTCAGAAACCTCCAACTTCAGAGGCCTTTTTTTTAAAGAAACTGATTATAAAAGGTTTCAAAGATTCTAAATTTATGAAGTTTTTAAGAATATTAGAATCTAAACGGCCGTTATAACGGATCTAAAAAACAGAGTTTTTTTCTGGTATAAAGCCTCTTGTTTCTTAACCATATGTCGGATTTGGCTGATTTACGAACTCGTCCAAGATATAATAAAACGCACATTTTTAGAAAAGGTTTTTTGATCTGGCCTTACAATTGCGACCGTGAGAGTGCCGGTTGTTTCAAAAAAAATTTTTTTTTGCAAACTTTTTTGTTGGAGCCGCTCACGCACGAACCTCTAACTGCAGAGGTGGTCTATTTTTAAAACAAATTGATAAAAAAGATTCCAAAGATTCTAAATTTGTTAACTTTTTTAAAATATTAGTATCCAAACGGCCGTTATAACGGTTTTAAAAAATCGATTTTTTTAGAAAAAAGGTTCTAGTTCCTAAACCACGTGTCGGATTTTGCTGATTCACGAACTCGTCCGAGATATTAATAGAACACACAAGTTATATCTCATATCTCATATCGTTTATATATATATATATATATATATATATATATATATATATATATATATATATATATATATATATATATACATATATATATATATATATATATATATATATATATATATATATATATATATATATATATATATATATATATATATGTATATATATATATATATATATATATATATATATATATATATATATATATATATATATATATATATATATATATATATATATATATATATATATATATATATATATATAATATATATATATATATATATATGTATATAAACTTTTTTTTTTGTTTTTTCGTCTCCGCTTATCATATATAATCGTTTGGCACAAAAATTTTTCCGAAATTCCGAGATGAAGCCCATTGCAATAGGTAGATTTTTATATGAAATCTACCTAAAAAGATTGGGTCCTGCTAATTCTACTTTATATATTTTAGGTTCTAATAAGTATTTTGATACTTTTGATATTTGTCTCTCAATGATGTCTGATTTAAAACTGAAATTATTGTATTTTTCGTTTTAACTAAGTACAATGATCGGAATCGATGGTAACCGATCGGAATCGTAAATGGTTTTTGGACATTTAAATGAGATGTTAATTTTGTACGTTGATAGAATTTATAGGACTTATCAAATTCTTAGAATATGATAAGTACTTAGTAAGGTGTCTTATTTATGTGTAAAGTGTAAAGAATCAATAGTCTGAAAATAGTTTTTTGAGATTCTAAATTAGATGTTAATTAGTACGATTTTATATTTTGTACGAGTTAATAAGTCTCACGAGAACAAAAAATTCTTGTTGCATGTAAACAACGATGAAAAGAACTAAAATAAGTTCATTTGAGAATGTCTACTATGTAGTCCACATTAATTATATTTTCCTAATTCAAGCTACGAAAATGTCATTTTAATATATAGTAAAACCTATGTGAAAGGGAAAATATTTCTAAGTAGTAACTGAAAATGTTTTCAGTCATTAGGACTGACAGTAAATAAGTTTCGGTGGTTGCCTACAGGTGGTGGTTATATAAAGGATTTTGAAGAGATTGAATATTTTGAATATTTTGATCGAATCGAATCGAAACTAACCATTATATCAATTGTGTGTAATTAATTAATTAAACTAATAATGATTGTGTTTTTTTTCTATATCGGAATAATCGGAGCGATAAAATAAAATTTGTATCAGATATAACGTATAATTTTTTCCTCCGATAATTAACTGTCAGATATAAAATATATTCTCTGAGTTCTTTCCGCCAAAAAAAATAAAAAAAAATTTATTAAATAAATAAATAAATTTTGTTAAAAAATTTATTTTTATTTATTTTAATTGAAACTTTACCTAACATTTTTTAAATTTATACTTTAAACGATGACTTCCAGTCGGTAAAAAAAATATCTGTAATATCTGTAAAAGTTTTTGGAAAAAATATATGAACTATTTTCATTATTCATATAGTCAAATTCATCTACTAAAAACTTACAAATCGACATATCTAAATTTGACTGTGTAAAAAATATACAAGATTGTATTTATTTATATATAGCTTTTTTACCACTGTAAAATAATGTTATTATCGTGTTCGCCTGTTATTATTCCATCTGTAGGCGAACACAATAATAACATTATTTTACACTGGTAAAAATGGTATATATAAATACAATCTTGTTTATTTTTTACACAGTCAAATTTAGATATGTCGTTTTGTAAGTTTTCAGTACATAAATTTGTAAATATTATCATTTATATTTACAAGCGTAGAAAAAATGGCGTTTTCTACGCGTGATAAAAACGTTTTTGCGTTCCTGACTTATTCAGACAAACTGTTCAGTCACGCAAAAAGAGACGTTTTTCACCACTTGTATAAAAATCTACTATTAATTGACATCTCAATCTAAATCCTAGCAACCATTTCAATTTTTTGTCAAATAATAATAAATTTCCTATTCAAACTTTGATTTTTGTTTTGCATAGAAATATTGATTTGTTTATTTTTGTCCTAGGACAAAAAATGATGGTTTTTGGTACTGCTACCATGACAACTAGATGCAATACACAAATGACATAATTTTTGTAAAATATGTCCAAACAAAAGTGAAATTTTAAGTCAGGTTGGAGAAAATAGTACATTTTCTTACAAGAGATGAAAATGCTGTTTTTTCGTGAGTGAATATTTGTTCACGAGACGCGTTAGCGTCGAGTGAAGCAAGTTTACGAACGAAAAACATTTTCATCTCGAGTCGGAAATGCTATTTTTTCTACGATAGTAAATAAATATTATAGTAATTGTAAATTTCCAGATGCAAATATTGCAACATAACCTAACAAATACTAATAGCGAAAACAAACAAAATTTATAACATTTTTTAGCGTGTAAATTTGGTTTTCATTATTTGCATTGGATTGTTAGCAGGGTGCTATTGTTTATAATTTGCAAACGTATATTTTATACACTACTAATAGAATTTATAAATATCATCCGTAAATCAATGTTTTTAAATAATAAGCACATTTTAATTATTATTTTATATTATATACACTTTTTAACACTAAACAAATACTTTACAAAATTGTTTTTGACTACCCTTTCAATTTTGTAAATGACGTTTTGGTTGTTTAAAATAGTAAACAACATTCCCTTAAAAAACTTAATTTGCAATTAAGCAGAAAACAATTTTTTTTTAAAACCAAATAATAATATATTTATTAAAATCTTATCCTAAAGTTTTTTTTTGTAAATTTGTTATAAATATTCTCACCTGCGTAATAGAATTCAAATAAAAAAATTTTGTGTTTTTAAATGACACAAAAAATATATTTATTTTAAAACAGTTCTTGTGCTCGCCAAATCGGCGATGAGTAGTGAGTTTTATATTTCGCCTAATATACAGTTATAAAGATTCTTTGAATGAATTAAAATTGTCTACTTGTAGTAAAACCTTTAATTTTATAGTCAATTTTTAAAAATATTGTGGATGTGTTGTTTAAAATCGTTTGTAAATTTATGAAATTTCTTTTTTATCCTCCATCTGTCGTCGAACACCGGAAATATGCGGTTAATGGCAGATACTGTACACTGTCATTCTCATTTTTTATTAAAATATTTTCACACTAGTTAAAAAATTTGTCATTTTCATAGCGAATATGCTGCTCATGAAAATCCATTTTCCATATGCTATCGTAGAAAAAAACTATTCTTTCATGTTGGGTTGATTTGTAGCTGCCATATTGGCGCGCCATTTAAAAGTTTAGGAAAATGCTAGACAGCATTAGAAATTCTTTATAAACTAAGCTTCAATTTGTGCCATGACGAAAATGTTTACCACTGATAGAATTTTGGACACAACCTTGATCTGTTTGATGTGGAGCGTCACTCCGTTTACTCCACCTGAGCTGTGGAATTGAGGTTATGTAATTATTTCCTAAATCAATTATAGCCCTAATTAAAATATTGCATTGGTACATTATGGAACATGGTACCTAATTTGTACATTATGTAAAACGCATATTGGACAATGAAAAAGCATGTATTAAAAAACAAATACTTACTCCATGGGGTTTAAGCCTGGACCTTAAACTACACAATATGGAGTATAATTGCAGCTGTATCTCAAACTTATTGACTCGTGGCATCTAGAGTAATTAACATTGAACCTTGAGTTTTTTTGAAAAATGATGAACTTAAATGAACTTTGAATTTTGAGACCGTGTAGCTACTAAAGCCAAGTGTAACCCATGCTGTTTTAAATTTTTTCCATATGTTGTGTAACTTTCATATGTTGTGTAATTAATTCAAAAGTTATTGCTGTGGGTTAATTATGGGCTTAGCAGATATTTAGCCAGAAAACAAGACAAATAAGCAACGTAAACAACATTTTCGAACGACCTTCCTCGATCGGTCCTCAAAGCACTCATTTCTCACAATTATTTAACTATTTTTCTCTTTACTTGAAAAATTATACATAAATCACATGAAATTTGTAGGATCTATAAGCAAAACATTGAACACAATAGCAAAACATCGTGAAAAAGCCTAAAAATTTCATACGAGCATACCTCCGATTCAGAGTACTCAAAAAAATTCAGAAATCGCTTTTTTCTTTCGTCAATACCAACAATATATCAAAATCTCAGATTTTTTAAAAATCAAAAATTTTAAAATCGAAAAAAAATGTACGTTTTCAAAGTAATAGCCCTATGATATTATGAAACACAATACCTGCTAAGTACAATAAATTTCATATTTAATCTATTCATACTTATTCTTAACCTTCATTTACACTATTATCACAGAAATTAGTAATGATTTCTAGGAGCACACGTGCCGGTACCAAAAGCTCTGTGCAAAATGACGGTTAACATGGAGTTAGCAGCCAACGTTTTGAAGTCATGGATTTGACAGTTTTACACATCACGTTTTTGACGATTTAAAAATAAAACTGACAGTAATAGTATATTACATATCTAGAGTTGTAAACAGCATTTTACATGCGAGGGAAAATTTTGCGCACGAGACGCGTAGCGTCGAGTGCAGTATCTTCACGAGCATGGAAAATGCTTTACAACTCGAGATTTGTTATATACTTTTCCTACGACTTTGTTTTAATGCCCAAACGCATATAATTACTTGAAAAAATGAACTCCTAATTATAAATTAAATGCAAATAGTTTACAAATTGTGGTAGGCTTTGCATTATTCTGTGTCAAAATGAATTGAAATATTTAATTTTTAAAAATCAAATTTTTTTTTAAATAAAAATTTTTCTTTTTATTAAAAGCGTGCGGTAATATATATATGAAAATCCATTACCGCACGCTTTTTTTACTTACCGCACGCTTTTTTTTACTTACCGCACGCTTTTTTTTACTTACCGCACGCTATTTGAAATAATCAATTTACATGTCATGGATAGTGTGATGTAATTTATAATTTACTGTGATAGGAGTAGGAAAAGTTTTTTTCGATTGTGTATCTTTTTCTCCACGTTTTGAATAGTATAAAAAACGGGTTCAGCGTCGGTCGTACAGATCACGAATTTCATCTCAAACTAGAATTTTCTCTTTAAATTTTAATATGTTTTATTAAGGTAAAGTTGAAACTTTTAAGTCGTAGGAAAAAAATACATAAAATGTTTCATCTAAATTGGACTGTGTGTTTTTTCGATAGGCCAGTCAATTGCCTATTTTTTCTCTTTAACTCTATTTGGGGTAATCGCTTTTAACTCCCCCACATCTTACCTCTTCGCTTGCTTCTTCTAGCACGGTTTTCTTTCAACTCATTGCTGGTCTTCACACCTTACTTTTGCCTTGTGGATTTCACTCCTGGGACATCCTTGTAACATGTTCGGTTGGTTTTCTCAGTGTTTGTCCAATCCCGCTCCACTTCCTCTTTCTTATATCGGACTCAATATCTATCTGCGCTGTTTGTCGTAAAAGTTCTTCATTGTCTTGAACATTTGCCACAAATACTTGTACAAAGTCTGTAATCCTCTGTGTATACTTCTGTTTCTCATTCATACATATAGTACTGGCTTTCCACAGGCATTTAACATTACACAGGTATTCGAAATTCGTAAATAAATTCAATGTTGACAAATTTACATTTAGAATTTGGTCTTAGAGCAGAATACTAAAATCCGTCTGTGTTCGTTCTACAAATAGAATTGCATAATGTTTTGCAAATCCTATAATTCCGTATCCATATTTTTAGACAAAAGTTGGTATAATTTTATGTTTCCAATAGTTTTAGTAATTTGCGTGGTAGTTTTGATGTATTATAAATTATTTTAAAAATAATTATTTTTTCTATTACAGATTTATTTAAATTACATCATAAGTTATGAAATCATTAAAACTATACTATGATTTAATATCCCAACCGTCTCGTGCTCTTTACATATTTTTTGAGGCGAATCAAATTCCATATATTCCTGTTGCAATTTCGTTAAGAAAGGGTGAGTCATTTTAACTATTAAGTTTTATTTTTGTTTATTGAATTTAGATTCAATAATCTAATTAAATTATTTTATAGCTGTTACTTAATGATTTAATTAAATCGTTGTTACTCATAGCTAAATGTAACATTATTTTATTAACTAAAATCTGTTAAGAAAATTTAACTTCGCTTATTTCTTTTTATACGACTTAACCTAGTTGCACTAAATTTATTTGGTTGGAAACGGTGAAGAAAACCGTTATAAAAAAAAGTTGTGCGTTGAGCGCCTCCGCGCGGAAGAATTGAAACTTCGTAATGTGGAAATAAAAACATATTACATTCTTTTTGAATTTTTGAGATCAATTAAACCCAAGTAAGTAAAGAAGTAATTGGAATATTTTCAATTCAAAGGTATGGTTTGAAGTTTCTCAGAAAAAAACTCCACTTCACATTTTTCGTGTTTCGGTTGGGATTCGAACCTACCTCGTCAGTGCCCGGCTCGAATCCTTGGGCAGACACGCTATCGATTACGCCGTTGAGGCGATGACAATTTCAAAGTTGAAACTTCTTCATCACTTATTTATTTTTACTTAAGTTGAATTTTTCCACTGTCATTAGACTCCATATTATGGAAATGTTTTTTTTACATTATATGGAATTTGTTGCATTAAATTTCTAGACACTACTTTGTGTGAATTCATAGAATGGCGAACATTTCTATTCTAATTAACATCCTAAGTCACGATTGTATAGTCATTATTGATTATTTCCAATCAATATGAAATCAATGGCTGACACTTGGTCAATTTGTAGTCCTATATGTATTAACAAAAAAACATTTCCATAATATGGAGTCTAATGACAGTGGAAAAATTCAATTTAAGTAAAAATAAATAAGTGATGAAGAAGTTTCAACTTTGAAATTGTCATCGCCTCAACGGCGTAATCGATAGCGTGTCTGCCCAAGGATTCGAGCCGGGCACTGACGAGGTAGGTTCGAATCCCAACCGAAACACGAAAAATGTGAAGTGGAGTTTTTTTCTGAGAAACTTCAAACCATACCTTTGAATTGAAAATATTCCAATTACTTCTTTACTTACTTGGGTTTAATTGATCTCAAAATTTCAAAATTAATTTAAATACCCTTAATGTAGTTTAATGTTAATACATATAGGACTACAAATTGACCAAGTGTCAGCCATTGATTTCACATTGATTTGAAACAATCAATAATGACTATACAATCGTAACTTAGGATGTTAATTAGAATAAAAATGTTCGCCATTCTATGAATTCACACAAAGTATTATCTAGAAATTTGATGCAACAAATCCCATATTACATTCTTTTAAAAGTCATTAATTACACTAGCTTACAAGAAAAATCTCCCGAAATAAAACTCAACTTTTTTTATAGATTTGGACCTCCTGAACACGAATATCATATTCATTTTTTTTGGTTAGCTCTTGTTTTTGAGATATTCACGAAAAACCAAATTTTTTGGTGATCAAAAATGTTGTTTCGGTTTTTGGGTCTCATATTTTACAAAACAAACAAATTAAATATATTAATAAAACAAGTGCATAGTAAACATGCCAACAAACATTTTGAGTTATCTTTGGTATTTTGAGTTATATTTTGTAAAAATCCGTTAAGGATTCTGGAAGTTACAGTCGAAAAAAGTTGAAAAAATCCGAAAAATTCACGTTTTTTTTAAATTTTTCCATTTTCAACACCATAAATTTTGAACAAATAAAGACACTAACTTTTTTTAATTTCTTGGAGCCTATAGTAGTTTCAATTTTTTTCTTTTAAGGTAAAAGATACGAATATTGGTGCAGTTTGCACCAAGTTATTCAAGTTTTTCCAAAAAAAGTCAAAACTCAAAATTTGGAAAAAATAGTTTTTTACTTAATTTATTGTGCCATAAATAATAATTTTAAATGTTCAGTTGTTCTCAAACATCAGTAAAGAATTATTTTAAAATAGTAAAGTATAATTTCCATTTTTGTTTTCGAAGTTGGGAATTGGATCGATATGAGTCGTATATAGAAAAATATAAACAAAAGATAATGAATTGTGAGGAGAGGCAAAACATCATAACATCAGAACTATTTAAGTTAGTTCAAGCACCATAAAGTTAAGCCCCTATTTATGTCTATTAATACCTGTAAGGTTTGTTTCTTTTCTGTTTTTAGTTTTTTGATAATGTAAATTTTTTTCTATCACCGCCCACCTTGTGTTACTCCTTACGTTTATGATCATTTTAAGTTTAATTTAAGAAAGCAATTACTTCTCCTTTTTAATAGTTTATCGGTTTTGCCAACTTTTGTTTAATTAGTTTAATTTCTTTTTAAGTAGATATTTGGCGTATGATTAGTTGCAAATATAATCTCTCTGAGGATAAATTTAATTCCAAACATTCAAGTGAAAATATTAATTAAAAACGAAAAAATATTACACATATAAATTTTAAATAGTGTATTATTTTTAAAAATCAATAAATCAATATTGATGGGCAGCTATAACAAAGCAACATAAATTGTTAGTAAAGTGTAAGGTCAAGTTTATTTAAATGGCGTCGTCAAGAAGTTTCAAGTGTAAAAATTAGCCTAAATTCATTTTGTTTTATTTGTGGAAGTAACATAATACATACTGCTAAAAGAATCACCCCATTTATAAGAAGTGCCTATCTTCATTACTAACTGATATTTTCCAACTCCTAAAATAAATCCGAGGTGGGAGGAGCTAGATCATGTCAAAAAACTTCACAAAAAAATCTCAATCTCGAGAAAAACCATATAAAAATGAAATACATCTTTTGTCCAAAAAAGACATTTCATAATCAACTAACTAATATTTGTCAACTCCTAAAATAAGTTCGAGGTGTGTGGAGCTAGATCATGTTAAAAAACTTCACAAAAAAATCTCAATTTCGAGAAAAATCATATGAAAATAAAATACAACTTTTGTAAAAAAAAGACATTTCATAATCAACTAACTGATATTTTCCAACTCTTAAAATAAGTCCGAGGTGGAAGGAGAAAGATCATGTCAAAAAATTTCACAAAAAAAATCTCAATTTTGAGAAAAATCATATACTAATAAAACACAACTTTTGTCAAAAAAAGACATTTCCTAATCAACTAACTGATATTTTCCAACTCCTAAAATAATTCCGAAGTAGGAGGAGCTAGATCTAATACGAAAACAACTTATATATAAATCAATTATGTTGCAGAGTTTAAATTATTCTTATAGTTAAATTTTTTTCCAAATTTTGAGTTTTGACTTTCTTTGGGAAAACTTGAATAACTTGGTGCAAACTGCACCAATATTCGTATCTTTTACCTTAAAAGAAAAAAAATTGAAACTACTATAGGCTCCGAGAAATTAAAAAAAGTTAGTGTCTTTATTTGTTCAAAATTTATGGTGTTGAAAATGGAAAAATTTAAAAAAAACGTGAATTTTTCGTATTTTTTTAACTTTTTTCGACTGTAACTTCCAGAATCCTTAACGGATTTTTACAAAATATAACTCAAAATGTTTGTTAGCATATTTACTATGCACTTGTTTTATTAATATATATAATTTGTTTGTTTTGTAAAATATGAGATCCAAAAACCGAAACAACATTTTTGTTCACCGAAAAAATTGGTTTTTCGTGAATATCTCAAAAACAAGAGCTAACCAAAAAAAATGAATATGATATTCGTGTTCAGAAGGTCCAAATCCATAAGAAAAGTTGGGTTTTATTCAGTGTGACAAAAAAAGTTCAAAATTTGTAAACTAGTGTTATTAGTGAACTCATACTGTTCATATTCTTTAAGACAAACTTTATTAACATTGCTTACAATTCACAATTGATCGCATCTTTTAATTATCATTTTCGAGTGGTGAAATATCCAAATCTATAACATTTACAATGGGATTATGATAACTAAAGTAAGATACGAAATGTTTGAGTTCTATTTTTTTCAATATTTCTTGCAAAAACTGCATTTTTTTCTCGTTTAAAATATTTCAACTTAAAATGATAAGAAAATGAGTCTTCTATCAAAATAAGTTGCAAATGGGTTTTTTTTTATAGAAGACTCCTGATATTGGCAGATGTCAGGTTATTGTTTAAATATCATAAAGTTATATGAAAAAAAGAAGCGTTAAATGTTTTTAACGCAACATTGTTGGAAGTCGCTTTAGAAGTTTCACTTCAATAACACCATTCACTATGCAAGTTGCTGCGTATTTCAATTTTTAAACAGCTTTCAGATTTTCAAATCCATTTTTTATTAAATTTGTCATCCTGCGATAGTTTGTTATGCTGTGATTTCAGTTCATAAAGGTTGGAGCTTTCAAACGATTGCAATTCAACTTGATTCATTGTGAACACCAGAACTCCAGAGCAACACTGGTGGTCCTGCAAATTAGATTTCAAATGTATCTATACTTGCATGGATAGTGATATTATTTTATTATTTTCTCTTAAATGTGACACTAACGTCCTAATATAAGGTTCATCACAGTTATAGTTTTTCTTTTGACTGTTAATGATATTTTATTTTGTTTTACATACGAAAATTTGATTGCAATATGACACTAATAATTAACAAACAGGTGTGAATTGCAACTGATAGCTAATAAAAATAGAAAATTTTATTGTAATGCAGATCATTATCCAAATCTTGTCTATTTTTAAACGCTTGTATATAATTTTCTAAATTAAAAGCGAAGTGATCGTAACTAAATAATAAATATTATAATTCACCTGACTGAAATGTTTGTATAGATTTGAATTTTTTTTAATTAGGATTTTTGTGAGCAATTTCGGTATCTTAAGATGACTTTTCTTCTGATTCTAAATTAACTAACGCTGGTGTACTTCAAGGCTTAGTTTTGTCGCCCACTCTATTTTTAATGTTTATCCACGAAATTTAGAAAATCACCAAATCGGTTTTGCAGATGTTATTACACTGCACAGTCATTCGACCGCTTATGATTTTACACTAGTGGAATCCTTTTCACAGAAGATTAAGCCTGCACGAAAATAGAATTTTCATCTGCTATAGTAGAAAAAAAAATTGTTTTGTTTTCTGTGTTAATTTTTAGGTAATTTTTTCTTGTTTTGTTTAAAACAAAGGAAAGATATAAAAAAATTTTCTTTCCTTTATTCGAAACGATTGAAAAAATAGATATTCATTTGTTTATTCGAAAAGGAAGATTGACCTTAGACATTTTGAATATTATTTTGGATATAAAAATTAGCTATTTTATTATGTTTGTTGCTTCTATTATAAAAGTACATGGATGTGTTTATAGATTTTATTATATGAACCGTTTTTTTGAAAGTGGTATAAGTCCACTTTTGGAAAAAATTGAGTTAATGGTAGTTTTAGAAAGATAATGATGGCCTCTTTTTATATATATAATCTAGTGATGGGAACAATCGAATAAAAACAATCGAATTATTCGATTGTTGAAACATTTCGAATTATTCGATTGTTCATAACAGACACCGAATAAAAAATTCATTCGAATAAAAATAGTTACTAGTTTTTTTATTCGAAGTGTTTTCATTACTAGTTTTTTTATTCGAAGTGTTTTCATTACTAGTTTTTTTATTCGAAGTGTTTTCATTACTAGTTTTTTTATTCGAAGTGTTTTCATTACTAATTTTTTTATTCGAAGTGTTTTTGCTACTATTTTTGTTATTCGAAAGGATTTTTATTCGAAGCATTTTTCTATTCGAAGTGTTTTTACTACTAGTTTTTTTATTCGAAAGGTTTTTTTATTCGAAGTGTTTTTATTTGAATAACTATTTTTTTATTAGTAATTGAATGGAAGAATCGAATAAATAGTTATCGAGAGGTTGAAGAATTATTTTATATATATTATTGATAAATATTTGTTTGTGTATCTTTGTGTTTTAATCTCTATAAAAAATATTTTGCTGAAAAAATTTGGTATTTGATGTGAGTAATTATTTGGAAAAATTATAAATCGAAGAATAATATCCTAATGATATCAAGGAATGATAATTTTACATTATTTTCTATAATAGGCGTAGGTACTTGGTAGTTTTGTTTTGTTTATCATTCATTTGGAAATTAGTGATTCAACAATTAATTAAATAACAAACTAAAGGTTCCAAAAACGAGTTGTTGAAACATCGGCTTTATATGTTTATATGTATAGTAGTACAATAACAATGAAATAAAAAATATTACATCAATGAAAAAGTATTTGAAGAAAAATTTTATTTTGTGTTTTGTTTTTGAGGATACTTCAATTTGTTATAAATAGATTATAGTAAAACATTTTGTTTCGTTTTTTGAGATAAAGGAGCAAAATAATTTAATGAATATTGTAAAATGATATGTATGTGGCGTGCGTTGTTTATTTATATTTAAATATGTATTTTTTCTTGGTAGTGAATAAATTACTTTTGGAAAAAAGGGATAGAAGAATTTTATGCATATTGTAGAAGTATATATCCGTTGTTTATTTATATTTAAATATATTTTTCCGTTGTAAATAAATTACTTTATTTGTTATTGAAAAAATTGGATTTATTGATTTTGACAAAAATATTATACGGAATTAAAACGAGGATTTTAATTAGAATTTTTAGTTTATTGTTAAATCTTAACATTTTGGGATTTCATTAAGTAGGAGAAATTAAACAAACTTGTATGTTAAATATATTGGTTTTGCGTAGTTTGATTATTGTTGAGTTATGACTGTTGATTTATTAAACTTTAGATGTAACAGGTATCAAGATATCAAAGTGTGAAACTCAAAGTGTTTGCTGAAGATTTTTTTGAAATATTGGTTTATGAAATTTATCTATAACGATTGTAGTATTTATAGGTTTAAGATATGATACCCTTACCACTGTACCAAAAGATTAATTATAGCCATTTGTGATGAAAGTAATTTTACACGAATTAACTGCTGATTAGTTTACGAATAGATAAGCAGGCAAGGTCTTCACTGTAAACAAGTACATATTCAATATAAATGTTTTTCAAATGAATAAAATGGACAAATCACATAATGTTAATCTGTTGTTACTTTACGCAGATAACTGCAGATTTAATAAGTTTAATGAAAAAAATAAAGAAGACAAAGTTTTTTTATAATTTTACTATTACTTTATGTATATTTACCTTGTTAGGCCATCTTCTGGATTCTCACTTAGGCCATCTTCTAGACTGTTAGAACGAAGGCGGAAGCAAAGTTGAGAACGTTTTGGGTCCTAAAATATTGGAAGACATCATAGTGGCAATAAAAGATCAAAATTTGTTGTTTTCACTAATGTAATGATTGATTCGTCAAGCAAAAGTAGCCAAACTTGCTTTATTACAATACAGTACTTTTTATGAGTAAAAAGTGCCAATGAACCAGCAGATAGTATTTTTAGCTATACTTCTGAGTTCTTAAAACTCTAAATTTAAAATTGTCTAGTGTTACTCCATTGGGGACTGATAAAATGGCCTCATCCATTACACTTAAACTTTGAAAGTGCTAACCAAACAAGTTAGAATAAAATACTGAAAACCCATGTGATATTAATTTTTAAAAAATATAGCTAGATCGTTTAACTCAATACTGAAAATACGCATATAGACATATTCATCCTTACCTAATAGAAACATAATTTTTTTATTATTAAGTTTTTTTTTTAAATAGAAAAATAAAGTGGCCAAAATCCAACGAGTTTTTTCGTTTTGTGACCCTAGGGGTGGTGTGTTCTACTTTGTTGACGACAAAAAAACACTTCGAATAATTATTCGATTGTTACAACAAGTCGACTACTATTTATTCGATTGTTGAAATGATTCGATTGTTCCCATCACTAATATAATCATACCTTCAATAGAGCCCGATTCGGGGTGGAGCGTGGGTAGAGCAATGGCTAAAGATCTATTTCAACATTTTATTTGTTTATATCAATAGAAATTTGTAAATAACTTTTGTTAATTTTATTTGTTTTTAAACTAGCATCTTTTAACTTTAAAATAAAACAAAACAGAAGTTTCTATCTTTAATAGAACCGAAGTTATTTTTGAAAATAACTCATCACGAAAAATAGTTTATTTTCCATCAAAAGTTTACAATGCGAGCGAGCAATGAGCATTGCAAATTTGTGAGAAAATAAAATTCATTAAACACGAAAGCAATACGACGTTTTAATCTTCCAAGTTCCGACAGAGAAGCATGTTTTAATTTAAATATAAAATTCATTGATAAAATAAATAAAACGAATAAAGAGGACATCTTTGTAGTAAATGAGGACGGAGGACCTTCTTGTTCCAAAGGAGGACAGTCCTACCGAAAAGAGGACACGTCGCAACCCTATTGGTTGATAAATTAGATCAAATAATCTATGGGCTGATCACTATACAAAACTAATCGATCAAATTAAGCATGAAGTGAAACTCGACCATAACATTGAGTTAATTGAGAATAAAACAGGTGAAAAATTTGTACTTGTTGACAGCCTATGCTATGAAACATATACAGCTAAAAAAAAATCATGTAAAATCCCGCCTTTATTCAAATGCAACTTATCGTCCAAATTTCAAAGAAATCGATCCAGTACTTAAGGAGATTACCTATTTTGAACAAACGAACATTTACATTTTTATTTATATACATAGAAGATAGATATATAGATAGAAGATAGAAGATTTATTGAAGATTTATTGAAATTCTATTAAAAGTTTATTGCAACACTAATCTTTATAAAATTGTTTGTATATTTTTTTACTGAAAATAATAATTAAAAGTATTCTTTTTACTAATTGAAATAAAATCTGACTAAAGTCTAATTTAAATATTTTGTTTATATTTACTTCAATAACTTTTCTAAAAAAAAGTGTTACAGTTATTCTATTTTCTAGAGTATCGGTATTACACCGGTAACGTGAGAAACTTTGCCAGTATTGGCAAAACGGAAATTTTGGAAGCTCTACTCTGGATGTAAATATGTTATTGAATATTTTCTTTTTGAAAAGTTTTCGTTCAGTTGGGAACGGTAATGGTAACAATATTGACATCGAGCCTTATTTCATAGAAATAAAAAATAATAATCAACAATCTTTACAACAATCTTTTCAATCTTTACAACAATCCTTACAACAAGCGAATCAACGCTTGAAAACCGCCACTAGTTCTGGCGATATTGTTTGCGTTGTCATATGACTGTCTCTGCATTTTTGTATGTCAATTTTGTTTTCTTCGAGGAATTTTGAAACGATGCCAAAAAGATACTCTTATGTTTCACCCTCAATCGGAATAATGATTGATTTTACCATCTTTTACATATCGATTGCCAAAAGCCAATTAATCCGAATGACTTACATCCGGAGTGGAGTCAACACTAATCGAATAATAAACTGCGTCAGTGACGTCGGCTGCAATATGATTTTTGATTTCTTGCCCCATGATGGTAATAAATTCGTCACATATTATGCTTGAGAGGTACGACGTTCTTCCTAAAAATATTCCAATAACAATTACTTTTATCATTTCATTAAGTTTGCTTTAAATGTCGCATACCTTTTCTTTTGTTGCCAAATTTATCACTATGCTGTTTTAAGAAAGGATCAAATTTAGCCACAAGTTCAAGAGCTCCAAGAAAGTTGCCATTGTGATTCGAGCCTAGAGTTTCATCACTCTCGGAAGTTCGGAATTAAAATTTTTGTTTTTTATTTATTTTATTTATAAATTATATATCTTTATTTAAAATATTCGAATAGATTATTGCTTTTAGATTGCAAAATGGAGAAATCGAAATTTTATTTGGAATTATTTATTTGAGAATCTGAGAAAACAATAGAACCCATAGTTAAAAACTGATGCAAGTCGAGTATCGTTTGAACTAGAGAATCAATTCATGATACACATTGTATATTCTCTATTCCAGAGATTTTTGAGGGTGTAATTGCTATCGTTTTTCGAAGTTCTGATTTCAGACATGCAGTTTTGAATCATCAAAAATTCAGTTATGTTTTTCAGTCATCAAAAATAAATTTTTGAAACTACTTTAATTTACTAGGGTTTTTTTTCGAAGCTGAGGATCGTTTTTTTTTAGTAATCAATTTTGGAAAATGAGGATAGAGGGCCCCCAAAAATGAACCCGCACCAGGGCCCCCTGAACTCTTAATCCGCCACTGATATATATATAAAAATTTGCGTTGCCCGCGTTGTGGGTGTTGTATTTTATGAGCGTTCGTCGCAATGTAAATGTTTTGGCACACATAAATATATTTACCGTAAACGCCTGAGTATTCTTAAAAATTCATTATTTAGTTTTTACTCAACTAGCATATCTTGACATATTTTTTTTTTTAATAAAATGTGATGTGTAGTAGGCATTACAATATGTGTCACAACAACACATAAAAACCTTTTAAGACCAAGGTCCCACAACAACATGCGTTCTAAGGATGTTAATGGACGCAAATCTGTTTTTTTTGTTTATTTTTTAATATTTTTTTGTTAAGTAATGGATAACTAAACCATAAATCCTATCACATATAAAATATGACATAGGCCAATATTTCGTGATAGGATAGGGAAAATAAAAATAAAATAAGAGATAAAAAGCAAATTTGTGTTACAAATTTGCAGGAACAAAACTAAAATTGGTTTGCCAATAGTCCAGCCAATGGCATAATCCCTGATTATGGGACGCAGTATATTTTTCAATGATTAAAGCTCAGATATGTAGTTATATGAAGGCTCGTTACAGCGTTCCAGCATCAAGGAATATTCATGAGCTAAGATTGAGAGTGCTACCGTTGACTGAATACAGTTCATCCGCCAGCACCCCTAAGATATCACCTTGGCTAGTGATATCTCACTGCTATTGCCAGTGGTATGTGATATCTCACGCACGTTAACTCATATGCCAATAGCAGGGACTGGAGTACGCGGGGTTGTTACACCCGTGGATCAAAAAAATAGAAAAAAAATTAACAAATTAATAAAAACTGATCCCTCCATGCGATATTGAATATCTATCTTGAAAATATGTCAAAGGAGTATGCATTTCCAACTTCTTCTTTGATCACTCTTTTCGAACATTGATTACAATTACAAATTTTGAGTTGCAAATAAAAAATAATATTAATAAACTTTTTTTTAGGGTTCCGTTTTTATACGGAACACTATTAGTGAGAGTAAGACGTGTTTTTCACATTATTTTGATTATCTCGATTACTATAAATCCAATGACCTGAAATTTGGCATGCGTATAAAACTAATCTGTCCACACAAAATGAGGAGTTGAAAAATAGATAAAATGGTTTTCGTTTGATTAACAGGGCTACGATGTGAGGCCTTTGAGAAAATACAATTTTATATCGAGTCAAGTAGGGTATTATATGAAAAGGATTCACTTCAGTATTTCTAAAAAATGTATTTGGGAATTTTACACCCCACCATTTTTTGTGTAATTCTAAATAATGGCGTTTTCTGTATGTTTTCTTTCCTCGATTAGCTCCGAGCCTAAGTAATCGAAAATCTTAAAAAGTATTTTGAATGATAGAAAAATTAGTAAGTTTTTAAAGAAAAATATAGTAAAGTACCAAATACTAATAATTATATTTATTAAGGGAGAGCATATGAGAAGGGGTAAATACACCATTTAAAACCCGGTCAAGTGGGCTTGTCATTTGAAAGAGCACTAAAATAAAGAAACATTACAATTTGTTTTAGAATTTTGCGATTCACCGTTTTTGAATTATTCTAAAAAAAGGGCAACAAAAAGTTGGTACCCCCCCCCCTATACGTTTCTGAGATAGGAAATTTGATAAACCCTTAACGAAAAATATAGCGAAGCTTCAAGTGGTTTTATTTCTATGTGTTTAGGGGATGGGAGTGGGGAACGATGAAAAAAGGGTTTTTTGGCTCGCATGAGTGGGGTGTCATTTGAAAGAACACCAAAATTAAGAAACATCACAATTTTTTTTTAGAATTTTGCAATACACCATTTTTGAATTATTCTCAAAAAAGTGCAACATAAAGTTGGTGCCACTATTCTATCATAAAATATTGGCCTATGTCATATTTTGTCAGTGATAGGATTTTTTGTTTAGTTATTCATTCTTTAACAAAAAATATAAAAAACAAAAAAAGAAAGACTTACGTCCATTAACACCTTTGAACGTATGTTGTTGTGGGACCTTGGTCTTAAAAGATTTTTATGTGTTATTGTGACACATATTGCAATTCCTACTACACAACACATTTTATGAAAAAAAAAAACAAAAAGTTGGCATCCCCCTATACGTTTCTTCGTTGATTGACAGAAAAATTTGAAAAAACTCATAGAGATAGGAAATTTGATAAACCCTTAACGAAAAATACAACGAAGCCTCAAGTGATTTTATTTTTATGTGTTTAGGGGAGGGCAGTGGAGAAGAGTGAAAAAATGTTTCTTGGCTTTCATGAGTAGGGTGACATTTGAAAGAACACCGCAATTAAGAAACATTACAATTTTTTTGGAATAATTCTCAAAAAGGTGCAACAAAAAGTTGGTCCCCCATATACGTTTCGTCGTTGATTGACAGAAAAATTGGAAAAAATTCATAGAGATAGGCAATTTGATAAACCCTTAATGAAAAATATAGCAAAACCTCAAGTGGTTTTATTTCTATGTGTTTAGGGGAGGGGAGTGGGGAGGGGTGAAAAAAGGGTTTTTTGGTTTGCATGAAGTGGGGTGTCATTTGAAAGAACACCAAAATTAGGAAACATTACAATTTTTTTAGAATCTTGCGATACACAGTTTTTGAATTATTCTCAAAAAAGTCCTATTTTTAGTGTTAACACCACTCAACCCCTAAATTTCGTCGTTGATTAACAGAATTGAGTCGTTCCTTAGCTACCATAAACAGCTATGGATAACATGTAACCTAAAGCAATAGTTTTTATATCATTTCGATCAATTTAGATGAGATTGACATTTACTATTGATATTTACGATGAACCATTTATTTTTTATGTGTCTATGGTCTGGCGATATAAACCCTTTACAAAACAACTTTATGTTAATTATTTTGATATTCTTTTCTTTATATTCACGGAACCCTTGACGAGCGAATTTGATTCGCGCTTGTCTGACTTTTTTAAATTACTGAATAATTATTTCAACTAATTCAGGAGGGTAGTAAGATTATCATTATATAACATCTTTTGTTATTATACCTGTTATTTGTAGACGCTCAGCGTAATCTGAACAGTATAGTGATGTTAAGATGACAACACTACATACATTTGTTTTTATCACCATAAAACCGCAAAACTCAACAGTTCTAATGTGTATATAACCAATAAATCATACAAAAAAAAGACATCCATATTATCATAAAAAGAAAAATTTACCGTGACAGTGATGATTTAAATCAACGTTAATTGCGAATTACGTACGAAAGGTGATTAAAAAGTCATGATCTGATACAAATAATAATTTTTGCATGTTATGGTTGTTGCATCGTTAAACTATTTTGATTTCCAACTTATAATTAAATATTATTTTCTTTGTTTATATACAATAAATAAACACAATAGTTACATAAGAAAAAAAGTGCATATTTAAATAAAGTGTTGAAGGTTTTTGAAAGCAGTAGTTGCGCTTGTATCCGAATTATTATCTCTATTGAGTAAACTTTATTCATTATAAAAGTTATTTTATTTGTAAGCGTATGTTGTTAGTTGTTACATCTAAAAATAAAAGGAAATAGCTTATATTATAATGTATTAATTATACTTACAAATCCAATTTCATTATTTATATTTAATATTAGTGTATCGAGACAAGTATATGCATTTTTTTAATTCCCATACAGTGAAATTATTATTATTTGAAACGATCAACTTTGATGCACTTTTAACCATGATTCTAGAAGCATATCACATATGTATGTGATGTATGTATACATATTCTTTTTAAGATTAGCTAGGGCTGCCACATGTCCTCCTTTTGGGAGGAAAGTACTCTTAAGTAATACACTCTAAAAATAAAATAATTAATTATTATTGTCATCGTTCTTCTACCTTCCTTCGCTTACTCTCAATACGATAAACGTTATTTCCAAATCACCTTCTAGATTCGATAACAGATTAGTAAGCAAAAACAACAGGTTTTATTAAGTATTCAACGCAGCTATGGTTCCACAATAACACAAAAACAATACAGCAACTAGTAGGGTAAAGTGTAACCATAGCGGCCACGCCAAGAACTTCCCGTTAAGTTAAATAGGAACGATAAAGATATTTTCTTAAAACTTTAATAAATTGAAATTGTCTTTCTAAGACTTGCAATTAATCGTCATTTCATCTTTTGGTTACACTGGAAAGAAGATTTTCACTGCACCATATTTTTAAAACTAGCAGTGAAGTTTACGTAAAGTCTACTTTGTCAACGTTGCTAAAATTTTTTCGATTTTTCTCAAACAATATCACCACTTTTTTACATAATTTAAATAAAAATGTTATTTATATAAAATTACGCTAAGAAATACAGAAATATGATTGTTGTTTAAGGAAAAATGTTTATCATTAATAAATGTTATTAATTTTCGATTGGTTCAACAGTTATCGAAATTTATTTACAAAATCCAATCGAAAACCAATCGTTCACCAAATATCAACCATCGATGAATGCCTTTGGAGATTTAAGATTATTACTTCAAAAAAGCTTTCTTCATTTGTTTTTATGAATACACTAAAAATAAAAATGAAATATGGATTAGTTAAAAAAAATAACCAGTTCACAAAACTGCTGGATAAGGTAAACTGAGATACCAAACCTATTTTATGGTATATTTTGTTGCTGTAAAGTTAAACAATGTTCTATGTTTTATAGAGCATAAACCAAAATTAAAAAAATAAAGCATCGGGCAGCTAAAATAAATATTAAAACAAACGAAATGTCAAACTATTGGTCAGTTAAAAAATCAGCATCTGTTTGATAGATACCGACCACTTTGTACAAGATACCTGACTTGCTAATTAATTTTTCTCATGTTAACTGAAACGTTTTATCAAAGATTAGTAAAAAGCGCTTCACAACTGTAGGCTGTTGTTGTGATATCATTAAAAGAAAGATAAAAAATAAGATACTCCACCGAAAGTGATAAACCGGAAGTGATTTTATAAACATTACAAAAACTTTATGCACTATGTTTCAACCAAATTAAATCTCAGAAATGAGTGTTATTGAAGTTTCAAATGAACAGTTGACCAAGTGATCCACTCACTAACCTCTGAACTTTTTGTCAAATTTTAAAAATAACTCATATCTTCGATATTCAAATAAGTCCGTATGCGTCTGCAGCTCATTTACATACCAAAGTTTCATCTAGATATCATGCGTTTGCGTAACGAAAACAAGACGTAGTTTTTGCACATTTTCTTAAAAAACTCAAAAAGTAAGATAGCAATTGTTTATACAAAGGTCATTATAAATGACTGACATGATGACAAACAATATGGAAGTTTCATGATCTTGATAGCATTATTTAATCTCATGATATTTGCAAGAGATGATTTTCAGATTTTTGGAAAGCATTAAAAAACAAATGATTTATTTTCGCTAGAAAAGGACTGGGCTCTAAGTTACGCCGAGATACATCGATTGCGACCATTTTCGTTAAAATCGACCTATCCGTTGTTGAGAAAGCGTTGCAAAAATTTGTCTACATACAGTGATACATACATACATACATACACACATACACACACATACACACACACACACACACACACACACACACACACACACACACACACACACACACACACAGACTGCCAGCTAAAAATAGTCTAAAATGCTTCAGAAGGTCATGAAACGTAAAGATATCATAAAATTTCCGATTTCGAAAATCGACCCAAAAACAATAACTTCCCATATCGGGAAGTTAAATAATATTTCTATCTAGAATATTCATCCAAAAGCTTCAGAAACCGAAACGGTTGGTTGTAAAAATTTGCATTCCACAGCGTCTAAAATAATACACATTAACTTCTATTAAATAACACTTTATTAACAATTAAATTTCATTTAAAAATCACATTCCACTTAAACTATTTACAATACCGCAGTCTTATATAAAACTAACTCCCATTCTACAAAAGGAATTTCTTATAGTATAATTCTGATTAACTTCTCCCATATTCTAGGAAAATTCATTCTTTACAAAGAAAGCTCCAGAAATCTATGTAATTATTTTGAATATATTATCTCATGTTTTGACCCTTTTGCTTAGAAACAATGTGACGATGATTTTATTTTTGAAATATTTTATATTGGAAATTGAGGTTGAACACAATTTTCTTTTGTATTTTATTATGTAGAATCGTAACATCACCCACCACTTAAGCCTTTTTAGTTCCAAGCTGTTTCTAAATCTCTACTCCAATTGTTGAATCCTAACTTTTTTCTTTCTCTATTTTTTTCTTTCTCTATATTTGGTTTCTATCAGCTCACCTTGTTGAGTCTCGACTTCTCACTACTGTGGACTCTCTTCGCTCCTTTTCTTTCCTCCCTCCTCCCCCACCCCCTTTTACTGCCATTCTCGAAATTAGGATTAATTAATTGGGTTAACATTCTCCTGAATTGTTTGCTTCACAGTTTCTCTGCAATGGGCTTCCATTTAATAAGAGATCGGACGAAGATCTGTCACGCTTTCTGTTCCTGTGATACATGGTTCGATTTGATACATATTTAACACCGAGCTTCCTAATGCTGCTTCTGAACTCTATGTGGTCTTTATCTTTCACTCCTCTACTCTTCACAGAAGACGGCTATCATTTCATAGCCAGCATCTGATGTAAGAATTGGAGTTGAAACTCGCCAATCGAGAGCACTTGGAGGTGGTTACGAGCTGCATCTTCGAATTTGTGGTGATAATAACAGAAATCACCAATTATTTGATCGGTAGATCCTGGAGTTATATTTGTACTTACGTATGAAGACGGGTACAGGAGAACGTGTAAGTTGCTGCGTGAGTTGCTGTGTTAAAGAGAGTAATTTACTTAATTTACATACGGTGTGTTTGTGACATAAAATACAGCGTCTGCTATGTTAGCAGTTTTATCTATGGGTTTGGCGCTAGCAGCAACCGCAGTTCGGACAAGTATAAATAGTTTTTCTGCCCAGAGTACTCTGAGTTTTTTTCCAGAAATGATTTGCTGTTTCCGCTCGCATAGATCGAAGTAGTCGGGATGGGCGTTGATCGCCAAGGACCATTCCACTCAGAACGTGACCAATTCAGTTGCAGATTTACCTAACAATGTTATAAGATCCTCCTTGAGGATATCTTACGGAAGATCTGCGTCTGGATGAAACAAAACGGTTTATGGGCTTTTGTAGAGCAGAAGTGACTTCTGAACATGCTTTAAATTTGCAGAACCACTGGTGCCATCCTGAATCTCTGTAGTTGGGTGATAGTCCTGGTTTCAACTTATGGGTCTTTAACCACCACAAAAAGGTTGCTTTTAGTATATCATTAAACGTCTTTAAGCCATCTGTACAGAAATCCGCATTACACAGATTATTCTAGGTTATTCCAGAGAGCGCTAGGTATCTGAATACACAGTTTGCGACTGAGTTATCTGAGTGGGCCATAGAGTAAGGTGCTATCCACTGCGGTTCTGCCTGGTACCTAACACTTGCAACCCTAACACTTGCACTTGAAGATGAGGTTTTAGTTTAGGCACTATTCATCATCATGGCATTTATAGTCTAGCTGGCTTGCATAGATATTATTTCAGAATATTATTAAGCAGACCAATAATCAGGTTAATATGTTTCTCCTATTCTAACTAAGCAATCTCGTATATTTATGCGATTGAATAAATATAAACATAATTAAATTGTTCTATAGGAAATTCAATTTGTTTTTAGATTTCATCAATTTTAGGTTGATTTTACGTAAAAATTGTAATTTTTTCTTCATGAAACAAAAACCCTTCGTACAACAACAACAACGTTGTGTCAGCTTTCGAAGATCGATTTCCATAAATGATTCAAAATTTTAATCTGACCCAAAGCCCATTTGATAAAATCTAAATTCAAATTAGAGCTCAATTAGTACTGTTTCCCGCATAGAGGGATCAGTTTTTATTGATTTGTAATTTCTTTTTATGATCCACGGGTGTGACAACTCCACGTAGTCCAGCCCCTTCCAAAGGTTTTGAACTTATACTGGCACTGATGGGGTTATGAGTTCGAATCCCAACCGAAACGCGTAAAAGAGAAAACAGGGTTTTTTTGTGATTTATTTCCAACAATACCTTGGAATTGAAAAAATTCAAATTATTTCCTTAGTTACTTGAGTATAATTGCTCACAAAAATACCGAATAGTCTTAAAAGGTTTTTATGTGTTGTGATACATATCGTAATGCCTCCTACACAACACAATATATTATTAACAAAAAAATAGATGAACGCTTAGAAAAGAATACAACAAAGGCGATGAAAAAACTACAAGCAGCACACAAACACCAATTATAGCTATTTTTATATCAAACCTTTAATTAAATTATTAATTAGTTGATATCAAAACATAAATAATATAGTTATTCTATTAGGTGATCGGTGCTCTAATAACAGACGGAAGAACAAAATGAAAGAAATTATTTGGTTCAATGAAAAATGACAATATAAAAAATTAAAATGAATTACTATAATATATTGATGCTAAATATTCAATGATTAAAAGAATAAATTAAAAAAATTTCAGCATCATTGAAAACAAAGTAAAACCTAAATAAAACTTTACACATCAGATTAGTATTTGAATCCTAGTTTTCTTTAGCAAACCTTTCAACCCATTTTTAATAAAAAGTGGAAGAGTAATCAACATAAATCAATATACCCTTCAATATTCTGTTCTAGTTTTTTATAAAAAATGACGTAGGAAAACCGACCTAAAAATATAATAAATAGTAATCGGATGTGTTCACTTTATATTTTAGCTTTTAGCTCATTTCTAAGTTCGATTTATAAAAATGTTTGTGCTGTACTGTAAATATAACTGAAAAAATAAACAAAATTATATTTTTTCTATTTCCAGGCGAACATTTAAAAGAAGATTTCAAAAAAATAAATCCATTACAAAAATTACCATGCATTGACGATAACGGATTCAAGTTATCCCAAACTGGAGCTATTGTAAGGTAAAAAATAAATTGATATTGAATTGATATAGATCATATATTCTTCTCTTCGAAAGAAAAGTATTGACTTATGTCCAAATTATTGCCAGCTCCTTGTGCAACTTAGTTATCTATTTTGATTTCCTTATGGTAGATGGTAACCCTGCTTAAACTATCCTATTGAAAAACAAAGTTTAATGTGAAAATTGCATCGGAAATTTCCCTTAAAATCTTATTGAACAATTTTTTTTCCTTTTGAAATCCATTGAATACAATTCAATTGTCCCATAAATGGAATCCTTTTAATAGAAATGAAAACATTTTTATAGGATTATAAATTCTTCAATGGGATTGATTACATTTTAATTGAATTCTCTGCGACTGACAAATTTTTTATTAAATAATAAAGAATCCTACTTGACTTTACAATAGGACTAAACACATTTTAAAGGGAGTTTTGTAGTCTTAGAATATCATATGGAATCCTTTTCGATTCTTAATGGGATTGACTATGTTTTTATGGGAATATCTAGAACCTTCAAATTTCCTATTAAATAATAATCAATTAAAATAGAATAAACATATACAACCTTAATCATACTATTTTTATAGTTTTTCAACCGAGAAACGATAACTAAAACATACATAAAACGGTTTTAACTATATATTTCTAAAACGGATATTATTCTAGTGAATTTTAACCAGACATAAGAAAAGTTTCAGTCGTATTTTCCTGTAAGAATTATCCATTTCCTATTGAAACTAGTTCAATGTCTTCCCATAAAACTATATAGAATCCTATTGAAAAATACTGTCGAGAAAAGAAATTATAATTTTAAGGTCGTATGTTCCTGTAAAAACTATACACTTCCTATTGAAACTATCTCAAGGTCTTCTGTAAAACTTTTAATCCGATTGGGTAATCTTGGCGTAAGAAAACAACTTTCTAAGTTTTATTTTCCTTTACAAACTATCCATTGCCCGTTGAAACTGTTACAATGTTTTCGTTTAAAACTATTAAGGAATCTTGTCGTAAGAAAAAAATAGCCAAAGTTTTATTCTCCTTTTCAATAACGTTCATTCCTATAAAAATATTTCAATAGGAAAAGTCTGTAGTTAAAGGATTATGAGCTTAATTCCATTTTCCCATTGAATATGAGTCTTTCCTACCCAAAATTTTTATGAAGTAAAGAATTTCCCGGTTGATCCCATTAAAATCTTCCTTTTCCTATCCAGTTTTAATCAATATTCTATATCTATAGGACATTTTCTAATGTACCTTTTGTAATGGGACAGTTTATTAAAGATCCTATGGTCTTCTGATCTTAGGCGTAACAGGCCTTATTTCATCAAATAGCGTTTTTGTTCTCTTTGAGGTTAATAATTGGGGGGTAGCTTCGGGCTTTCTTTTTCATTTTTACAAAAAAGAAAATATAATTACTTATTTTGAAATAAAATGTTTAAAATTTTTACAGGAGATTTTAGTTGAAGTTAAACCAAGAAATAGTAGGTTATACAACAAGACAGATAAACACATTCCCCCTTAAAAAACAATGTCCCCATAACAGATTTCTGTCGCAAACTATATATAAAAAACCTTAACACAGGCCGAAATCTCGAATCTTGATACTTTAAAGCCTTGATTTTTCATTCCCTTCATATTTTACATTATCCATAATTTGATAATTTCATCTCATAGAATTTTGCTGTTGCAGGTATAAGATGGCTCTTATGATATAATAATAATTGATTAATTATAATCTACAGATTGAAAGATTACATAACAATAACACAATAACAATAAATAATATTTTTTTTTTTTCAGATATTTAACACGTGAAAAATTAATTGCAGAAAATTGGTATCCACATGATAGTCAAAAACGTGCAGAAATTGATGAGTATATTGATTGGCATCAAAGTAATTTACGACTCGGCTCATTATTATATTTCCGTTCAAAATTTTTATCACCTTTAACAACTGGAAAAACTGATGAAGCAAAAGTGAAAAATGCTGAGGAAATCCTAATAAAAAGTTTAGATACGTATGAAAACGTGTGGCTCAAGGATAAACAAAAATATTTATTCGGAAATTATTTATCGATAGCCGATTTAATGGCAGCAACTGAAATTGAGCAACCAAGTCATTTTTATTTTGTTGTTTAAAAGAATTTAGTTATTTGTGTGTTTTCTATTATTTTAGGAATATCTGGGTTTGATCCATTGCATGGAAGATCAAAAATTGATAAATGGTTGAAAAATGTTAAAAGCACCTTACATCCATATTATGAAGAAGCCCATACAGTTATTGAGGAGCTAGCAAATAATTCGTTAAAGGAGGAAAAGACTGCTTTAAAAGCCAAACGTAATTAAACAACATACATTCATTGTAAATTCTTTTGGAAAACAAATTTTTAGTTTTTTGTATAAATTTTAAATAATCTACATGCATATTAATGTTACCCATAAATTTGTTTTTGTTTAAATGCAACCGATTCCGGGTACAACCGATTAACGATGCAAACGAAACGATTTAGCATTTTCACGTGGCATAGGTCAATGGATAACTTAGTTGTTTTACCTCAAATAAACTATGTTCTACAATACTTAAAACAACATAAAAGCCTTATTGCAGTTACATATTATGAACAGTTTGTTTTGTTCTTAATTGCAACAAACACAATTAAAATTGACAGGAATAATGAAAAACATAAACTTTTCTCTCAAAATATGTTATAAATATTGCGACGCTGGCGGATGCCTATCCACCACAGCTCTGGAAACTAAATGTTCTGGATATATAGTGAGCTAATGGCCATTAAATACTTCAATTAATGATTAACCGATGTTATAGATTTCGCTTGGTTCTAATTATAAAAACATAAAAGAAAGCTCTAGCATCACAACAGACATAAATTCTGTTGTAGGAATAGAAAAAGATAAAAAAGGTTTTACCGGAAGCGAAAAAGCGGAAGTTGGAATGCAGAGCTGTAACAAATCATACTCTAAGCATACATACTAACTTTAATCAAAATCAAATATTAGAAATTGATCTTGATTTTTTAAGTGCCTTAGTGCCTTTGTGTTTAATAATCGGATTTTTTTTTCTCTTTGTACGAGTACGTATTTTGTTTTAATATTTCTACTTGTATTAAGTATTGTGGCTTCTATGCATGTTGTTCTTTAATCTTTTCCGTCCTACTAACTCTACAACTGAGCCTTGTCTGGGACAAGGTGAATTCATAGTAGCGATATGAAGTTATTCCGATCATTTATCTATGTATGTATTTTTACACGTTGAGTATTTGTACGTGGATATTTATATGGTTGATAGGCTCTTATTGTGTTATTACCTGTGACATAATTCGAGCTGAAAGTGTGAGCAAACTCTGTGAAAGTCCGTTGTAAATATTAAATATTGAAAGTGATAATGAGGAAGAGGTTAAAGCCAACGTGGGATGGAAACAAAAAAATAAGGAAGCATATAGCTTATTTATTTTAACAATTTCACCAGAAATCGCTACAACATTCGAAGGAATTCTATTCAGTTTTAGTAATAGGGGTATTCTCATACACTTGGCTTTGAACCAGCTTACTATAAACGCTGCTATCCCCATTAGCAATCAAGCTGTTATAGCGGACACCGTATAATTCCTCGCTCATCTTGAATCGTTCTAAGATGATGTGGGAGTAGGAGTAGAAAATAGTAGGAGTCAGAAAAGTTTTGTTGGTGACCGCGGCTTTTGCCATCTGCGCTTCGACACTATGTTATATAAAATTTATTCAGGACGTCTCTATAGCAAACTGCGTTTCTTCATCAACAACCTCTTTCTCTTTCATACATTGCTATGCAATGTTTTTTTTTACTTTTGACTTTGTTTTTTTTATTGATGTGTAAAACGAGGAAAAAATATGGTTGAGGCATGATGATCCGATTTCATCCGAGCACTGCTGGTAACGTTATTTATAAAAAACCAACCAGAAATTACTCTAATTACGATCAGGAATAGTACGGTGATGTTGTAGGGATCAAGATTTGATGTTAAATTTCGATCACCCACAATTTGCGTAGCACGCTTTTGGACAGAGTCCAAAAGAGCTAGGATGGTAACAGAAGCAGCGCCCCAAACTTGACAACAATACTCCAAACAAGGTCGAATATATAGGACTTGTAAATATAGAGTAATTGGTACGGAGTGGAATTCTTTTTACATCTATTGAGGAGGCCGAGTTTCTTTGACGCGCTTTTTGCCATCGCCATTATATGATCGTTCCAGAGTAGGCCATTTGAAACTGTGACACCCAATTAACGAATGTTTTTACATTCAACCATTGGTTCATCACACATACTGAATAAAATATCTTTGAGAAACTCGGTCTTTGATCTGGAAACAATCAACAGCTGTGTTTTGGTAGAGTTGAAGTTGACCAGGTTTTGGTCATCCCAATCGGCGACTTTTTTTAGGTCTTTATTCACGTTTATGGCAGCGCCTCTCCGGGCGTGATTTATTCGTTCGTGTATTCTACCCTTTGAAGATAGGGGAACGATTGACTTATGCAGTGTACTATCATCTGCAAAACTATTTATCGGAATACTGGTGATTTTCAACAGTTTGTTGATATAAATTAAAAATAATGTGGGGATAAATCTGAGCCTTGGGGTATACCAGCGTTAATTAATTTAGACTCAGAAGAAAAGCTGTCGATGAATACAGAAATGTATTGGTAGGTGAGAAAATTTTGTATCAGTCTTACAACTTGTTGATCAATTGGCATGCCAGATTCGATCAAACGCTTTTGAGATATCTAATGCGATTACGTACGTTTCACCACCTTTTTCAATTATGCTGTTCCAAAGATGAGCTACATAGTTTAACAGATCGGTAGTTGATCTTTTGTTTCTAAAACCGTATTGACTGTCAGCTATTAAATGGTTGTCTTCCAAAAATTTGGATATATGTGAATTAATATAGTGCTCGTATATTTTATACAGGACTAGGAGTAAGGCTATTGGTCTATAATTTGAAATATCACATTTTGTTCCTTTTTTGGGGACGGGCTGGACATTGGCCAATTTCCAGCACGAAGGAAAAATACCAGATTTATAGGATTTGTAGAAAATTTTTGGAAGAGTAGGTGCAACTTCTTTTGAAAATGTTTTTAGAATAATAGGAGAAATGTTGTCCAGACCGAAGACTGTGCTGATATTTACAACCTTAAGAGTTTTTTGACAATTTTGAGTTTAAAATATAGATCTTTCATATTAGCTCCTGAAGACTGGATTTGGGGTATTTCTTTAGGAGTTTCTAAAACGGTCGAGTTCAAAGCAAAGCGTTCCGCGAACTATGTGGCTTTTCTTGGGTGATGGACAGATCTACGCCTCGAAAGTAATCGGAACCCAATTCCGACCAAGCACGATCACAAAAATTTCGACGAAATGTGCTACTCTGTCGCTCTATGCAATAAGGAAAACTATAACCCTATCTAAAATCATGGGATCCGATGGCATCTCTGTCATCATTCTAAAACATATTCGACCCAAAGGATTGAACTATCTCACTACAACACTCAACAGATCTCTAAATACGCCCAACTAACAATATTTGGAAAGAGGCAAGAATAAGCCCCATCTTGAAGCCTGAAAAGCATGAAGAAAAGGGAGAATCTTATAAACCGATCTTCATCCTCTCATCGGTTGCAAAATTGATTAACTTCTGCCTCGGTTAACTGAGTCTTGCAAATTGGCGTCACATCAACATGGCTAGGACAGCACATAGTACAACCACCACTCTTCATAGAATCCAAAACCAAGTCATAGTGATGGTATGAATTAAAAACAGCCCTCTGCTAGAAAGTTTTATTTGCTCTCGACTTATCAAAAGCTTTCGACACAGTGTCGCATGCTGCACTACTAAATGAGATATTGGGGTTTTTCAAACAGTGTTGAATTTAATACTAGTAAAACACAGGTTTTGCCATTTTACTAGAATATGCTTACCCAATCCGCTTCCTTTAAATTTTGATGCGAAAGATCTTGTGGAGAAAGAGTCCGTCATAGTTGAGGTTGAAAATAATTTTTTTTTATTTTTTAATAAAAGTTGTGTAGTAGGAATTGCAATATTTGTCACAACAACACATAAAAATCTTTTAAGCCCAGGGCCCCACAACAACATACGTTCAAATTTGTTGATGCACGTAAATCTTTCTTTTTTTGTTTTTTTATATTTTTTGTTAAAGAATGGATAACTAAACAATAAATCTTATCACAGACAAAATATGACATAGGCTAATATTTTATGATAGAATAGAGAAAATAAAACTAAATTAAAGAGTAAATAGCAAATTTTTATAAAAATTTGCTGAAACTGTCTTTATTAATGATTAAAGCCCACACATAGTTATATGCAGGCTCGTTTCTTCGAGGAAGCGATAGGATCTCATCATCAAGGATTATTTCACAACTAAGATTGATGGTGCTACCGTTGACTGAATTCAGTTCATCCGCCACCACCCTTAAGATGTTTCCTTGGCGAGCGATATTGCCAGTGGTATGTGATATCTCACATTAACTCGTATGTCAATAGCAAAGACTAAAGTACGCGGGGTTGTCACACCCGTTGATCAAAAATAAAAAAAATTTACAAAACAATACAAACTGTTCCCTCCATGCGGACGAGTTTATAACGAGTTATAAATTAACGTCTCTGAATATCCGAAGATACCATCCCTGGTTAAACATTCCAATCCAAACCTATTGAATCCTATTAAATCCAATATAATTTCAATAGGATTAAATCGGATTGAATTGGTTTAATAGGAACCCAGTTCCCTGACGAATATTCGTTTTTATCCTACATTCTGCGCTGGTTTGTTTCTCAGGTCTGTACTAATTTTTTTTTATACTCAAATAATATTTCAATGAAAAATTTATCTCCGCTCTAACTTAGAACACTCTAACGTGACTGTCATCTATCTGTAATTGCATTTACTATTTACTTATTATGAATTCATTTGTTTTCAAAACAAAACACATTTAATTTGAAGTTTAATTTGAAGTACCCACATCAATTTCTCTAATGCTGAATGTCCATCTAAATGTTTAATCAATTTAATGGACCATCTAAATGTATACCAATCAATTTACAACCATCCCGCATCCGGTAAGTACAAATTTATTAAAATTTAATTTTAATAGTCCCAGTTCCCTGACGAATATTCATTTTTATCCTACATTCTACGCTGGTTTGTTTCTCAGGTCTGTACTAATTTTTTTTAAAACTTAAATGTATCTCCGCTCTAACTTAGAACACTCTAACGTAGCTGTCATCTATCTGTAATTGCATTTACTATATTATGAACAGCGTTGCCACTCAAAAAAAATAAAATGTATCCAATTTTTTAAAAAAATATATCCAAATGTATCCACTCTTTTGAAAAAATGAAACATGATTATTTGATATTGCTAAAGGACTAATTACGATATTTCTTTAGTACAATTCAGTATCCTGATCACATTTATTTATATTATAACAACAAAAAAATTCACATTAATTCAAATTTTTATCTGCTGATTTTTATTTGAGTTTTATTTGATGAATAAATTCCATATATACATTTTTTCACATTTTTTGTCAGCTCCGAAATTTCATTTTTCAGTTTATTGTAAGCTAAAAATAATTGTACTGCATACTCCATACTTATTTCAGCCAATGGTATATGGTTTTCTTCGTTTTCAAAACCTAGCTCATTTACATTCCATTCTTTAAAAACAATGAGGGTTTATAAAATTGTATAAAATGATTTTTAAATCGACTTTTAAATTGTTAAAAAAAATGTGATCGTTTTTCAAAAACTGTTTAAACAAATTTCATAAAAATTTCAATGTTTTTTGTCAAATTTCATAAACATTTTCAAAGAAAACACAGCTAAAATGCATATTAAAAAAATGTATCCATTCTAGCAGTTTTGTGATTTTTTTGTATCCAGTATCCATTTAATAAATTTTTCAAATAATGTATCCAAATGGATACAAATGTATCCAAGTGGCAACGCTGATTATGAATTCATTTGTTTTCAAAACAAAACACATTTAATTTGAAATTTAATTTGAAGTACACACATCAATTTCTCTAACGCTGAATGTATAACCATCAATTTATTATAAGATTTACAATCATCCGGTAAGTAAAAACTTATTAAAATTTAATTTTAAAATCGAAGTACTAATAACATGATTATATCCAGTTTTTTTAGATACCATTAAACAGCAACCATTATAGAAACAACAGTCTGTTGTCAACAGATACGTCATAGAAACAACAATCAAATTCGAAGTTTATAATTGAAGTACCCAACCACATCCACATCCAACATCCATGGACCATCTAAATGTATACCAATCAATCTACAATTTGTGAGTACAAATTTATTAAAATTTAATTTTAATATTTAAGTACTAATAACATGATTATTTCCAGTTTTTAAATCCCATAGAACATCAACCATAAAAACAACAGATACCATCGAAAAAATAATAAAATTTGAAATTTAAAAGAAAATTTGATATGTAAATAATTTGATATGTAAAATTGCATAATTTTTTTCAAAAAATAAATAAAAAATCGGAAAATTTTATTTTGGTACATTTTTATTTATGAACTCTAGATTAATTTTTATTTTTACTACTTTTCGCTTTTTACCACCAGAGGTCTCACTGTAATAACCTTATAGTTCAAGTTGATTCCAAAGATGGCGTAAACGTTAGTTTTAGTACTATATTTATTAAAGATTCACTCCATCAGCGGTAGACAATTTGGACATTTTCTTTGCAAATCTAACGCTAGATCAACCGCTATATCTAACGCTAGTCTAGCGTTAGAGAAATGGATGTGATACTAATAACATGATTATTTCCAGTTTTTCAAATCCCATAGAACATCAACCATAGAAACAACAGATACCATCGAAAAAATAATAAAATTTGAAATTATAAAATTTGATATGTAAATAATTTGATATGTAAAATTGCATAATTTTTTTCAAAAAATAAATAAAAAATCGGAAAATTTTATTTTGGTACATTTTTATTTATGAACTCTAGATTAATTATTATTTTTACTACTTTTCGCTTTTTACCACCAGAGGTCTCACTTTAATAACCTTATAGTTCAAGTTGATTTCAAAGATCAACCGCTATATCTAACGCTAGTCTAGCGTTAGAGAAATGGATGGACTTCGATCTACCAATTAAAATTCAATCGGAATGAATAGGATTTAACAGGAAAAGAGGTTCTCTAGGATTGTAAAGGAAATTTCCATTTGAATTTCAATCGGAAATTAAGAGATTCAATAGGAAAAAGGAACTTAGAAAAATATTAAACAATCTTATAAATTTAACAGGCTTTAATTGGAAAAGATTTAATAGGAATGAATAGGATTAATCGGAATTCTGCAATGGAAATTTCCAATTAATTCCTATTTATATACATTTCCTATAGATTCCGGTTGAAAAATAAAATAGAGATATTTAACAGGAATGAATAGGATTGTATTGGAAATAGATTTTTGAAATAGGAATTAATTGAAAATTCCCAATGCAGAATTCCGATTAATCCAATTAATTTTTTTCAATTGGTTTCAATTGGAATGTTTAACCAGGGATGCCAACTAGCCAATTATTACATATTATAAAAATCATAATAAACAAAAGAATTTTTGAAGTCATTTATTTAAAAAAAAGTTAACGGCAGAAAATAATCAAGCCTATTCTGCCATCTATGAAAAAAAACTTCAACTATTAATGTCAAATATTTGGTTTTATGTGCAAATTTTGGTATTATTTGCAAATTTTTGTTTTGAATAAAAGTGAATTAAAAGTGTGAATTTTATCAACAAAAATGTTATTGTTAGATTTTAATTAGATTATAGTGTGCATGTTAAATGAAATAAAGTGTAATCATTGTAAAATCAGTGTAAATTACTTGCTCAAAAACTAGTGAAAAATATGAATATCAGACTAGTTTCCAAATTGATTTTTTTAAGTGAAAATTAATTAGAATTAAAAATTTGAAAACTACATAAGTTTCATATTAGTTTAAAGATTAATTTTTTGTCAGTTGTGAAGTTATTACGTACTTTTCAAAAGTCTAATTTTCATTTTTTGTTTGACCATAATTTGCCAAAATTAAAAAAACATGGAGTTTATTTAACAAATAAAATTAATTTCAAGCTAAAACTCAAAAATCTGAACACTACATATGTTGTAGTTTTTAAAAACCTATCAAACGTAAATTTCCATTTTAAATAAAAATGGTTTGTTGAGTTTAAAAAGCCTTAACCTAAAAAGCTTTCTTCCCATATATAAGACAAAATCGGCTGTCAACAAAACCGATAAACCCCTCTTAATCCGATGATTTATCTTCTATCCGCATTCACACAATTGCACCTTAAAGACGTGTTATGGTGCTTTTACACACAAATTAAACTCAGCTGCCATAATCAATTTTCTGTTACCATAATCTGAAAAGTTGATGAAAAATATTTTGTATGAGAAAAAGAGGGATAGCATGCGCGAGATAGATATAAAAACTGCAAGAAAAGTTAGATGATAGCAAAGGCAACGGGATCATCCCCTACGCAATAATTTCATTCTTTATGTAATACGATTTAAAACATATACAACGAATTACTAATTCCTCTCGAAATTAATAAGCTAAATACATAAACACACATTAATTCTTCTCTAAATAAAAAATCTGCATAAACAACAATTGAGAAAATCATGCAAGTTAGGATTTAAAACACATACAACAAAATACAAATCTGTCTCTATATAATAAAAACATACATACTCATATATAATTCTATACCTCGGAGGTAAACTGCACTATGTTACTAGTAAATTACATAGAACATGGTGCAGTTTACCCCCGAGGTACTGAATTAGAACATACATAATTAATCAACATTTAGGCAAACTCGTTGCTATGAATTATACTCATATATGTACATATATATAATTATAAACAAATAAAAACCAATTGTATGGATTCAACATCTAGGCAAACTCGTTGCTATGAATTAAGTAATGGAGAATCCTATTATAAAAACTATAAATTCTAAAAAAAAGTAGCCTATGACATTCCTTTCTTTATGTATGTCAAGTTTCATCTAAATCAATTCAGCCGTTTCGGAGCTTATCCCGAACAGACAGACAGACATCGAATTTTATTTATATAGATAGATTTATATACCACTAATTTAGATATAATCGATTATATAATATAATATTAATACTATATAACTATATAACTAATGATGTTTTAGAAATTGTTGCTTAAAAATTATTATTACTTCGTAAGGTTATTTGTATTTTCTTGAAGTTTTTGATTCGTTTTGAAGTTCGTCATCTGAAAAGTTGATGATACCAACTGAATTAAATTTGTGTGTAATAGCACCATTACCTTAGCAACAAAAAATCTAGTGGGCATTGAATTGAAGTTTTCAAATGTAAACGCAGCATTAATTTTAAAATTAAGCTTCAGTGGCCGTTATACAAAACAAACCGCTTAAACGTCAAAACAATAACAGAATTATTTTAATACAATAGGGGATGTGGACTGTAAAATTGTCCAAACCAAATCAAAATTTTAAATTTAATAAATAAATAAATAAATTTTAATACAATATAAAAATTAAATAATGAAAAGATCACAAAGAAGTCAAGACATTAGCAGATCTCAACGGTCCCAAAGGTCCCAACGATCTCAAAGAGCGCAAGCCAGTTACATTGAAGAAAACGATGAAGAAAATACCGTAAGGAAAGAACAATTACTTAAAAATGTGGTTAAATATTTTTTACAAAATTTGCATTCAAAATTGCCAATTAAACGTGTTGATATCGTAAAAAATTTGCTGGATGGTAAAACAAATACTTTCAATGAAATACTAGAACAAGCAAAACAAAAATTAATAAACGTAAGTTATTCATTGAATTATAAAACAATATCCAAAAGCCCGCCATTTTTAAACTTGAAAAAGGCTGATAAATCCTTTTAGCGTAATATAATGAAAATAAGAATTACAAATATGTACTTAAATTTTTTTCTTTTATATATTTTAGATATACGGCATTGACATTGTTCAAACAAGTACTCCATTCCATTATATCTGCACGATGAACCCCAAAAAATCCGACTATTCCATAGATTTCAATGAAGAAGGAAGAAAACGTTTTAATTTATTGTTTATCATAATTTCATATATTTATATGAAAGGTGGAACTATAACAGAACAAAATTTATCAGATTTTTTGTCAGAATTTGATATTAGTCTAGAAAGTTTTCATCCAATATTCGGCAACGTAAAAAAAATGATAACTGATGAATTCGTAAAACAGCTATATCTTAAGAAAACGTCTAAGAGAATAGAATCGTCAAATGAAGATATCATTGAATATGCTTGGGGAGAACGGAGTGAAATTGAATTTAATAAAGCAACTCTGTTAGACAAAGTGGCACATTTGTTAAAAAAACCAGCTGACAGTTTTGTGGAACAATATCAAAAAGCTCATGATGATTTCGTGGTAATGGAGTTAGATGAATCTGGTGAAGAATAGGATTACTTATAACATATTTAGTAAGTTTTGTTTTTTAAATAAAGGAAAAATATGTCATTTGCGACTGTATCTGTATTTTGTAATCATTTATCATCTAATCTTATGATTTATTTAAAAAAAAAACTTGAACGTGTATGTGTTCGGCGATGGTAATAAAAGATTAAGATATCTGAATCTCATATTTTTGTTATTTTGGGATATCTTACTGGTGCCATCGGATGACGCCAGGAAATCAACAGCAGCACAGTCAATCTTTTGTTATCACCATAGCAATCCCATCTACTTAAGCCTGTTCGTCCGGAAGAGGATATAAATATCCTTTCTATAAGTCTAGTCTTTCCAAATGTACCACTTTTGACTTACCTCGATGGCCTTTTTTAATTCAATAAACCACGTCATTGAACTTGGTTATAATGCTATACAAAGGTCCTTTCCGTTCAGCTTGCAATTTTGTGATAATCTTCGTTTCCATCGTGGGTTCAGTATGGTTCCAGTATGGTTACAACTAATTGTCTTTCTCAAAACCTTTATCGTACATCATATCGGGATTTAATTTTATCTCTGGCACTTGAATCTTCTGTCTTTCAAACTTGTTAATTTTCTCCAAGTTCTCCCTGATTTGGTTGACGTATTCTTGCCCAGACAATGATGTTGATGGTACTGCTCCATAGATCGGTTCCAAAGTTTGAGCTGGTGTCATGACCGTGGTCTCCTGAGCTGCTGATCTATATGCAATCAAAAACAAAGGAATATGTTGATCTCAGTTACGTTGGTTATCAGTTGTTTTGACTATCACTTGTTGGAAATGGTCCAGCTACATCCATTGCAATTCTTTCAAATGGAGCGCCTACATTGAATTGTTTCATTTTCCATGACTTCTTCGTACAGGTACAGGCTTTTACCGCCGCACATTTATCGCATTTTTGACACCACCCCACAATTGGTTGCGAAGTCCCTGACCAGCAAACCCGTTTTCGTATTTTTGCAAGAGTTTTATTGATCCCAAGATGACCTCCACCAGTCCCTTCGTGATAGTCTTTCAATACTGCTGGTATTATTTTTGGTACCACTGTAAGGGCTTGCTTGATTTTGCCATATCTCCCACACTCTCTTTAAACAGTCATCCTTTAAATGGAGCCTGTCCCATTGCGCCCAGTATGCCTTCACAGTCAGAGTTTTATCGGTAATCCTCTCCCCATACTGATTTGGAAAAAGAAAAATATGTTTTTATCTTTTCTTGTCAATCTATTTTCTGCGCCAGGACTCACACACCTTCATTAGTCATTACTGGCATCAGTATCCAAAATAAACTTCACATTAGGTATAGGATACGTCAGAATTGGAGCCATACAAATCCTAGTTCCACAAATGCTTGTTTCTGATTTTCATTCCATGTCTTGTCTTTTCTGGTTAAGTCATGCAAACTTTTGGCAACGTTGGCGAATCCTGGCACAACCTGTCTGTAATATGTGCACAATCCGTCTGCAATATGTGCACAATCCAAGCAAGTTTCGTAGTTAATGAAGGTTCTTCGGTCTTTGTCAGTTCATAACTGCTGGAATCTTGTCAGAATCGGTATGAATAGCACTTACCGTCTGCCGTAACCTTGTGCCTTAAATATTTTATTACTCCTTGAAAAGTGAAAAGTTTTTGGCACTTAACTTTAAGGCAGCTGCTTGCAACCTTTCCAGTACCTCCGCCAAATTCCTCAAATGGTCATCAAAGTCTTTGTCCATGACAATGATGTCATACAGATATACAAGGCATGTTTTCTAGGGTAAGCCTTCTAATACACGTTCTAATAATCTCTCGAAAGTTGCGGGAGCGTTGCATAACACAAATGGCATGACATTTAACTGTCCTAATCCATCTCCTACACTGAACACCACTTTCTCCGGATGTTCCTCTACAACTTCCACTTGCCAGTGGTTACTGGTTACTCTGTAGATCCAATGTTGAAAACACTGGATTACTGGAAAATACCAGGATTACTTCATCCAAAATGTCAGCTACAACCACTTTATGTTGAAAGTGAGTATTCCCGATTTCAATGTTTACCATTTTCTTGCTTTAAATACTTGCACTTTCCCCAGTTGTTGTCTGCATTCCGTATCTCCATGCTGGTTTGAATTTTCCTTTTACAACATCTCTGCGGACAATTATATATTTTGCTCAATCAATATTAACCCTAACAGTAAGACTGTCACCCCTCCCCTTGTTAATCTCGAAACATCGATGAAGGTTATGAGACAAGCGGTTGTGGGAGCCAGCTTACGCCCATTTAGCCTGACTCGTTGTAGTGTAGCTGATTCGGTGCTGCTCCATCGTCCTCTCTAGCTTGCACCCGTTCTTCTGTTGAACGTTGCTGCATGAGCGATGCTGATATTGCTCGTTTTCTTCCCATATCTCTGGATTCCTTCGAATTATGACACAACACGCCACACAACCAGCATCGTATTCTGCCAAACTTCTAACGCTCTCCCGTGGGGTTGGTTTAAAATTGTTGTCTCTGTTAACTCTACTCGACATATTTTAATCGATGGTTTTAAAATAGGTAGTGCAGTTTCATTAGTCATGGCACAAGCTTTAGTTTTTGCGAATTTGGTTTTGGCATTTCAGCTTTGCTTGTTTCAGTATCACGAATGCCATCAGTTAAAGCCTCGATCTTCATTTTCTCTATAAAATACGGTGGAGTATTCGAGTGTGCCAAATGTACAAGCCGTTCCACTACCGAGGAATAGTTCTGTGTAGAGATCCTCCAATTCGCTGCAAGCGATCTTTAACTCGATCATGTGTAGCCCGTTCTCTTTTATGATCACTTCCGTATTTTCGTTCTAACGTATTCTTCACCTCTGCATTACTTTTTCGGTCATTTTCCGGCACCGCCTTCAGCTGCTTCCCTCTTAAGTGCAACTATCAATGCAGCAAGACGATTTTTAGCGTTCCGAACATTTCAAACCGGAACTTGATTCTACCGAAAAATACCGTCATATGATGGTGGCTTTAATTTAATACTTGCTACTTGTGGAATCAAATGTGTAGTAATTCTAGCAGTTTCACCATCGGGCAACCGTTTCTCGGAATCATCTATTTTTGAAAGCACCCTTTTTATTTTCAAGAAGTACTTTCTGCTCTGGGTCTCACTTCTTAATGAACTCTGACTACTGACTCGTGTAACGTTGTAGATATTTCGAGAAGTTTCTCGTCAATTATTTGTTTGACGTTGAATCTGATTTCTTCCTTGGTTGTAGCCATGTTATTATTGTCTATCTGTTGTTTATTGTTACTGCTGATTTCTTCTTAAGCAGCGTCTAGCAGCCATATTTGTATTTACAACATTCATATTTCCATATACGGCATTATATTGGTGATTCATTTCCTGTATGTTGGCAACCTTATTAACGTTCATCTGATTCTTGTTCAAATTCATTTGTTGCACCATAGCCATTAACAGTAACTGCGTAAAATCGAAGTTTGCAATGAAGTTGTTGTTTCGGCAGCAAAACTTTTTTCCCCATCAACTCCAACTGAATAAGTATTTATTGTAACTGATAACTTTCCACTTCTGTTCCACTGGCTTTCGTAGCTTCTCGAAGCCGTAACATAATTTCACTTGTTTCCACTTGTTGACAATCCTCGCTGTTCCAGTTCCTTCTTTAGCTTAAGAACTTTTAACTCACCTAAGAAAACCATTAAAATAGATTACTAATTCGCCGATGTCACCAATGCTCCGTTTTTCCATCTTACTCCTTCTAAGACCTTCAGAATCATTTATCAGTACTAACCCCGGCATTACCTCGAAAAATGAGAAAATTAGGTTAATTTCGCCCACCCCATATAACCCCAAATAGTAACTGTGATAATTTTTTTTAGATTTAAAATTTCACCTCGAAAACGAATCCGAGGTCTAAAAGCAAGTAAGGATGATTCTAACCCCCCTAAACCACCCCAAGAAGTGACAGTGATACAAAAAATAATAAGCTCGAATCGAAAATAGTTTCTTGGAAGTTCTCGTGGCCGTTGAACATGAATCCGAGGTTCAATTTAAAAAAATTTAAACACAATGCGATGTGGGATAAAATTCCGATCAAAATTTCACTTTTTTAAATTTTGATAGTTGATTGCTTTGTAAGCTGAAGAATTTCTTTTTCAAGCATGGGATTCTTGCCGTGGAAAAAACTAAATTTATGTTTGGAGATGGTAATGAAGTCGTTGTTTCTGCAACCAATTTTTTCTCTTGCTCAGTTGAAATTGTATTAGTGTTGGTTGTAACTTATCCAAATAGGTAACGCTTTCCTTCTATTCCATTGGTTTTCATAGCTCCGCAAAGCCGCAGCATCAATTCACTTTTGTTCCGGTTGTTGACAACCTTCGTTGTTCTGGTTCCTTCTTTAGCTCAGGAACTTTTTACTCGCTTAAGAAAATCGTTATTTTCAGTTTTCTAATCCACCATTGTCACCAATTGGCCTAACCTAACTATCAATTTGATAATCTTAATTTCCGAACTTTTCTGAGTTTGATCACTGATTAATAAACGCCTTATTCTTGTTAAATTGAGTTTTATTTCACTAAATACGTATTTCGAAAGCTATGCTTTCATCGACAGTAGTATCTAAAAACATTTTTTTTTTGTAGTTTTGCATTTATTTTTTCAGTTTTGCCCTTAAAATACTTGAGAATCGAACAGAAAAAAGTCACATTTTTTAGATCTGTCATATCTGTTTAAAAACGTAAAATAATTGCCCTCAAAATGTTTGAAACATGCGTCTAAATCGAGAAAAGAAAACGAAATTTTTTTCAGGTCAACATTTTTTTGAGAATCGAAGTGAAAAAATGTGACCTGAAAAAAAGTGAAAAAAAGTCACATTTTTTGTAGAATTGAAAACGCTATTAGTAGTCAAGAGGAAAACAATATTCCCGAACAAGAATATTCCTTCAATAGCTTGATCAGAAACTTTAACGATTGATTGTAGAAATTTCAAGTATAAACACAGCGTGCAAAATAATACACAGAATATATACATATATTCCCGTGGTTCTCAAAGCGTGTTCTGCGGAACACTAGTGTTCCGCGATGCACTTTCAACTGTTCCGTGAAAAAATCAAATGAACAATCAATTCAATTAAAAATTGCTTGAAAATAAAAATCAATTCAATGTAAAATTTACACGTACATACGTAAAATTTACATGTTTCTCGGTTTTGTATGAATAAAAATATTTTTCGGTTCAAATTACTTCTTGGAAACATAAAATATTATTGCAATTATTAAAATTCTCCTTTTACACATAAATAAATAAAAAATGTATATATGAAGTTTTTGGTTCACACAATATGAACAAATGATTGGATAAGAAGCCCGTTTATTTCTTCCAAATTTTCTAGTTTTACTTTAAATGAAGAAGAAGAATTGACGTCGCTTTCTTCAGATCGTGGATTAAAATTACAGTTCCATGAAAACACTCCTGAAAATTTTTGGATCTCTGTTAAAGATGAATACCCGAGTATAAGCAAAAAATCCATGAACATATTATTGTTATTTTCCACGGCATAACTTTGCGAAGAAGGATTTTCAACTATGGTCAATATAAAGACAAACAAACGTGAGAGACTAGGGAATTTAGAAGAAGAAGTGCGTGTGGCGTTATCATTTATTCGTCCTCATATCGCTGAGATCTGTAAAGATCGTCAAGCTCATGGATCGCATTAAGTTTTAGATTTTTTTTAAAAGTATTGTAATTTTAATTGTGCTTTCAATAAATATATTTGCATCAATCGATATCGGTACATATTTTATTTATATACATATTATTTTCTAAAAGTAGCACTTGGAAGCAAGGGGTTGCCAATCAAACGCTGCGACACGATTCCGTTTTCTTTTTGCTCTATAATAATGGAGTGTTTTGGCAAACATTATTCTGTTTTTTATTTGAAAAAAGGTTTTTGGTTAAAGCCAATAAATAATTAATATATTATTTTTTATTTTTTATCCAACAATTGTTTCGGTTTATTTTGAAACCATCTTCAAGGATACAATTCTTATACAAAAATAAAAACAAGTTTTGTTCAACAAAAAATTGACATAAATAATTAAAGAAAAGCTTTGAAAAACAGTTTGACCATCTTCAACCATTGAAACCATCTCAAAATAAACCGAAACAATTGTTGGATAAAAAATAAAAAATAATATATTAATTATTTATTGGCTTTAACCAAAAGTCTTTTTTAAAATCTAATAGACAAGCCAAATATCATATTTTGTTTTTTATTGCTCTTTTGGTTTCAAAACGGTTAGCAACCCGCACCCCCTGTTTTAAAGTGTACGCTGTATTGTAGATGTTCCACCTAAAAATATATCAGAGTTTAGTGTTCTCCGACTTCAAAAAGTTTGAGAACCAAGGATATATTCAATAACACTTAAAACTTTATTTAGTTATTACACAGTTTAATGTTTCGTTTACATTTTACAATTAACATAATTTACTCAATCAACATAATCGCAGTCAAACTTAAAACTGTTTACGATATCGCATTCTAATTTGAACTAACTATGCTTTTCTGCAAAAAAAATTCCTTAAATAAAACTTTAATTTATATCGAGATTATTCCAAAAAATCCATGGTAAATCCAAAATTTCCTTACAGAGAAAGCTGGAGATATTCTGAGAATAATCGACATTTTCCATGTATTTTATTTAATGTTTTTGTTTTGTCGACCCTTCTTCGTGGAATTTGTAATACTTGTTTAGTTGAAATATTGTATAGAGTGAATGCAGGGAGACTTCATTGATCGTACAGCGTTTAAATGGAATACATAGTTTGTTTGAATCAACAATCTCAACTCTCGAGTGCATTTCATCCAAAAAAGTTTAAAAAAAGCGTTTTTCAGCACCACAGGATGCACGTTGTTGTGGAATCTGGATCTTAAAATGTATCTATATGTTGTGACATATATTGTAATTCCTATTACACACCACTTTTTATTAAAAAAATATTACGACGCTAACTTCAATCAAATACTTCAGTTATTGACTAACCAATGTGATAGATCTCGCGTAGTTCTAATTATAAAACCCTTGAAGAAATCTGTAGTATTCCAACAGACATAAATTCTGTTGTACGAATAGAAAAAGCAAAACAAGGTCTACCCGAGTGACAGACCGGAGGTTGAAATTATGCTCTAAGTATATTTACCATGTTTAATCAAATTATCAGGAACTGATGTTATTGAAGATTCAAATAAACAGGTGCTCGGAAGGCCCCTCACCACTTATCCCAATATCGTCCAAAAACTTATCAGTTTTACTTCGGTCTGAAAGACCTAAGTATTACATTCATGAGCTCAAAGTGAAATTCTTACCCCCACTTTTTTTGGCATTTCTCGACGTTTTAGGACCTACTGATTCTAAAAAAGCAAAAAAAAAATGTGTCTGTCTGTCATTACGCCGTCATTACCTACGCTGCAGGGAAAACCGCTGGAGGGATTCAAAAATTTTTTTTTCTAAAAATAGGTATACTCAAGGGACAGGTCCGAAGAGACGCTGTGTTCGATAACTGTACCGGAAGTGTGTCAAAAAAACATTATGTGTGTCAAAAATAGCAAATATTCATATTTTTGGCTTAAAAAACGTTCATTTTAAGTGATTACGAGTAGGAACGTTAAATTTGGAGAAATTTTGATGGTCGGGATTGGTATGTGAGATCAAAAACTAGATTATTGCATTATAAGTTTGTCAAAAAAATGTTGTCAAGTGTGTCAAAAGAAAGATTTTTATTTATTTTTTTACCCAATTTTTTGGAAAACAAATAATATTAATTGTTTGTTTGAAATGAAATTTTATTATTATTATAGAGAATTATGGCATTATAAATTTGTCAAAAAAATGTTGTCAAGTGTGTCAAAAGGAAGTTTTTATTCATTTTTTTCCCCAATTTTTTGGAAAAAAATAAAATTGTTTGTTTGAAATGAAATTTTATTATTATTATTGAGAATTATGGCATTATAAGTTTGTCAAAAAAATGTTGTCAAGTGTGTCAAAAAAAAGATTTTTATTTATTTTTTACCCAATTTTTTAGAAAAAAATAAAATTGTTTGTTTGAAATGAAATTTTATTATTATTATAGAGAATTATGGCATTATTAGTTTGTCAAAAAAATAATGTCAAGTGTGTCAAAAAATGATTTCATTTATTTTTTTAGCCAATTTTTTGGGAAAAAAAATGTAGCATGTAGCATAAAAACATATGACGTAAATGTAATTGAAAATGAAATTGGACATGGAAATTTTTGAATTTGTTATAGTTTATTAAATATTTTTGGAATTTTGAATAAGTTTGTATTTTTGATTTTGTAACAATTTTTGCAATATTTTTAGAATTTTGGAAAAAGTTTTAATTTTTGATTTTGTAAAAATTTTTTGAATATTTTTAGAATTTTGAAAAATTTTTAATTTTTGATTTTATTATAATTTTTGGAATTTTGAAAAACTTTCAGTTTTTGATTTTTTAATAATTTTTGCAACATTTTTAGAATTTTGGAAAAAGTTTGAATTTTTAAGAATTTTTGGATTATTATTATTGGAATTTAGAAAAAGTTTAAATATTTGATTTCATTCAAATTTTTGGAATATTTCTGGAATTTTGAAAAAAGTTTCAACTTTTGATTTTGTTATAATTTTTGCAATATTTTTAGAATTATGAAAAAAGTTTTAATTTTTGATTTTGTAATAATTTTTGCAATATTTTTAGAATTTTCGAAAAGTTTAAATTTTTAAGAATTTTTGGAATATTATCGAAATTTAGAAAAAGTTTAAATATTTGATTTTATTCTAATTTTTGGAATATTTTTGAAATTTTGAAAAAAGTTTGATTTTATTTAGTTTAACAATATTTTTGGAATTTGGATTATAATTTTCCGGCAACGTATTGATGTTTCGTGTTAGTTTTGTAATAAATTTTTAAACAGAGATAAAAAATACTTGTACTTTAACAAAGAGTTATGTTTGATATACATCGCTGCCCAAAACTAAAAACCATGTCCTCATAAAAGTTTTTTGCCGAAAACTATATCAAAATCCTTAACCCAGACCGAAGTCTTGACATCTCAGAGCTGTGAGATTTCAGCCCCTCCATATTTTGTCATTCAAATCTACATCTTTTGCCAAATTGTCATATATAATATCACGAGTCGTCAAATAATAGTCGATTATTTTTCATAATCATTATTACGAATGTCATTTGAGGTCCCGAGTGCGCGTAGCGCACGAGGGAAAATTTTGACCTCAAATGGCATGAGTGGTAATGTTGAAAAATAATCGACTAATAATTTGATGACGAGTGGTATTTAGCAGACAATTTAACGAACAGAAATAGTAACATTATTTCAAACAACATAATCCTTTGTTGTCAAACAAAATTAAATATTATTTCTTCTTAGTAGGCGCATAAATGTTATAAATTTGTAATTTATTTTTGATAAATAAACATAAACATGCAATCATTTATGAATGAAAACGGACATTTTTACTATTTGCAAATTGCATTTTCACATAATTTTGTATGTGCATATTTGTTTTAAATTAATATATTAAGTAGGCGGAAAATATTCGAAAATATTCGCTGTTCCTTCCTAACAGAAAAAAATAATCGAAACAAATCGTTTTGATTTGCTAAAAAATAGTAAATGAAGCGTTTTGATTGGACCTTATTGAAACTTTATTTTTTGAGTTGAATTGTCATCAAAATTTATTTTTGAACGAAGTCTGTAATCTCACACAAACTTTAAAAACAAAGTGTGAAAAGTCAACAGTTGTAAGGTAACCTCCGCGACTTTGATCAATGTTTTGTTTTTAATAAAATGTGTTGTGTAGTAGGAATTACAATATGTCTCACGACAACACAAAATAACCTTTTAAACCCAAGGCCCCACAACAACATACGTTCAAAGGTGTTGATGGACGTAAAATTTTTCTGTTTTGTTTTTTTTTTAATTTATGGTTAAAGAATGGGTAACTAAATAATAAATAAAATCCTATCACATATCCATGACATAGGCCAATGTTTTATGATAGGACAGAGAAAATAAAAGGAAATAGAAAGTTTTTTAATAAAATTTGCTGAAACAAAGTAAAATGGGGCTGCCAATAATCCGCTAGTGGCATATTCCTTGAGCTTTGGCTGTCTTTCTCAATGATTAAAGCCTACAAATAAGAGTTATATGAAGGCTCGTTTTTTCGAGCAAACAATAGCGTGTCACCATCAAGGCATATTACACAACTAAGATTGAGGGTGCTACCGTTGACTGCATACAGTTCATCCGCGAGCACCCTTAAGATATGACCTTGGCTAGTGATATCTTACTGCTATTGTGAGTGGTATGTGATATCTTACATTAAGTAAGCTCGTATGTTAATAACAGTAACAGGAGTATGCGGGGTTGTCACAGCCGTAGATTAAAAATAAAAAACGTTTACAAAACAATAAAAACAGATCCCTCCATGTGGAAATGTGTCTCAAAAGTTGATCATTATCTTCTCACACTAATTGAAAACTTTTTCATAATTTTCATCATAATCACGATTACGTGATAAGTTTCATCATAATCAAGATTGCCAAAAAATGTTTGCACGCAGTGATAAATCGGTAGTTGGAATGCAGGTTCATCCAATGCGATTATCAGGTACAGATGTTATTGATTTTTAATTTATAATTTTATAAACTTTTTTATAAAATTATAAATTAAAAACAATTAAATAATTTAAAACGAAAAAAAAGTTAAATGTTTTCTTTATAGTTGTGCTAATTTACTACTTTTATTTGCTATGTCGTAGAAAGTGTTTAGATTTTCTCAGAATGAGGAGAAAGAGCCACAACAATAGGGTGTACTGGCTTACTTGAAAATCAAAATACCCGATTTCAGAGGTTCAAATGTGGTATAAAAGCTTGGGCCAAGAAAAATTTAACTAGGGGTTTATTATACTTGTTAAGCACTACTTACAGTTTAATTTTTGTGTCATTCGTGATTACCAGAAAAGAAGTACTGGTTTGAATATGCAAAAAATCGCAATTTTCTCGAAAATGACCCTTTTCAAACAGGTGTATCTCAGAACTTACGACATGGATTTTAGTTTACTAAGCGACGTTTTGAAGATAGGGTCATATAATCTATCAATTGACACTTGTTAAAAGCTCCTATGTTTATTGGTACAATTTTGACAGTCATTAGAAAATGGTCAAATTTTCGGCTGCAATTATTTGGTCCCCAAAACTGAACCCTAATACCATGGTTCAAAAATTTTTTTATAAGAATAGGAATTTCGAACCGAAATAAATGTCACTTGCTGTATTAAAATCAACTCACAGGTCTTTGAAGTAACGGTCTTTGAAAGTCGAGTAAAAATGGCTTTTTATGGGATTTCTAATAGTGTTTTCTCGAGTGCAGATGAACCTAGAGGGCTGAAAATTTGCAAATATTCTTTTTCTTTAAACAACTACAGCATACAAAAATTTAAAGAAAATCCAAGACCCCTCCACAAAAGTGGGTGAAAAGTAAAAATATTGCTCACATATATATATATATTTTATTTGCCGTATGTGTGCCGTATACATAGGAACGTGGGCTGACAACATCAATTAATAATTTCATCAATTCACTCAATTTTATGGTTGAGTTTTACTTGAAGACTTAATTTAATCGATTTAGTTTTATATGGGTGATCAGCCCTTAGTTTTTCCAATTTATCAACTACATTATTTGACTATCGGTTAATTGGAAAACCGGTGTGTTGATGTAGTATAGAATCCGAATGAATCACGAAATCAGACAGCTTCTTAGAGGCTGCGATCTAATCGGATTCATTAAATCTAACCGGATTAGATGGTTTGGTCATGTCGAAAAGGCTCCATTAGATAGAATGATAAAAAAAGCGTCCCAACAACAACCAGCTGATGTTCGTCGCAGAGGAAGACCTAGACAACGCTGGCGTGATGACATCATCCAAGACCTTCGTGATATAGAATGTCGAAACTGGGGTCAACTGGTCATGGAACGAGATGATTGGAAGCTTATTGCAAAGACGGCAAAATCCCTTCATGGGATGTAAACTCCAGAGAGAGAGAGAGAGGTGTGTTGATGTTGTTAATGTTTTGCTTAAATATGTTATTTCTAACAAATTCGGCAATTGGAGAAATCATTCAATTCAGCATGGAGGGATCAGTTTTTATTGTTTTGTAAATTTTTTTCATTTTTGATCTACGTGTGTGACAACCCCGCGTACTCCAGTCCTTGCTACTGACATACGAGCTAACGTGAGATATCACATACCACTGAAAATAGCAGTGATATATCACTAGCCAAGGTGACATCTTAGGGGTGGTGGCGGATGAACTGTATTCAGTCAACGGAAGCACCATCAGTCTTACCTATGGAATATTCCTTGATGGTGAAACGCTACTGCTTCCCCGAAGGAACGAGTCTTCATATAACCATGTTTGGGCTTTAATCATTAAGAAAGACGGCGCGTCACTAAATCTGGGAGTATGACACCGGCTGGATTATTGACAACTACATTTTTGTTTAGTTTCAGCAAATTGTTGTACAAAACGTTTATTTTACTTTTATTTTCTCTATTCTATCATAAAATATTGGGTTGTATCTTATTTGTCAGTGATAGGATGTACTGTTTAGTTATCCATTCTTCAACAAAAACTATAAAAAAAACACAAAAAGAAAGATTTTACGTCCATCAACACCTTAGAACGTATGTTGTTGTGGGACCTTGGTCCTAAAAGGTTTTCATGTGTTGTTGTGACACATATTGTAATTCCTACAACACAACACATTTTATTAAAAAAAAAAAAAATTTTACAACGGTTTTTCAAACGATGTGGTTTGAAATAATATCTACATCGTAAAGAAGTGCCGACATCAAATTTGTCTTATCAGTTCTATACTATTTCAAACTAGTTCAGCATTTTCATCACATTGTTTGGTCTATTATCATATATCTACAACTTAAATGGTTGCCGACATCAATTTTTATTACATCAGTTATATGTTATTTCTAACAAATTCAGCCTTTTTGTTACATCGTTTGAAATATTAACTATAACTTGAAAAATTGGCGATATCTTGTTTGTTACATCATTCAATATTTTGTATAATATGTTCATCGTATGTTTGAGTTGGTGAAGATGATTTAGTTTTCGAAGGAATGAAGAGTTGTATCCGGTACAATCATGGGGTGAGTCAAACATTTAAGTAATTCGTTATATGTTTTTTTAATGTAAAAATAACATTTGTATTGTTGATGGTATGGTGATCTTGGCTTCTTCGGCCTTTGGAGTCATCAGAGTCCCTGTTCTTTTTTCTTTCCGTCTACTCCGTCTCATTGGTGTGCAAATCAGATTATTTGTACTGAACTAGAGAAGATAATATAATTCGAACTCACATGACTGACGCTCGTCGGATTATAACTCATCCAGGCACACATACCTCTGTTTGCTTCCTGCTAGTGGCTCACTAGCAGGTTCAGTGTTCATTACATCCTTGGTCACCAAACCTTCGTTGCCTACAAGCTTGTCCGAAGGATATTAGAGCTTAATCTTAGTCTTTTTAAGGGGCTAGTTGAAGGGACAAATGCTGTCTGCCTTCAAACCTCTCCGAACGGCATATGACTTTCAAAATCTTTCGAAGCATAGTCTGGTATACAATAAGTGTTAATTGGGTTAGGTCCTCGATATCTACGAATGTTGCAGTGACTAATTTGGCTGTATATTCAATGTGAGGGAGTGCTTAGTGCTATTTATTTACCAAGCACATTCCGAGATAGAAGATGCAAAAAAATATTTGGTTTCTCATTCAATTTTTTATTCAGAACGTTGCCGAGGCATTCTGCTTGTTCGGGAAGTACCAAACAATTTCAGAAAATCCTTGACTGGGTGCGAAAAATGCAACGTCATTGACGTAGACCGATAGTTTAAAACCGGTAGCTCTAGTTCCATAAGTAAGCGTTTAATTGTCAAGTTCTAAAAAACTTCAAGAATTACCGACCTCGCTATTTTTAATCATAAAGTTTCCACTCGTTGCTAGTGTAGAATACAAGACACTTGTGTTTGAAGTAAGTGTTAAACTATAAAGGGTTTCTTTTCAAGGTTGTTACTTTGGACTTCCCAAAATTTGTTGTGATAGAAAAACACCTCGTGCTTCGTTATCCCTTATATCTGCTGCAAGTCCGTTCACAAAAACTTAGGAATGAGGAAATTTTCAAAAATCTTACCCCCAATTGTTTTAGAATTTCTTGACGTTTTGTGTCATAACGAGTCTTTATAGGCACAAAAATGTCTGTTTGTCTGCCGAACAATGAAAATACGAGAACTGTTGGGTCGATTCCAACTTTTTTTAAATTTGTTTGCTGATTGTAATGAGTTAAACCGCTTTTGGGCGAAATTGAACAAAATGAGGGTGGGCGGGAATTTCCCGATCAACTGTTTATTTGAATCTTGAATGACTATAACTGATGTCGGTGAAACTCGGTACATAAGCTTTTGTGTGGTTTCGCTTTTTTCTGAAAGTTTTTGGACGAAATTGAACATAGGAGGATGAGGGAGGGAAACAACTGTTTGTTAGAAACCTTCTCATCACTTATTGTCTACGCATGATACCGTCACCGAAGAATAAGAACCTTATATGGTGATCATATATAGCTGAAAATCGTTGCAAAAACAAAGTTCTTCGTCTTTTGCAGACATATGTAGGGTTTTACTGTAATTTGAACATGTCATTTTTTGTTTTTCTTTTCTTTTGCATTTTTTCTCTGCACGTTGACGAATGATCGAACAAAAAAATAACAATAGACATGCTGCGATTCAGGAGATATTAATATACATACAAGTTTATATCTTACATATTCTTCTCTTAAGAAAAAAAAAATCTACAAACACAAACCAAAAATAAATTTTAAAAGATCAAGAAATGAGAGAATATTTTATTTATTTGTATAAAGAAGATTTTCTTTAATCAAACAATTTTTTTTAAATATTTATTTCTATATATATTTTTTTAAAATAAAAAGTCAAAAAAAAAATCAGAGAGAAGGCAGACATATAGCCTTATACACATACGGTAACAGCGAATAAAGTCAGTGCCAGAATAACCGTTAAATTGTTAAGTTCGCGGTGGTGTTTTGTCTTGTCTTTTTTTAATCCTTCGATAAATAAATATCGGTGTTAAATTTTAAAAGAAATGGTTTAAGATAAATTTTAGCAACAAAAGAAAGGATTAAATTTGGTTCTTAGTGAAAACAATTGTGGTGATAATTAATTTGTGTTTCAAATTTATTTTCAATATAAAATGAAATCAATAAAAAAAAATATTTTAAATTAAATCATGTAATATCAGTTAATAAGTACACGGCTCAAGGATAAGGAAGGTTGAATACATAATCTATATCAAGGAAAATTAAGTTCAGTGTTCTTGTGATTTTTATAAGAAATATACTCTTTTGGATAAAAGCAAAAACCGCATTGCAGGTAATCTTTTTAAAATTTTGTATAATTCTTATTTTTTTGTATTCATTTAATTTTTTTATTATTTTAATTTCAAGGGTTGGGTTATAAGTTGTGAGCTTAGCAATTTGTGAATTTGTTTTTGCCTGTAGTTTCTTTGATCTTCTTGTAAATAATTTTACAACGAAAACAAATGTTTGCGTATTTAGAGCTAAGTTCGTCTTTTTTTGTATCCTAATTTATTGATTGGTCTCCATTTCCACCAACTCTTTAACATTTGCAAGAACGGTTAATATTATATTCTCCTTGTTAACGGAATTAAATCCGTTTTGGATTAGCTTTTTTCACCCACTATTACTTAAGTTGTAAATTTGAAAATTTTCAACAATTTTTTTACAATTTAAAACTTTTATAAACTAAAACATTTCAATTATTATGGTGTCTGGAGGTTATTTTATAAAAAGTTTTGCTATTGACATAAATATCACTACGGAAAACCGACACATTGGAATCGATAAAAAAACGAAACTAAGGAAGATTGACTAGTAACTATCCCAAACTAGATCTCATGGCCGGAAGTAGGGCTCGCCGTACTTTTATTCAGCAAGATATTTTATTGAGACTACTTCAGGTTTTCACGTAGTTGATACTATAATAAATTTATACCATAATCCATATTTTGTTCAAGGATAATAAATTTAAAATAAATTTAAGAAAATTTATTGTCTTAGAATTGACGTTTAAGTTTGAATGTTTAAAATATTGTTGACACATTTTGTTATAATATAAATAGTTGAAAAAAACTAGATTTTTAACTATTGCACTTGCATTGGAAACGAACTAAAAAATCAAAAATCAACTGCAAACAGCAGATTAATATTTGATTGGTAGTTTTCTTTATAGCTATCTTTCAAATACAAATCTGATGTGTGAGATTAATTTTTTGGTTACTTATATTGGGTTTACACCAGAATTAAATAGGTACATACTATACTTATTAGGTCGACTATGGTCGATGTAAACATTTATCAAAAAAGTACGTATACCAAATATTTGGTAGGATGATTTGCTACGTATCAATTTAGCTACGTAGGAAATAGGTATTATTTTTACGGTGTGAACACTAAAATTTGGTATGACATTTAAAATAACAATAAATCAAGTTATTTCATAAATATATATTTATATTTCATGTGATTTTTTTGCTGAAATTAAAAGTAAAAGAGTTTTAGCAAGAATATAATAAATGTTTACAGTTTTTTATAAAAAATATATATGGAAATTCTTTTTTTCTAACCAAAAAACTATCAATGAAAAAGACGCGCTAAAAATTAATATGTCATACCTAATTAATAAGAGTTTACATCACCGTATCAAATTTAAAAAGTATGATGTTGAAAATGGCTAGCAAATTTGATACGTAGCAAATTAGATACTGGTGTAAACTTAGTGTAAGAAGTTTGTTGATTCGTAAAAAGCTACTCAAAAATTGATAAAACTTATTTTGATTTTGTGAATATGTATTAATCTCTTTGGTCCTATCTTGTTTAGTGACAAGGTCGCCAAGTAGTTTTATTTTTTTACCTCATGACTTTATCTAATATGAAATTCTAAAATGGATAAATTTTACAAAATAACTATTTTCATCTGAAAACACAACAATCGTTGGTTGGATTATATTGTAGGAAAGTGGATGGTTTTCCATTTGTCTATAGAATTTGCACGACTAACAATGAGTTACTTTCGAATTTAGCAGCTCCTCTACCTTCTATTGGTTACAATATGTCCATATCTTTTATGAACAAATAAAGAAACAAAGATATATTTTGTAATAACTTTATTTCTTTATATATATGTTTCAGGTTTTTAGACCATCTTCGAGAGCGCGAAAAAAGTATTGTTCCTTGAGTTTTGTTGATTTATGGCCAGTTTTATGTAGGAATTGTCTTATTTTGACTAATTTTGATTACTTCGATATTCAGAGCTTCCTCCCCGCATATTTCTTCAAACTTTTGACAAAAATTTCGATAAAAACTTGCAAAATATGCAAGGGGTTAATGCTTTTTGAGAGTCGGTAAAACAATCACAAATATTGACGAATGACATTTAAAATGAAATGACAAACCAAAAGTGCTGAAGTTTAAGCTTAATCGAACAACGGGTCTAGGATTGGCAGCATGTTTAGTAAAAATATTCGTTTTGAATGGATTCATGACGATTGCTTGAATTTTGTCAATTTATGGCTTGTTTTAGGTAGCCCTTATAGCTTGTTTTAGGTCCTATTTTGACTAATTTTGATTACCTAGATATTCAGCAAGGAAGCTTGCAGCAAAATTTTTCAAATATGTAGAGCACAAAGATATCAAAATTGGCTAAACTGTTTTATTAGCTGCTTTGTGGTGCAATTTTTTATATTGTTTTTTGATAAGTGTTTTATTTAAGGTATTTGAAGTTTGCCACAAATTCATACTCGTGGTCACCAGTTGCCATTCTTGTAAGTGATGTGCTCCAAAATAATGTGGATGATAAAGAATTTATTTTAAAAAAATTGTTTATTTTAGTTATGCAATCCAAATCGTGTGTTCACGACTATCAATTTGTGCAGGCATGCCCTATTATAATCCGAACTGGATCCTAATAGGGAATTTGTATCCAACCCCTGTCAGAAATCATACCTGATTTTACTAATACGGCTGCAGATGATATTCTTCTAAACTGTCCAGCATCGTCCTCAAGGCAAGGCATTGATCCGTAGTTGTAAGGTTTTAACGAAATATCTGATAGTCACATGATCAAATAATTTATTGTTAATAAATGCACTAGTGCGTAGCGAAATAATAAACATAGCCATGACAACGATTATCATGAAAAATCAATCAAATATCAACTTACGCAAAGTAAGCAAAAACTTACGCATAAGAAATAAAAATGTTTAAGTATAAAAATTAAGAGCTAGCTTCTTTTACAACTTTTCTCGAATTGTAAATATTACCACTGCTAACAAAAAACGAAACATTTCTAATATTACTTCGATTGCAAGGTAGAATGAAAGTATGAATTGTCGTCGGCCAAGAGCTTGCCAAGATGCTTCGGAAATTTCTTAAGTTTTCTGAAAAATTATTATATGCCACTAAATTAGTATATTAAAGTCCTCGACAACTGTAATGGGGGGGGGAGGAGGGGGGGGGAAGGGCTGAACAGGTTGCGCTTGGTTGAAATTGTCCTGGCACGCAGACTCTACGGTCCATAGCGCCGTGTCCGAGTTTGGCCTCAACAACTATTCAACAAATCTTTCTGTCTGGTTAATGAAATCCAACACCGACTGCTTTGGCGACAATTTAATGGTGCTGGCCTCTACAGTGTTAGAGTAAATCTTAGCTCTGATACTAGAGAATTCTATTGAGGGGCATACACATAAAATGAGCTCAGAGTCCTCCTCTTCAAGATCTTTTCATAGTCACATGGTAAAAAGTTGTTTATTTAGATGTCCATGCTTAACAGGACACCAACCACTAACCAGAAATCTGAACGTTTTCCTCTTCATGCTTAAAAGAAAATTAACATTTTTATCTGAAATACAAACTATTTGGATAACCCCATCGCGGGTTCTGGCCCAAAAAATTTCATGACCGCTTCCGTCCTTGCAAGTTCTTCCTCTTATACATTGCTCGAAACCGATTTATTGCCACTATGACCTGGAGGCTGTAACCCACCGCAGTGTGATGTTGTTGAGCTGCGCTATCCTCCAGAAATGTTTCCTACAGTCATTGCAGATTTTAGTAGTCTCCATGTTTACCAGTGCTTTAATAGCAGTTTGGCTATCCGAACAGATGTAAATTTGTTTTCCCTGCAGACGCAACCGAGTTATTACGTGCGTGCATTCATTGATAGCATACACCCCCGCTTGAAGGACTGTACAAAACCGTTCAAGCGAAAATTTTTTGCTACTTATTACTACATTATATGATTCCAAGTACAACCCAGCTGCTGCATTTCCATTCAACATTGAGCCATCCGTATAGAAAACGTAGATCTCGTCGGAGGATCAGTCGGACCAAGATCCCTCACATTCCTCTCTAGAAGAGATAATCAGTTCAGCGGGTTTCTCAAAGTTATATATACTTTGGTCATGACGTTACTATGAATATCGATGGTGTTGCGTAAAAAAGGGCCAATCTGCATTTTTCTTCTAAGACCAATGTACTTTTGTTTACCTTCTCACAACAAATCAAAAGAGCCAAACTACCCAAGGCCTATCTGCGAAAACACATTATGGCGTTGCAGATAGACCTTAGGCCCTTAGACCACTTTTGGCCCTTTGACATTGTTGTGAGAATATTAACAAAAGTAAATTGGTCTTAGAAGAGAAATGCAGATTGGCCCTTTTAACGCAACACCATCGATATCTATTTCGGGACAATATATCCGAAATATTCCAAGTATGTGACCATTACCGCGTGTTTTCCCTCTGTTTACCCACGTTTCTGCCACATGTAGTCTGTAGACGGCCCTTTTAGGCATGTACTCCACATGTAGATGTAAACGAGCCAGACCCAACATGGCACCCAACATTGCGCATTGAGCCACTGATACCTACACATGCCATTTTTTGAATTTTATTTAACTTAGCTCGGACGTATTGTTTCTCGGGTTTTGACCATCAGACAACACATTTTTGGCCTAACTTAGCATTTTGTCGAGAATACCTAAAAACTTAACCTCATCTGCGCAGTTAACTGCATACTGAAAAGAGACAAACAATTGGTGTTGCAGGCACTTTTCTCTTATTGGTAAATAAGATCAACATGGATTATTTAAAAACAGATCTACAATGACGAATCTCCTTAATTTTACTGAATATCTTTTCGATTCACTAGATTCAGGCTTTGGAGTGGATGTTATTTATACAGACTTCTCCAAGGCATTTGACAGGGTAAATCATGATGTGCTCATTTTCAAATTGAGAAGATTTGGATTAGGTGGTCGATTAATAAAGTGGCTTCGCTCTTATATAAGTGGGAGGATTCAATATGTCCAACTGAACAATTGTAAATCTAAACCTTTTTATCCAACATCTGGTGTTTCGCAGGGTTCGATTTTGGGTCCACTTTTATTCATTTTGTTTATTAATGATATTGTTGATGATATGCAAAACCAAATTATACTCTTTGCCGATGATCTCAAAATTTTTTCGAAAATAAAAACTATTGAAGACTGTCTTACTCTACAAACCGACCTTGATAGATTATATAATTGGTGTGTGAAAAACGATCTTTACCTAAATATTAATAAATGTGTGACACTCAAAGTAAAACCAAGACCATTTCATACTGATTTTAACTATAACATTAATAATGTTGCTTTGATAGAAAAAGACTCGGTTCGAGATTTAGGAATTATAATGGATTGCAAACTAAAATTTAATATTCATATTCAAAACATTGTTAACAAATCACTCAAACTGCTTGGATTTATGATGCGAGTCTGTTCCAAATTTAATTACTACAGGTCCTTTATATCAATTTTTAATGGTATTGTTAGATCACAAATGGAATATATATCTCCAATCTGGAACCCTAAATATAATATTTATATTACCACACTTGAACGCGTTCAAAAAAAAAATTCACACGGTTTTTGAATTACAAAATGAGCATTCCATATGAAAATTATAACTGTAGACTTGTAAGGTATGGCTTAAAATCATTAGAAGACCGAAGAACCTTAGCAGATGAAATTGCGCTCTTCAAAATTGTCAATAGAACGATCGAAACAGAGTTATCTAATAAAATAGTTCTAAGAGATGTATCTATATATAACATCAGAGATCCGAATGTTTTATTTATAAGCACTTCATTAAAAAATTTTAGAAAGCATTCTCCACTTTTTAGAATTCAAGATACTCACAACAAGAAGTTTAACAGAATTGATTTGTTTTTTTGCTCGCTATCCGTTTACAAAAATCAAATTATTAAAAGTATCTAGTTTGAATATATAAAGTAATTTTTTTTTTTTGTTGTATTTACTATTTTGTACGTTTTATAAGTTATTTATGTATATTTGTTTAATTTTTAGTAATTAATGCTAACATGTAATTGGACTTGTGTCTGTATGTTAGTATATACATGTGTGAATAAATAAATAAATAAATAAATAAACTGCAGTGATATGGATGGATAGACCGATAGTCATTGCTCTCCACAACAATCCTTAACCAACTTCAGTGAATTTTGCATCAGATCTACCAGAGTGCGAAGGTCTTTACCAATTGCCAGTATGACAATATCATCAGCGTAACCCGGGTCCCGATAGATTCAGTCTTTTAAGAAGACTATTATCTACCAGAGTCCGCTGGAGACGTAAAAGATCACCTCGCTGAGACCAGCCTCGTTTAAGTGAGACTGAAACAGTTGTCTGGACTGAAGCGGGGTGCTAGATATTACCATTTGAAATATCTAATGTTCCACGGTGTAGTTTCTTAATTATTAACTTTCATGAGATACGCTTTCATAATTGCCGAATTCTTACTAAAATTTGTTCCATTTACTGTAAAAAACTGTATAATTACGTTTCATCGAAATGTTGGTTAGGCAAACAGTAAATAAACCGCATACCTAGATTTTTTCAATGAAATATCAAACAAAATATTAATTTTAAAATATATATTCCTACTATATATCAGATTTAACTTGTGCATTAAACTGCGCGAACATTTATGAATTAGGTATTTCTTTAACCGAAAATGTGCCCTACAATATTTCTCTAAACAGAGAACATTTTTCCATAAAAGAAGCACAGAGGACAGATTGATCCAAAGAAGAACGTCCTCATAAAAGATGGACATGTGGTAACCCTATTACAATTTATTCTTTGCTAAGTAATTTACCACGCTT